>OY756426.1:31035101-31635101 GCA_963576905.1 Mystacides longicornis | reverse complement strand
TTCTCAACATAGGCAGGCAGTGTTTCCAGTGATAAATAACAATAAAGTAATTAAACGGCTTAATACAATAGAAAATTTTGTAAAATAAAATTTTTGAGAAAAAGTACCTAATACATCAGCTATAATATAAAAGAAAGTCGGGTTAGTGCGAACATTTATAACTCGAGATTGGCTGAACAGATTCTTCCGACGCGTGATTAATTGGGTAGGTACTAATAAAAGTTGAAAATGCATAAGAAATAATATAAAATATAATGTGAAAGTAAGTAGGTATAGAACGGATTTCCAGCGACGCCAATGCCATCTATGAAAACTTCTATAACAACAAAATTATTGTTTAACTGACAGCCATTGACATTAAAAATATTGGTACGCAGACTTTTGATGGATTTTTTAGAGCTTTGAGAAATATTTTTTAACATTCAACACATATTTTAAACGTATTTTTGTATAAATTACAAATTTTAAATCAATATTCGTAGTAAGGACTACAGGACAACGTCTGCCGGGAAAGCTAGTCTATATTATAACATTAAAATTTCTATCGTATTGAAATTTTTGAGACTGATTTCGCATACTCGAGAAATTTTCCCATTGGTTTAGAATTTAGAGAAAAAAACAGTCTACCGAATTTTCTTTTTTCATTTCTAATAACGCAATTTAATATTGTGAATACCGCCAATTCAATACAGCTTTCATTTTCAAAATTTTCATAAGCCCTGATTCAGATAGCTTTTAGAAATTACAATTTTATTACTATTCGGTAATAAAATAATATATACGACTCCATCTAAAATATAAAAACGCGTTTTCAAAAGATTTCGAAACAAGCCTGAAGTTTTTATTATTTTTGTTCTGAAAATTTTTACAAATCTTATCATCGAAAATCAAAATGTCGATGTATTTTTGAGATTATCAAAATATTTTAATTAGTTCATTACAGATACTGTATAGTATTTAAGAATAGTTTGTTATTTTTTGTGATGAATATGTGCACATCAATAAATAATAAAAAAAGATAAATGTTGTGTACGTAATATACCACTGGATAGTTTAAGGTTGGAGGTGGGTTAAGAAAAGCTGCTTTAAAGAAAGATATTAACCAAACAAATTATTTTATTTAAAATTAAAAGAGATCATTGACTGATTAAATAGACAACCAATATTGCGTTAACCTTCCAGAGACGAATATTAATTTTTTTTTAGAAAAATAATTTGATTATTTTTAACAAGTGGACTCAGGAAAAATATAATTTTGTAAATATCTATAGGTTTTCTCAAAAAAAAATATGGTCAGTGCATGAAAAACGTGATTATAAACTAATGTAAGCTATTAACATTATATTACATAATGTGTTAAAAAGTTAACCAAAAAAATATAAATATTGGAATTTTTTTTCATACGATAGTGAGCTGTCAATTTGCAAGAAAAAAATATGGGCTTTTTTCAATATCATAAATTTTGAAAAAGGATGATGATATCAGTGTGGTTGCTTGCATAATATGATCATAGCTTTCTCAAATAGTTTGTGGCAAAAAAAAATGACTATGAAAAAGGACAATAAATAAACCCTTCTCAAACAAAACAATGGTGATGAGTGTTACTACACGGTCGCGCAGGTTATTGGAGAGTTCATACAACCCTTTTAGATTTTTCATGTGGAAACAAACGTTCAAAAAACAACACGAACAAAATAAAATACTATATTATTCAAAGCATGTCTGAGTTTTTTTCAGTGATTAAAAACGGCAGTTAATTTTTTTTGTTCGTACTCAAACTAATTGTAAACTTTTTAACATATTTTATGCACTTACACGATTTTATCCTTTTTTAATCTGTGATCACTCGAAGTGAACACAAATACACTTTTGACATCTTTCACACTAACTTAGGAAAGCTTGTGTCGTGAAAGTGGAAATGGTCGGCACCGGGATTCGAACCCCCCCCCACCTCCAATACGTTGTACGTATGAACGCCGCCGACTGATACCAATTACTTCAAATTATTCTATAAATTATTTATCTGACTTAAGATTTTTCGATGATAAATCTATAACGCCAATGGTCACTTCCCTACGGGCAAATTATTTTATTAGCTCATTTTCTTCCACGATGTTTCAGAAACACGTTTCTCACAGACATTTCTCTCCTCGGAATTTGAAAATCAGCAAATTTTTGTTTCTACTTGCTCAGGTATTTGTAATTTTGATAAACAAAACAATTGTAAAGGATTATATTATTTTTTTTCAAAGATTAAAGAAACAATTTATTGGATGAAGAAAAAATTTCAAGATTTTGTTTTTTGCTGAGCAGGAGATTTTAGGTCTACGGCGTTTGCTGTAATCTTATTATGATCCTGTTCAATACCATAGTCTGCCTTTTTTAAGTCACCTGACAATCATCTTAGTTGATTTATACTTTTATTTAGTCTTTCCGTATCACGTATTTGCAGACGCAACTGTACAACATACAACAACACAAGGTAGCTCTTTTCTCAATAAATGTCTTTAAATATAGACGAATTTTCTTCTTCTTTGTACCACATTATTCGCTATAAATTGGTCTTCATATAGTAAAATTTACTTTTCACGAGGTCGTCTTGGAGATCTAGATCTTCTCTACTTTTGTAAAGATTTTCTTGTGAAGTTGTTACTTTTTAATTTGCTGGTTAAATAAGATAATATTATGTCAAGACACTACCGGCTCTCGACTATATTATGTCTAATGTCTTGTTGAATATATTTTAAAATTTAAAGGCACAACCAAAATGAACACAAATGCACTTTCGGCTTCATTCACAAACAACAAGGCTTAATAGTATATCGTGAAGCGAAAGTCCAAGAGCCCTAAACTTGTTGAACAATTTGAAACGAGGGCCAAAAGTTTATTATAATCGTCCACCATCAAGAAGTAGACAATTTCACCCTTATTAGGTGCGATTCGAAAGGGGTAGGGGGTAGATGTTTATCTGTATGACTTTATCTCTCAAGATTTAGGAGCCCATTAACAAGGGCATTGTCCTAATCTATTCACAAGCGCGTGATAAAAGTAATAATAAAAATTAAGTAAAAGACGATTTTCCAAAAAGAAAGGATGTTTATGGTTCATTATTAAACAAGCAACTTATTCCGTCCCAAAGGTGAGGTTGTTAATCGTTAGACCCTGTACTAGCTGGTCGCATGATCGCACGATCGCGATGATCGCATGAAAGCGGACGCCCTGTTCAAACATATAACACTGTATGAACGTGTCCTAACTGGGCAGACGGACAGACGTCAATTCGATCGTCCAATCGGTGCCTTGTTTGACATGATCGCGCGTCGCTCGTATTTCTCTGTTGTATGGATAATTAAAACGACACCTACTTGCCAAAAGCCAAAACCTACTAACATTCATATTTATTTGTTTGCGTTGTCAAGGAAAGTGGACGCGCGATCATACGATGTTTGAAATGAAATGTTTCGTGGAGTAAATAGCTTTTATGTTATCTATTTGAGTTTTTTTTTCTCTAGTCTTCTCATTTGAAACACGTGAATTGTTTTACCTCATAAATAAATTCTCAAAAACAAAAACAAGTATTTTTTATCATCTGTTTATTCAAAGAAAACCCCAAAACAAAGTTTTCATTATTTGATGATATTAGTTATTTCTCGAAATTTCAATATAAATATTTGAGTATTTTTTATTAAAATACTTATGTTGATACTCGTACTTAATAATGATTTGTGAAACAAACAAAAAAAAACAGGTTTTACGAGTAATACAAATATTTCAAACATTTTTATTTGTCTGACTACTTTCTTTAATACCTGCTTAATTTAAATATTCATATTCACAACGTATTAATCAATTTGTAACGACCTTCTGAAAACAGAGAACAGGCGCCATATCTAGTCAAACTTTTAATTTGTAAATACCTACTTACTTATTTTTTTTCTTTTCTCAACTCTTAGGCCCTGTCCCAACTGGTCGCATGATCGCACGATCGTGCGATGATCGGATGAACGCTGAAACAAATTTGTGATCGCAGGATGAAAAATTGTGTGTCCTAACTGCCATCGTATGATCGCGCGTCCACTTTCCTTGACAACGCAAACAAATAAATATTAATGTTAGTAAGTAAGAACTTTTGGCAATGTCGTATTAAATTATCGATACAACAGAGCAATACAAGCGACGCGCGATCATTATTTCAAACAAGGCACCGATCGGACGATCGAATTGTCGACGGACGAATCGTCTGTCCGTCTGCCCAGTTAGGACACTTTCATACAATGTTATATCCGACTCACTCATTTGATTTTCCCCACTCACGGTCAATTCTTTGGAGTGACGGCCCATTTGAACGGATGTTGTTATCGTGAATGGGGAGCTTTATAAATTCTTTTTAACCAGAACTCAAAGTGCAAGTCTTAATCCAATTACGATAATTTAGAATAAGTACCTAGCATTTTGCCAGCTCCTATTATTACATTTTAAACTTCAGAAAGTATTATTATATACCTAGTTGTTATTATCCTATTGAATTACACAAAACTCATTCTTTCATTATCCTTAATGCTCCTGTTTCCATTGTGTTTACAATAACGTTTTAAACGTCTATGTACATTGGTACGTATGTAGTTATGGCAGGATTGAAAAAGGAAAAGTTCATAAAAGGGAATATATCCGTAATTGAATTGTTCAGATTTCAACACTGAATGGACAATTATTTAGCATAACTGCTCACTATTTTTAATGTCAATGGTTGTCAGATAAATACAAATTTTGTTTCTATAGATTTTTTACAGATGGCGTTGTTGTAAGGAAATTCGTTCAAACTCATTTTGATATTATATTTTATTCAATTTGATATCTATTTTTCTATTTCGATCTTGAGTTATGAGTGTTCTCACTAACCCGACTTCCTTTTATATTATAGATAGATAAAATATTTTTTAGTATTTATTCAAAGTAAGCCGGTTTTAAGAAGCGAGCTTTCATCTTAAGCCTAAAGAAGGAAGCTCGCTTCCGAAAACCGATTCGTTTTGATTAAATAATATTTGGTGAAAAAATACTCATGAGTTAGTGTGTGTCCTAATTCGAAAGCGTTCGCGCGTCCACGCGTCGAGCGTCATATGTTCAAACGCGGACGGACTGTTCAAACTGAGAACTTTGTATGATCGCTCTACGCTCGGACGCGCGATCAATTTTCAATTAGAACAAGGCCTTTAGTAGTAGTTTGTTTGATTCTCTACTGACTTGATACGAACTTTCCTTAGTATGAAGAAATATGGTGAAAGTGTATTAAAATTTGGATTCTCATTTAGCCCAAGCAATTCGACTTATGTTCGTGTAACTAACTTCCAAAGATTCGCCACACATCTTTCAAATGAGTCAATTTTACGGTATATCAGTTGGATGATGTCAAAGTTGAACATAGGTACATAAAAACATTTTTTGTGTGTTTATAATATGGATATAGTGGTCTTAAATTATCTTTGCTTTACTACTTTTCTAGCCGGTATGGAGAATATCCGTTATAAATAACATAACAGTTTTTGTTTTTTATAGATATTACCTACTTTATATGTGTATATTGACTGTACAATGTACAACTAAGGCGAGTTAAGAATTCTCCACAATATGTGTGGTGTTATATTATGTTATATCATTGGGAGAAAGCGGCCCATGAGTGTTTGTCAAGCACTTTACTCTCGTCTGTGCGTGGTTATTAGTCTCCATAGAATCTCGAGTCACTCAGCAATACACAATATTGGAACCTCTCTCACAGTAGTCACAGTCGATATTATGAATCACTAGCTTTCCGACAGACGTTGTCCTGTAGTCCTAACCGGAGGCGGTCCGTTCATATGTGCACTGCGTCCCGAGAAACAAAAATGCGTAATTAATACGATTAAGTTACTAAAAAATTAATAATGTTAAAATATTTCTAAAACATCCATATTTCATTCGTGTTCAAAGCTCAGGCGGTAACAACGTGTGAATTTATGCCTCACCTTTGAAGTACCGATCGAATGTATGTAATGTGCCCCCTAATTTTGATGATTTTGTATGAAAATGTTCTAAAACGCTCGAAACGGTGCGGTGGAGTAAGTGGGATGGGCTACTGTAAGAGCGGAAATCACGCATGCGAGAATGAGAGGGAACTACCCGCGATGGCGTTGGCGCTTCGCAGGTGATCCGTTCCATACTAACTTTCATATTTAATATTATTTCTTATGCATTTTTCAACTTTTTAATAGTTATTCTGTTATCCGGAGCGAAGAAGAATCCAATAAATCAAACATCGGAAGAATCTGTTTAACCGATCTTGAGTTATAAGTGTTCGCACTAACCCGACTTTCATTTATATTAGAGACTAGCTAGTTACCCGTGGCTTCGCTCACGTGTTACTGTATTTGCTTTCTCTTCCTAAGCAATGCAGAATTAATTATATTCGCATCAAAATTAATAATAATAAGAAACATCATCAACATTTCTTTTTTTAAATATATATTCTAAAATTTCCATTAAATTACTATATTTTTATTTATATTTGTCGTTATTAATCTGTATTTAAAAAATATGTGCTTCTTATACAAATAGAATTTCTAATGGTATAAGTAATTGGCGTTCGACTATAAACGAATTTTCGACAATGTAGAGTAGGAAGAAAATTAACTGTCCACTGTTTATATTTTTTATTAGATGAAACGGATATCGGCAACTATCCGATATCCGGTCTATCCGGCGGCGTAAATAATATCCTGCCGGATACCGGATAGTAAAAAGAGGCATGTTTGGATAACTCATTGATTTGTTTATTAAAGTATCACTTAAGAAATACACCTTATAATCACAAAATAAATTCTACAACTTAGAAAATTGATTATCAAGCATAAGGTAAATTATGAAGAGTAATTCTATATAATATTCCGTTATATAGACTATTAGACTATATAGAGGAAAACAGCAGCTTTGCTGGTCTTCGTAAGTAAGGGAAGTTTAATAAAACAACGTTTCGTCATAATAATATATCATCCTGGCTGAAGATGCAGATAGCGCGATTTTTGGAACAATAACGTTCCGGCAACGGAGTCAGTCCAATTGGTATATACCGCCTACGTTAGCGTAATTCATGCGTTGTACCCACGGTAATTTACGCACTGGCCGGGCTCTAGTAAGGACTTCTTTAGCATTCTGCGAATTTTATAAATTTTTGAAAATAAAAACACCGATATTTTAAGGGGAGCGCTTTTCTTCCTACCGCAAGGGTTCCGAAGACAAAGAAGATCTTCTCATACCGAGAAGGTCTTCCTCGTGTTCTGCTCCTTCGAAGCAGAGCTGAGGGATCTGGAAATGGTGTGTGAGGAGGTCATAATATCCGGCTAACTGCTATCCCTTTCGTCTCTATTTTTTATACGTTCCAGTGGACAGTTAATTTTTTCGCACTATACAGTGACGAAATGATGTGGTAATTGACTTGCCAGTGTTTTCAAAACAATTATTTACGATCTATCCTAAAATGATGTGAGGATTTTGTAGATAATTTTAAAATTTAATATTTTGCACATTGACTACATTTGATATAAAATAATTTACCTATTGTCTTCATAATACTATTTACCTTTTTTCAACATATTATTATATCAACTTGCTATTCATGGTTTACGCAATAAATTCAAAGCAAGATTACTCACATAGTTTTTTTTTTGTTGCTAGTGTTTTTATGAAATGGCTTCAAATATTTTGACAGACATAAAGAATTGCAATACAATTCAGATTCTTTTCGTGAACTTACCGTAAATTATTTTAGTAGAGATAATAAATTACTAAAATAGGTAGGTACCTACATAATGATTTTAATGTCGATCGTAAAAAAAACAATTCAGAATTGCTGTACAGGATGCATGGTACGAAAAATATATAGAAGTAGGTAGGTACGTAAAGTGTTTCTCTGAATTCACGGAAAGTGTATTATTTATCTCTTATATAAAAATGGAACGCTAATTTGCGCGGTCATCGTATGGGTAAGAACACGTTGAAAGCCGATTACGATCCGCGCCGACCAGCTCAAAGATTGTTGTCTATAGTTTCCATGCATTTAAATGGGCATGTCGGAAAGCGGGTTCCTGCTTTTTCTGTGGGTTTCCCCATTCAAATGCATAGTAACATTCTTTGCGCCGGTTGGCGCTAGTCAGAATCGGCATTCTACGTGTTTCTTACCATATGAGAACAGCTGAACTTATATCGCCTATTTTTTTGTCGTGTTTGCTTTTTTCTGAAGGGTCTTATGAAAGAAAAAAGTTGCACGGAATAAAAATAAAACTTCCATTATACATTTTTTCTAATTTTGAAATTAAATCAGGCGTTTAACAGGAATCAGTTGTTTGATAAATGATACGATTCACGGAATGCTGATAGAAAATAATATAATGATATGTTTTATAACAGATGCATCGGTTACAGTACCTAGTTAAAAAGGTATTAATGAATGTATCATTATACTAATTCAAATTCAATAATATAAGGACCACGTCGTCGTCTGTGTTAAATAACTTTAAACTGAAATCAACTTAAATTTATACATTAAATCTCGAACATATTATTTTATATTCCAAGACGGGACGAAGTTTGACGGGTCGGCTAGTTCAAAACTATATTAATATTATAGATTACGCAATAGTTTCGACACGTGTATTGGAGAAAGTAGGTTGGGTTGGGTAGTTACCTACCTACGTATATATTCATTGGGTAGGAACACGTAGAAAGCGGATTCCGACCCGCGCCGACCGGCTCATAAATTGTTGCCTATGGTTTCAATGCATTTAAATGAGCATGCCGGAAAGCGGGTTCCTGCTTTTTCTGTGGGTATCCCCATTCAAATGCATAGTAACATTCTTTGCGCTGGTCGGCGCGGGTCGGAATCGGCTTTCTACGTGTTCTTAGCCATACACCGCGGCACAGCACCGGCCCGGCTCGCCGAATGAGATCCAACTGTCAATGGCCTGAGTCGGTATGTTTATTGTATGAAACGATGTCGTCAATAAATTAAATTTTTACAAAAATTGTTAAGAAAAGTTTGAGATGTACTGCTATGATGTATATATTTTTTATAGAAAAATAAATTATCCAGTTGTAGCGTTTCGGCGTTTTTCGATATTTTTATAAAATTCTGAAATATAGGCACTGAAACTCGTAAATTTGTCATAAAAAAAATATTTTTCTTTATAAAAAAAGTTTGAGAAATCCTGGAACTTCTTCATTTAATTATATTTTAGATATTGTATTTTTCTATATATATACACAATTTTAGGGTTCTAGATTTTATGGTTTTTGAGATATATGGAAAAAATAAATAAAAATTCAAAGGTTGATAACCCCTGACTGAAAAAAAAAATCAAAATTCTGAGTATACAAATTTTGTATGCTTAAAGTATTCAATATTTTCTGAAATTTTAGGATCTGTGCATCAAGCGAATCAAAAGTTATAAAGAGGGGACGGATACACACACATACACGTTGGAAAAGTGCCCCTCACCCCCTCCCCTCTAATTAATGATATCTTTTGAAAATGAAATAGTATAATTTGACTCTTTCTGAAGAAATCATTTTTTTGAAATTTCGATAAAACCAATTTTAAACTTTTTAGGAGGCACTTAAAAATCATCCCTTTTTATATGTGCCCTTTTTCGTCCCTTTTAGTTAAATTTTGGAAAAATTGCCGAATATGCTAACACTCATTTCTATAGAAGAATTCATATGCCAAATCTCAAGTTCGTACCATGTCTAGTTTCCGAGATATTCGCATACTTTGAAAAACATTCAACCCTATTTTTCACCCCCTTAGGGGTGGAATTTCCAAAAATCCTTTCTTAGTGGAAGGTTTTGTATTGAGACCTACCTGATTTCCAAATTTCACTTCTCTACGATTAGCCGTTTGGGCTGTGCGTTGATGAGTCAGTCAGTCAATCAGTCAGTCAGTCAGTCAGGCACTTTCCTTTATTATTATAGATTACGAACCTTACCTTACACGTTGTAACAACGATAGTGGATAACCCGAAGCAGGGAGGTAGAGGACCTAAATACCTATAGATCTAACCCCCATGTATGTTCAGCGATATCGAGTTTTCAAAAGAATGATATTTACGTTTTTGTGAAGGTAACCTTTATAGTACGTTTTACAATTTTATTTATATACCCATTTTGAAGTTTTGAAAAGGAGCGGTGCGATTGACAGAATGCTGATGGAAAATATGGTTTAAATCATTGGATGGAATCACATTAGTAAAAGTTCATTATAGAAATTCGAAATCAATAATAATTAGAGTTAAAACCACAGGACAACGTCTGTTAATGGAAACTAGTATTTAATGTAAAAAATCTTTGTTAGGGTTGTTTAAATACAGTGTTCCGCAAACTTTTTGTGTTCAAGGTACACCTACCAAATCAATAAATTTCAGAGGTACCTACACCAATGAAAAATAGGGGTCGTACAAATATTACGTAATTTTTTGGAGTTTTGACCTTCCTCCCCCTTCGACCATTAAACTCGGCGTAACGTTTTTCCATGTTTAATGATGAATGTGTGACTTTTTAACTGAGCACAGCAGACGATCAAAATTTGGAACAATCTTTGATGAGGTTGCTCTCCTATCTTCATTGATCTTCCTAATAAAGGTGGAATTCTTTAACTACAGTGGCGACTTGTATTTTTCTCTGTGCTCATTTCAATGGGCGTATAGGTACGTGTGTCCGGCAGACAAATAAATTTTACTACCCATTCTTTTCTTTTGAACACAGAATCTGAACCGTCAACCTTTACAAACACTCGCGTCTCATTTGTCGCGGCACACCAACCGATGACCACGGTACACCAGTGTGACGCGGCACACCATTTTGCGGAACACTGGTTTAAAATACTAGTAGTGTTAGCTACAAATCATACTGAGGCCATTATAAAAATAACGAAACGCTCGGGAACGTCAAAAGAGTGATTTATACGTTGTGTCCCAAACACATTCGTTATGTGCGATTGGTTTCATATTGAACCTATTTATTTTATGTTAGTTCATACACACGACGGTGACGTGTTCTTAATTTATATTCATACTAGCGGATACCCGACACGACGTGCTATACAACGCTCAAAACAGAAAATGATAAAATGTTCTGAAGAGTGTGACAGATCATCATTCTCAGGAGTCTGTATTTTGTAGTGGCATCACTACCTATCGCCACTCTTTGATGACGTATGAACAATAGATAGGTATATGTACTGTCCTATTACGGTAAAAAAATACATAGCTACTTACATTTTTTTTTCATTAAATAAATAAATATATAACATTCTTCTATACATAGGTGTCAGTATAGGCGGCGGAACTTAATGCTTGAAGCATTCTCTAACATTCAACCGGTCTCGTCCAATCTGAGACAGGATTCCAACACCGAGTAGTAATTTCAAATGAAAAAAACACATTGAAAATTTCTGACCCGACCGGGAATCGAACCCGGGACCTCTTGATCAGAAGTCGGAGCCTTTGCCTCTAGGCTACCGAGGTCGGGTCGTAAATAGTCCTCTTGAACCCTCTTCACTCAATTACCTTTCTAATGGAGTCAATCAGTTCAAGTTGGTTGGATGGTCTCAAAATCTATAACGGACATGGAAACATTTACGTTAAACATTCAATTTTTTAAAGATTTTTTGAAAATTCAATTTTTACCATTTACGTTTTTCTGTCCATTCACATCTTCGAATTTCAAATGAAGTAGGTTTGGGGCGTATCAATTGAATGGTTTCAGAGTCTGGGGCTTAAGAAGTCAAGTGTATTAAAATGGCTGCCAACGGAATCGATCAGTTCTTATTCCCATAGTAACAATGTACAAATGACGTCGTTGCTATTGAAAGACTTACTGAACAATATAATTAGAAGATATTTAAGTACTGCATTTGACTTCAGCCCCTGTAACGAATAAACGTACATAAACAACATTTTTGTATTTTATAGACATATTTTTTTCTTTTTCTTCTGGTCCTTTTCACAGGTCAATTTCTCTTACCTTCATGGCAACTTTAAAAGTAAGCACTCATAAAGATTGATCCTGATTGTGACGATACACTGTAAAAGTTGTCTAGCTATATTTAGGCACATTCTTTCTAGACAACTCTAGAACTGCTTTTAGACTTTAGAGCTGTTTTTTTCTCAAGCTAGATCACATATAATTTTGAATAAGTAACCAACTGTACATGCATACAGTAGTTTCCAAGCAATGGAGCATTATAGCAATAGTGAATAAAAAAACGCCGTGTACTGTATCCCTATTCTTAAGTTTCCGTGACATTTATAGCACTCCTACAGAATACTTCGGTAAGCTCCGCAGCCCATAGAAAATTCCCGTGAGTTTCTCACTAACGAAATAGGGGTAATTTTCTTCTTCTTCTTTACAATATGGCAATTCACTCTCGAGAGAGTGATCTATGATAGGGGTACTTTACAGTGTACAATTATTACTTAACCTAGACCTTGAGCGGTTTCTGCTGAAACGCTCTTACTGCTGTTACACTTCTAGACTCAAAATAGATAACCCTGGCTAGATAATATGTACAATCTTAAAGTGTATTGGTGCCGTAAAGGAGCAGCTAAAATGAAAGCTATTGTAAACATAATTCTTAAAAATCACCTTTTATCACATTTTTCGTTTGTTTCAATGTTGGGATATAAAGGGCGGATCTGATAATAAATTCCTCGATGCTCATCGAGTCTTTCGAGTTGATAATATGCAATATCTGGGAGAAACCTTTACCTACCACTACTTGTGACCTAACAGGTATGTACTTACTTTTCGCTATAGAATTTAGCGACTTTCATTATTTTTCATGATTGACGGAAGGGATCGGTTTGCAGCGATCAGATGAAATGTTAAAATATCTTGATGCTTGTTTATTAGATAGGTACCCATTCTTCTTTGAGGGTAGGAATTTAGAGTCTAGGCACCTCACCAAAACCTAGACACTAATAATCTCATCTTCTCAAATAAGGTATTTCATTAATTTTCGAAGACGAAAAAAACCATCCCACACTGTTTTGCGTTTCTTCGAAGTAAGATCGAAGTAGATTTAAAAGTAACTTGGGAGAAAATTTTGAAATAATATAAAAATGTGTATTAAGTGCGTCAGGGAATCTTGGGTTTAATATGGTTTCACCGCATCACGAACGACGCCATGCGCTAGCGAACCCGGCACAGGCCCATCATATCCACCATTGTGGAAAGGAGGTGGACATGGCTGGACGACACGTGTTCAGGATGCCGAATTACAGTTGGCAGAGGAATACGCTGCCCTACCTGCCATCAGGATCCCGAAGTAGAGAGCTGAGGGATCTAGCTATATTTGGTATGCAATGGAGAGGTCTTGTTGCCTCCTTATGCCCCTATATTGTGGGGTGTAAAATGTAAAGGGAGATTCGATTGATGAAAAAATAAGTAGACAACAATCAATTGAAAATATAAATAATAAACAATGTAGTTATTTATTTATATGTAGGCGTCCAAAACATATAGTGTCAGTGTACTATTGTGTAGAGGAGCCATAAGACATGGCGTCAGTTGTTTCTGTAGTAACTGCTGATAACGGCCCATTGACAAATGGCCAGCTATTAATCAGACCAACTAACGGGCCACATTAATTACCACCAGTCTATATTACAAGGACTTCAGATATACCTAATATAATTCTTCAACTCGAACAAAAGAACAGTTCCTTGATAAAGGATCTGTTGAATCAACCAATCTAGTTTTGTGAAGGACAAAATAAGCCTATCACGTAATCAGCTCGACGGTATTGTTGACCAAAAGCATTGAGTTAAAATAATATCTTATACGTACCTACCTACTAGAAGTGTCATCTCCACCTAAAATGTTGCTTCGAGTTAAAACACTTCGATAAAAGTGGTTGGTAGACGGGTGGTTATTGGTTACGCCGGCTTTCGTACCGTTTCGCACTGAAGGTCGTGGGTTCGATTCCAGGTGCCGACCATCTTCCTCTTTCATGACACAAGTTTTAAGTAGCTTACTGTGTAAGAATCAAGGAGTGTATTTGTGTCACTTTAAGTGAGCACAAATTTATTTCTTTTTCTTAATGTCGTTATAATTTTAAAGGTAGGTACTCTTTGTGATATAATATTTACTAGCAATCGACCAGTTCTCGAAATTCGAACATAATTTATTTAAATTACCTATAAGTTTGAACATTGCAAAGGTTCCATTGTCAATAACGACATGGATAGGTACATCAAATTTGAAATATGTTTTTTTATTATTATTAAAGACAAACAATATTAATCTTTTCTCAATTTGGCAACAGATAAACAAAAGAATATAGGTATGCGTCTGTGTCAATGTCAAATACATCGAAAAGTGTGTATCAAATACATAACATTACAGCATTGTTTGTAATGTTTTTTTTTATTTAATGTATTTTTTATGCATAATTAAAAAAAATATATTGTTATAAAAATGAACCTGTACTCGAAGTGAACACAAATACACTTTTGACATCATTCACACTAAGCAAAGGCTTGTGTCGTGAAAGCGGAAAATGGTCAGCACGGCCGGGATTCGAACCTACGACCTGCAATACGCTGTGCGCATGAAAGCCGGCGATTGAACCCACTGAACTTCCAACCACCTCAAATATTAGCATCGCCACACTATCTCTCTATAAACTGTAAGTGTGCAAAAAATGGTCACAAACATTTTCCTTCACGTATCTATAATATTAAAGAATGTCGGGTTAGTGCCAACACCTATAACTCGAGATCGGCTCAACAGATTCTTCCGATGTTTGATTTATTGGATTCTTCTCCGCTCCGTATAACAAAATAACTAAAAATTAAAATGTTGAATAGTATAAAATATAATATTTAAGTTAGTACGGAACGGATTTACTAACAAAAACACATTGTGAAAAATTCCGTAATAAAACAATTTTGTTCGAGTTGAAGTTGTTCCATTGAATTTCAAAACATTGGTAGGTATGTAGATTTTCGATACAATTTCTTTAAACGAATTTTTGTACAAATTACAAATTCAAAATCAATATTCATAGTTATGGACTACAGGACAACGTCTGTCGGGAAAGCTAGTTTTTAATAATATTAAAACATTTCTACAAAATTTAATTTTTAACACGAAAAAATTAATTTATCGGCGGGATTCCCGAGATAGCAAAAATATTCTCGCAATTAAATTTCAAGCGCAAACTCCACAGCAAGTAGGTACATAAATAAATAAATATTATTATTATTATAATTTAGGGCTACACCTGCAATTCCCTTTACACCCCCCAGTAATAATAACAACAAGAAGAATAATCTACTATATAAATTAAAGTCGGGTTAGTGCGAACACTTATAACTCGAGATTGGCTCAACAGATTCTTCTGATGTTTGATTTTTTGGATTCTCCTCCGCTCCGGATAACAAAATAACTAATAAAAAGTTGAAAAAATGGGTAAGAAATGATATAAAATACAATATTTAAGTTAGTATGGAAATTATCACCTGTGACACGCCAACGCCATCGCGAGTAGTTCCCTCTCATTCTCGCATACGTGATTGCCGCTCTTACAGTAGCCCATCCCACTTACTCCACCGCAAAGTCAACAAAATTATCGGACACATTCGAATCGGTAGCTACTTCATAGGCATATTATATTCTTACCTTGTTCCCGCCTGAGCTTTAAATACGAATGAAATATGGAAGTTTTAGAAATATTTTAATGTTATTATTTTATTAGTAACTTAATCGGATTTATGTATTATCTTAACCTATGTATTTTTGTTTCTGGGGGCGCAGTGTACATATGAACGGGCCGCCTCTGGTTAGGACTAAAGGACAACGCCTGTCGGGAAAACTAGTACAAAATAAATATAATGGGATTAATTTATTTGTGCCGACTCGCCTCTGTTGATTCGTGACAATAATACAAGTAAACAATATTTTAACGACTATGCCTCGTTTACATCTGACAGTTAGGATACGTCACTTATTAGTTTCTTTTTTTCTCTCCGAAAATAAGACTTAAACTCGCGCCCTCATCTCACGCTTTCCGCTTAAAACGCCGTTTGCTGTATAAGCAAATTACAATCAAACTTTATTCCACTTGCTCATTCATTCTCCCTTTAAACCCCACTCAGGGGCATAGGGAGACAACAAGCGCCCTCCACTACGCCCGATCTTGATATATTAAGAGGAAAGATTTGATAGTTTGTTTGCTAGCATCGAATGGGCTCCGAAACTACTGAACCGATTTGAAAAATTCTTTCACTTTTGGGAAGCTACACTATCCCCGGTGAACATAGGCTTTATTGAATTTTCCAAAAAATTTGGGATCCTTACTAAAACTCCAATAATGTAACCCAAGGTGTAAAAAAATATCTAAAATATTATTTATCTCGCGTGTGCTGCGAAAACTATTGATGATTGAATAAAATAATGTACCTACTACGACTTTGTAGAAGACATCATTATTAACAAAAAATGTCGCGACTGCATAATATGTATAACATTTATAGTTATGTCACATTAAGTAGTGTTCTTTTATTTAAAAAAAATGTAATTGAAATGCGGTAGAGATATAGGCGTCACTGGGTACGAGCCGGGCGGGAGGGGACCATAAGAATGCTACATTATCCAAGATTAACATAGCCTATAGGATATTTTGATAAAGTTAGGGTAAAAACTGTTTTTTTTTTTAAATACCTTTCTATCCGTGCGAAGCTGGGACAGACCGCTAGTCTATAGCTAGTATAAGGGAGTCGGGTTAATGCGAACACTTATAACACGAGGTCGGCTCAACAATTTTTTATCATTTTTGGTTCATTGAATTATTCTTCTCCGCTCCGAATAACTAATAAAGAATCGAATATTGGATATGAAATAGTATAAAATATAATATTAAAGTAAGCATGGAACGGAATAACTGATAGCAAACCTATGTGAAAAAGTTTCCAAAACAACACAATTTTTATTTATGTACTTGAGTTTCAATACATTGGTACGCGGATTTTTTATAGAATTTCTTTCAAGCTTTCAGAAATATTGTTTAATCTTTCAAACATTTTAAACGTATTTTTGTATAAATTACAAATTCGAAGGTCAAATTCCTGTGGTTTCCGAGTTATTTAACTTTTTACAGTTTTTTTTTCAAATTTCCACCTTTTGACCAAAAATTGAAAATTGTGAACAAAGTACTCCATTTAGGAAACTATAAATAAACTCTTCCAATAGCTTAAGAATAAAGGAATGGTTAAAGTAAAAAATCACGAAGACAATTTCAAAAACCTCTAGAAATACAATGTTTTAAAATCACCAGTCAGTTTTTTTTTTTCATTTTTAATTTCGATTTTTCTTAGGGAGCTACTCCAAAAAAGTATATTATACTTGGCGTACAAAAAACAAGAAGAACTTCCCCAATTGATAAGCTTTCCGGAAAGGTATAAATGTTTTCCACTTTACTACAGTTTTGGAAAATAAATATTTTTAAAGTGGAAAAGACAAACAAGTGCAATGATAGATTAATACGGTCTGGGTTTAAATGGCTAATCAGCACAGTATCTTAAAAATAGGGAAAATTAATACGTACAAAAATTTCTTGTACCGATGTGAATGCAACTTTATAATAATTGCAGATGAAATTTCTCAAATTTACCTGAAAATTTTCTCGCAGCAAAATAATAATTTTCTCTTGATGGTCATTAGGATAATAATACAGTGGGAACAATACGACGAAGAAGAGGGGGTGGCTTTTGGGGCGGAAAAGGGGAGGGGTAGTTTTGCTTGCGTCGTCACTTTCTTCTTGGATTATACTTGACTCGACCAGTCATTTTAATAATAATTATTGTCGTATACCAGGATATTTAAATGTCGTGTCAAGGATAAATTCAGTGTTATTTTAAGTTCAAGAGACTTGAGAACATTGCAAATAGCCTTTTTGAGAAATCCAAGTAAAGCCTTGTTCCCACTTGAGTCGAGTGGGAACTAGGCCACTAGACCACTTTGTTCCATTTAATTTTGTGACATAATTTTGGTAGTAATTTTATGTCTGTAGTTTTGCTTAACCCCGATAATGACTGGTATTCTCAAATTCATGTTCCAACTCAACGCAAGAAGCTCTTGCTTAGAACTTAATCGGTAGCCAGGAGTTACGCATCTAATGTATTGGATAAAATATTTTCAGATGTCAAAAATCTCAATAAAAATTGGATACGATGCATTTCAATCGTCTGTATTTCATTTCAGAATAACAGTCATTGGCAGTGTTGTGTCCCTTTTATTTAGCGATATTTACTCTTATAGCACAACTTTTTAAAATAAAAGAAAACAATCAATACCTACTTATAACGAAACGGAGTGAAACAGAAGAGTATGATTTAGTTCTCTCCATGCTTCCCCATCGTTTACTGGTCCCAAGATTCTACGCAGAACTCTTCTCACAAACTCAAACAGTAATTCTGCAGTTTTCTAAAATTGAAATTATTGTACTTTTTCATGGAAATTATGAGCAAAAAGAAAACGAGTTTGATCTTTTTGCGGTATCAAAGGCGGGTCACATTATCCTCACGCATCACGACATCTGACTAACAAGTTAGTGTTTTTATTGGGCAAAATAATAAAAATAAAGGGACGGAATAATGTATCTAGTGGATATCACTATACCGTATGACGAAAATTTCAAAAAAGCCGAACAAGACAAGATAATTAAATATTATGATCACGAAATCAAGGATATGTGGCATACACCAACCACCCTCATAATACCTAAAGTGATATTGACTAATGGAGTTATTCCTAAGTCTCTTAAAGACAATCTGGGGAAACTAAGCATGTGTAGTGGTCTCAGATATGCCATTCAAAATGCAGTTCTGCTGTCCTCGTGTAAGATGTAGGGAGGTTCCTTTCTCTGTAGTTCAAAGGTCTCTCATGATTACATTACATCGTGATGTATCATGAGACATATATATTTTTTTGTTATCATCAATTTATATTTTTCTCTTTTTATGAATTGTGAAAGTGTCATTCTTCTTTTTCTGTGCTTATGTCAGTTATGGAGGTCTGTTAAGCAATGAGAAGCTAGACTAGAACCTGTTTAATTACCTCCCGATCAAGCCTGACAATCGGAATCAAAAACGTAAAGCACGACGGGTATTAGCTAGTCCTTGTATCCTGTGATCTAATCAAGGATATTAAAATAATTTCACCAAAATGTTTTATTTCAATAATGTAAACAAAATAATAACCCATGGAATCAGTAACAAATGATAAATTCGTTAAACTTAAACCTACCTAAACTTAGTGAAATTATTTTCATGGGAACGTGTTCTACCAAATGAAACATTTTGAAAGGTTGTTTTTGAAGTAAATAATAATTTAGGGCCTTGATAAAATATTTATTATTGTAAACAAAACAACAATTAAATTATGTTCGTGAGGACGTGAGGTCTTTGTGAGAAATGACAAACATTGAGAAAGAGATAAGAGGAAATCTCACCATGCACGTTGACAAAAAATCATTGTAGGTACGTATTATGTTTAATATCAAAAAACTTGACAGATGTAAAAATACCTTCTCTCTTTTATTTTTACACCTGTCAAGTTTTTTTTTATTGATAATATAAAACCTAATTACAAAAAAAATCAAGTCACGCCAAACCTTAAAGATCTGTCGGCGTGTTCTCTTTATATGTACAAGAAAAAAAATCTAATACTACATACATACCTACATTAAAATAGGTAAATTTAAAACTTAATTTAATAACTAATCTATAATATAAAAGAAAGTCGGGTTAGTGCGAACACTTATAACTAGAGATCGGCTGAACAGATTTGTATGATGCTTAGTTTATTGGTTTCTTCTCCACTCCGGGTAACAGAATAACTAATAAAAATTGAAAAAAGTATTATCTCGGCACAGGCGTCTGCCTAGTGAGATAATAAATCCCAAAATAAATAAATTTATATAGATTGTAAGTACTTGTACTTATTATTGTACTCATGTTATTGGTATGGGAAATAAAATAAATAAATAAATAAATATTAAAGTTAGTATGGAACGGAATTCCTAACATCAACGCCATATGTGAAAATTCCGTAACAACACAATTTTTTTTTATGGCAACACAATTTTTATTGAGTTTAAAAAGATTGGTACCCAGATTTTTGATAGAACTTCTTTCAAGCTTTCTGAAATATTTTTTTAACATTCAAGCATATTTTAAACGGTTTTTTTGTGTAAATTACAAAATCAAATATTCATAGTAAAGCACTAGAGAGGACAACGTCTGTCGGGAAAGATAGTTATATATAGGTAAATCCACACATTATTAACCATTCATTACCCCCTATTCGGATTTTAGAACGTTCTTATTAAGAACGTTCCAAATGATTTAGAATTAAGTTCACTCGAACTAAAATTCGTATTCGGAATTATGCCGTGTTCTAAAAACCAATATTAGTTCACCATAAATATTTTTTTTAATTATAATTGTCTATGGATCGAGCATGCGCCTTATTGGTTGATGCTGACAAGGGGACAGCCAATCGGAGAAGACAAATTCAAACGAGCTCCATGTTCCAAGTAACGTGGTCGCCGGAAACTGCCGAACCAACCCGAAGTGTAACGAAGACGACTGTATGATTGCATTGGTGTTCAATGATAACAATAATTTTTTGATGCTATTATTTGTATTACTTATAATAAATTCGGGGGAAATGGTTAATATTTTTAATAAAAATAAACTTGTTTTATAATTATTTGGTTAAAAAAAAAACGTTTATCATAAAAATATCATCAGATATCTTTTTAGACGCATACAATTAGGTGTGAACTAAGATTAGGAACGTTTTGACAGATAGACGCACTAAAATTGACTTAAATACGAAATCCGAATACCAAAATGAACTAATTTCAAACTAAAGTCTAATTAGGAACAATAATAGGAACGTTCTAAAATTTCTCGAATACCAATCCGACTAACTAAAATAGGAACGTTCGTATTTTAGTTTAGTGCTTAATTAATTTGAATTGGAATAGGGGGTATTGACTAACTTTTTTGCATTGTTTAAACTTTTGCATTTCTTTATAGATGCCGGCTTCATAATAAAGTATCTATGGCATTCAGATTTGGCTGGATCTGATCCATAAGATGAGATGAGATTGAGATGAAGAAGGAGTAATGATTTCTTTTCTCAAGGTCAAATGATATTGGGAAAAGTGGTCTTTATCTGAAGATGAGAAACTCTCTTATGAGTTTTGGCAAGATTAAGAATATCTGGAGTACTCACCAAGTTTCACTATTTCTTTATGAACTAGGTTAAACAGTTAACAAGGAATTCGACTAACTACCGAAATGAAACTCGATTTTTTATTATCAAAAACACAAACACTATATTAGTGAATTAAAATAAAGTATCACAGGAAAATATATTTTAACTTAAAACTAATTACAAAGATATGCACTGGTAGTGGGTTCTGAAGGAAAGAGTAATAAAATTGTATCTTGAAAAAGCTTTTATACTAGGGTTATTCACGCAAGATCCTTTTTGTAGAATAGGCGGTGTGTTCTCCCTCTGGTGTGAAATATCCAAAGCTAGTTGACTTGGTACAGACGGCGATGAATCTGCATAGTTGATAAAATACGAGATGTATTCGTCGCACTCCGCTAGATGGCTCTTTGTTCTGGATGGTTCTGATGGATGGTTGTCATCGGATAGAAAATTAGTTTGTGTGATATAAATTCGATATTACATAACCGCCATATAGCCTCCCGCAAGAATTTATGGCGTGCTATAAATTCTGATGTGGATCTGGTGATGGAGTGTGGAGTGGAACTCTGCAGTCCTCTGGTTGAGCGGTTTGTAGGATGGTACGTCTTAGATGATGACTTGGCTCGACTGGGCTGGTCGTTGTAGCGACTGGAACTTATGAGAAGTTGGACAGAGTGTTCACGACGTTAGTGCGGTTGCACTGGGGAAATATGATGGCTAAAATAGGTTAAAACAGCGTTGATGTGTTTTACCATATGAAGCGGCGATGTTGATTTGCGCTCGGCCATTATTGCAGCAGCGATGGTGTGTGTGCTGTTGTAACTGGTTGATCCATGATGTCTGTTGACGAGCAAGGAAAAATGCATCAGTTGTTGTCAGTGGGGTGTCATCGTGGTGTGATGTACATCTGCCACTGTGGAGAGAGACAGTAGTGGGGCAAAATTCGTTGTAGAAGTTTGGCCTCCGAGCTACGAAGTCTGTGAGACAACTCGTGTAGTCCGCCTTTGCTAAGTACAGCAGGTGAAGATTGCTACTGAAGGCTTTCATCCATTGGATTGTGTTGGTGTAGTCCAGCGTTGGTTGAGTAGTGTCGTGATGAGATAATATGCAACATATAGAATAAACAAAAAATTTACAATAGAATTGGTATAAGTATATTTGCTTTAGGGTGGTTCTTGAATTTAAAAGATTGTGAAATAATATTTTAAATTTGAATTTGAAATAAAAAGTTATTTGAGTACCTATATTATAAACAAATGTTGACTTTGAAAAAAAATTTACAAGTTATATTTCACTAAGATAATTGTTCTAGGAAAAATTTTCTTAGTGTAGTGTTTCGATGTTATCCTTTGTTCAATATTCAAAATAAAGTTAGGAAAAATTATTAAAATTGGTATTGAGTAGTTATGATTCACAATAGATATATGTTTAAATACTTTTTCTATAATGTTTATGAAGTGAAGTTACTATGAGAGATCCCTTATATATAATAAAATTTGTTACCAATCTGGTATTAGCAATATACAGTTGGTGGTTTTGTATTGGGATCTGTAATCATTTGTAAAAATACATATTAGAATTTTTATACAATAAAATAAGTAAAAAGTAGTAGGTAGACATGGTAATATAGTTGTACATAGTGTGTTTGAATTAAAATTTTTCATAATGTTTTATTTTGTCAATGTATGTGTGTCAATAATGTTAAATAAATGTTACTGATTTGGGAAAATTAGTATGACACTTTTTAGAATTCCGTTTTCAATGGTCTTTTGTATGAATGTAAATACATTAGTTGTCTTTTTCTTAACTCGTTGAGTTGTATATTTGATGGTAATAGAGTATACGTATGACGCTGTTGTCATGTGTGTATAATATGGACAATACGTATGACGTTATAGTCATGTGTGTATGTCCTTTGGTAGACTATACGAATGATGCTATGATCATGTGTGTATGTCTGTTGCTCAGTCACTACAAGAAAGCTTTTGAGATGGGTATCTCTGCTCTTGTGTGTATGTAGTTAGCCGACGAAATGGGAATTTCGGTCTGAACATGCGCGGTGCATTGTACTAGACGTGGCGTGAAATACATAGAGCTTTTATGGATACATGTGTATGAGTACATGTGTATAAGTATTTGGCCGTATTTGCATATTTAAGTTAACCTCGAATTGAATTCGGACTGAGATTCTTGAGACAGAATTTCTCTAGTCGCGGAAAACGTTAATAGCAATTGGCTAGTAGATGGTAATATAAGATGGTAATTTTACATTGACAATTTAGATAGAATATATTTATAGACCATTGAAATGTTTGTATCGTTGATAAGTTGATACATAATTAATTATTTATTGACCAGAATAAAATAAGAATTGGTAAAATATGACTGAAATGTTGGTAAGATATTAACTGTAGGAGTCTGAATGTCCTTTTGTGTGTTTACCAAATATCAATATGACAATATACAAATGTATGTGAAAAATGCGATTTAAATTTCTTGTTTTTCTTTAAAATGCAATAATGCGCTATGAAAATCTAATAAAAGTGTAGGTATTTGTTTCGCTTGTTGTTTATATAAAATATAAAAAGGTTACCTCAAGGTTTGGCAACATAAAAACAATGTACTTGTAAATCTGCAATCAGATAATCAAAGGTTATTATTTTGTAAAAAAATTATTTAAAATTGCAATTCAGCATGCGATTATAACTAGTTAATGTATTAAATTAGGTTTTATCAATGTTTGGAGACTTGAAAAGTTTTATGAAAAAAATTCGATGTGACATTGTATCGTGAAAAAATTTAACCTACAAAATTTATTGTTCACAAATTTTAAGTTTTTTTCTTTTTTTGAAGATTTTAATATCGTTTTTACAAGGTTTAGGCATTATTGATTAAATGTTTGTAATAATAAATAGAAGGCAGAAAAACAAGAGGCTTTTAAAATAATCCGATGGGTTGAAATTGTTTGGAAAAATTTATGTGCTGAATGTCGTTTTACAATGGTATTTTAAAAGATTTTACTTGCCTGTGACCCATCGGATGACTCATCCCTTCAGAACCAGTCGAATTTTCGAGTTTGCACAAGATTTTACCCTATATTTATATATTTTGTCTAAAATTTGAAAATATTGATCGCGAACAAAACGGCTGGTGAGCTATTTTGACAGTTGTACTCGCAGTAGAGTGAAGTTGCGCCGAATGATAAATGGATGTTGGACGCGCTTAGTTTTGAATGTAGTATGTGATATGAAAATTTTAATTGTGGGACAATATTATTTAGATGGCTTTGTGAAAGAAATAATTTGGAATGAATGTATAGATTGTTAAATATTCGAAATGGATTAGTGGACGAAGGTGTACATGTGACAATTTTGTTAGAATGATTGTTGAGAAAAATTTGTTTGAGAATGTTAATGGATTGTTGGAGATTATTGGAAAATGATGGATTAAGTAGATAATTGAAGGGTGTTCGAACGTCGTGGGGTCACCAATTTATGGCATTCAGATTTGGCTGGATCTGATCCATAAGATGAGATGAGATTGAGATGAAGAAGGAGTAATGATTTCTTTTCTCAAGGTCAAATGATATTGGGAAAAGTGGTCTTTATCTGAAGATGAGAAACTCTCTTATGAGTTTTGGCAAGATTAAGAATATCTGGAGTACTCACCAAGTTTCACTATTTCTTTATGAACTAGGTTAAACAGTTAACAAGGAATTCGACTAACTACCGAAATGAAACTCGATTTTTTATTATCAAAAACACAAACACTATATTAGTGAATTAAAATAAAGTATCACAGGAAAATATATTTTAACTTAAAACTAATTACAAAGATATGCACTGGTAGTGGGTTCTGAAGGAAAGAGTAATAAAATTGTATCTTGAAAAAGCTTTTATACTAGGGTTATTCACGCAAGATCCTTTTTGTAGAATAGGCGGTGTGTTCTCCCTCTGGTGTGAAATATCCAAAGCTAGTTGACTTGGTACAGACGGCGATGAATCTGCATAGTTGATAAAATACGAGATGTATTCGTCGCACTCCGCTAGATGGCTCTTTGTTCTGGATGGTTCTGATGGATGGTTGTCATCGGATAGAAAATTAGTTTGTGTGATATAAATTCGATATTACATAACCGCCATATATCTTTGGCACGTTATATTCCAGATTATAGTATTTTTAGTGATGGCTGAATGCGAGGTTTTTACACAGCACTGTTTCCCTTACTCCCAGTTAACAAGAAGTGCTCGTACATTGCTCGGTTCATTTTGCACTCGAAGTTGAAAGACTCTGTTGTCAACACAACATATTATTTGTATTATTTTCATTTTCAGGGTTCGCTGGTTTTATGGCGGACATAATTCACAGGGTTGTTCGTATCAAGCGCAGATGTTATTTGTGATGAAAAGCAGCGTACACATACATACAACCACGTACTTTGTAACAACCCTTTGCTCACCCGCCCTTCAGCAACCACGTGATGTTTTTTTAGAGGCTAAATTTTCAAATTGGCAACACTATTTCTAGTGTTTATCAATTTGATAGTTGGTGTCATATTCGTGATCAGAAGAACTATTCTTGAAAATTAATCCCGATTTCAATGTCGGCCGATCGATCGTGTGTGTAATTATTGTAGTACTGTCGGAATACTCAATCGTGAGCTGGTAAACTTTTTCGTGTTGTCAAAAATAATACTGTATCTATCTATTTAATTATTTATGCACATATTACAAATTAGTGTATAAAAATAGTGTGCAATGGCGAGATTATTGCCGAAGCAATTTCTAACATCTAACCATACTACCATTTAAGTTGGTAGGTTTATACAAAAATATCAAAGATATCTGAATATTCTAAAATAGTATTGCCTATAAAGTTGCAAAGATTTATTTATCGTATAATTGAAATGTTGACACAAAATAAATAAATAAATAATAATCTTTCACAGAAGCTTGTGTTGTGAAAATGTTCTGCACCGGGATCCGAACCCATGTCCGTGCTGGTTTACGGCAAGCTTATCAGACAAATCGGGCTTTAGGAATATAATATGTTAGAAATATAATATGCAATTCTCATATTCTATAATATAAAAGAACATGTAACAACTAATGACTTTAACAATTCATTACTAATGTTCGATTTTTAAATGGAACAAACCACTACGGGTTTACGACCGTCTTCTACTGTTATTTCGAAGGTAGGCTTAACAACGTTCGCCATTAGGTGGTAATTTTAGTCTCCGAAACTCCTAATCATGAGTATACTCAACATGTTCAACATGTCGAAAAATCTCATGTATTCAACAAGTAAAAATTTTATACTAAATGAAATATAGAGAAAAAAGTTGGAAATTATTGAAAACAAGAGAACAACCAAATTTAAAGACTGCGACTGCTGTCATGTATTTGGCGCCAGGATTTGATTATATCCATTTTTGTTAATGTCTCATATTTATTGCCTTTTAATGGCTTTGTTGGTGCACAACATAATAAAAGACTAAAAGAGTCATAAAACAGACTCCCAATTTTACTTTACCACGTTGAAAACTGCGAACAATCAATTTGTCATTTTTCTCGTACATATCAAAAGTTGTATATTGTATAATAGTATAGGAACTTCTGATCAAGTATCACATATTTTTTCGTCGATAAACCTACCTACGAAATAATTGCAATAGAGACGAATATCGACTTATTGCCAGGGATAATATTTCACGTGGAGTTTCAGAATGTTACAACGAAAATAACGAGTTACGGACGAACTGACCAACCGTTTTAAAGGATATTTTTGTTACAAAAAAGTTAGTAAGTTGACGTATCGCCTGGAATAACGTTGAATATTATATATAAGGTCGATTTTCGATTTTTTTTATATCATTCGATAGAGTAGACTTTTCTCTATCTACTGGCATTTTCAAAAATTCAAATATCTACTTCTAACACTGCCAAAAATCGTATTTATAAATTTCATAAAAATACGTTCAATTTGGTTGGTATAGGCTCTATTGTTCAGACCACAAGTACCCGGCCTTATCTTTTCTCAGTGCACCTGCTGATGTCAAACGTTGTGTCGTGGGGTTTATTTAAGTTTTATTATATTTCGTGGAAGGATTTCATATTTATTGCAGTGGACAGATTAGTTGTTATTTCAGGTGTTTATATAATAGACGACCAGTGTGTGTTATTATTTACACTTTATAGGTGCGGAAAATTATTATTTTGTTATCTAATGCACCCTCGTGTTAGTTTTGTAAATGTATTTTGTTACAAAGATGGTCATTGTAATTTTATTTTATATGACACTTATTTTGCTAAATGAAATAAATTTCTATGAATATAAAGAAAGTTAACAATAAGTATCTTATTGTTATTGGTATCAACAATAAAACACTTCATCAGTTTTAAATACTTTATTTTTCTGTGAATTAAATAACACACACTTTATTTTTCATTTGAAAAACAAGAACACAGAGTAAATTTTGTATGAAACAACCACTAAGGCTGAGAACAATTATTAAAGCGGAGAATTCCCCACAGTTAGAGAGTTTGGCTATTCATATAGGTACCTGGATATTTTGATAAGATATTTTGTGGAATTTTGAATGGACCCCAAAGAAATCTCTAAAATTTTGTTTCGTAACTTTGAAGGCTCATTTTTCGAAACTTTTCCAACAACCAGCACATCCTTTCTATCCCGGGACATGGATCAACTTTCGTCTCGAACTCTTTTGCAGTGCAGGGTGCTCGTTGCTGGAATAATCTCCCATCGGAAGATGCATTTATGTACCTACATATTATGCTTCATCATATGAACAGGTCTCATCATTATTGTGAAGTATGACCGTTGATCAATAATTGTCTATCTTTATTATTTAAAACAAGATGACCCGTCAAACTTCGTTCAGCATCTTCGTACGATAATTCTTGCCAAAATATCTGTTTTTTTTTTCTGAAACATCATGGAAAATGAAAAATGACTAATCAAACAAAGGAACAAATAAATAAAATTTCCGATAGCTAACTGCGTAACCTTACAACAATAATTAATCATACTTAATCAATCAATCAATCAATTCTCCCTTTTACACCCCACTCAGGGGCATAGGGAGGCAACAAGAGCTCCCCCTAGCGCTCGATCTTGCGCAATGTTTATGACCTCCTCCCACACCATGTCCATGTCCCTCAGCTCTGCTTCGAAGGAGCGGAACACAGTGTGAGAGAGTCTTCCTCGACTTCGGGACCCTGATGAGAGGAAGAACAGCGCTCTCCTCGGCCAACTGGCTGGGACATGTGTTAAGGATGCCGAATGACAATCATACTTAACTCACCTCTTATATACTTATCACGTTCGAATTTAATCAAACTAAAATCGTCTCTTTTTACTAACATTCTGCGTTTTAATTTATAAAAAAGTATTCGCTAAAATAATATGTTTGAATGTAAGAAAAAAAAATATTTCTCAAAGCTTGAAACAAATTCTATCAAATACTTCGTACCGGTGCCGGTGTTTGAAACTCAATGGTTGTCGTAAATAAAAATTTTGTTGTTAAGAAATTTTCAAAGATGGCGTTGTTGTTAGGAAATCCGTTCCATACTAACTTTAATATTATATTTTGTATTATTTAATATTATATTTTGTTTTCTAAATTTAAATAATAATTATTATGTTATCTGTAGCGGAGGAGAATCCAAGCATCATAAAAATCTGTTCAGCCGATCTCGAGTTATAAGTGTTCGCACTAACCAGACTTTCTTTTATATTATAGATAATAATATGATGGGCCAAGGTCTATTTATTTATCCGATTTATCGGCTTTATTTTTCCTTGTTTTATATTTTTAAATTATCGTTTTAGTTGTCCATCGTCCCTGGGACGATGGCTTGCGCCTACCCAATGCCTGGAAGCCCGTCCTGCACTCCTACAATACCAACATGTGTTCCCGACCTGTCCCGGCCACGATCCCAAATGTCACACGTGCAAGAACGGCCGCACCCCTGCACGTCTCGCAACCACCACCTGAGATTCCAAGGATGACGACCCGGTCTCAACTGCGCGCCATGAATGAGGAGCAGCGTCAGTTGTATTCAGTTCTTGAAAAGGACCAGTGAGATCTGGTCGAAAGCTCGAGCATCGACTCAAAAACTACACGGAGAGCCGAAAATAGGTAAAAATGTCATTTAATACTACCCGCGAAAACCTAAAACAAAATATATATTTATATATATTTACCCATCCCTTTATATCTGATTCTTTTATTATATTATTATCTAGGCAGAAAAAATAAACGTTAACTCCGTGAGAAAAATGTTGTTCAAGGAGGGTCTCATTTCACCCCGAACCTCTAGAATTACACCCCAAATTATATCTTCATAACTCCTCTGACAATACATCATCCACTGGCTCCATCCTCTTTCACAGCCCGCCCCTGAAGCCTCAGAAGCTCATCGCACTTATTCGGTTTTATTCGGTATAGTTTTGTTTTCGGTTGCTCCCGTCAAGTAACTATGGCAAATTATCAATCAGCAACGACCAAAAACGAAACAAAATAAACAGCTAGAAATTGTGTTCCTCTTTCTACTCAGTCCGAAGAAAAACTGAAAAACTCGTTCATATTTACAATGTTAAAACAAAGTACAAAAAAAAAAAAATATAAAATGGGTTTTCTGTTAAAATCCTCTCCGAATGGAAACGGAAGAGCCATTTCAAATTTACCGCAAGCGACCGAAACAAATCAGAACAAAAAATTTTTTAACGGTTTTTCTTTTTCCATCCCGTTCAAATAGAAACCTGCAGTGACCGAAAACGTAACAGAAATAAACCCTTTTATATTTTTTTAAATTTCTTACCGGTCCAAATAGAAACAGATGAACCGTTTCGTATTTACCGATAGCGACTGAAATCGGAACGCCGGAAAGAAACCGAGCAACCGACTGCTGCTTAGCAACAACACTGAACACAAAGAAGAACCGAATAGTATTTCATTTTTATATAGAGCTTACTCAAGTCGCCCAGAATATCGCTACAATGAAAAAATATTTCGCTCGGAAAAAAGAGTATATTTACCCTTGATATTTATTTCAAGGGAAGTGCGAAACAGATAAAAAGAATAAATAAAACGTAGTAATAGTTTAGGCCCGATACCCACTTGCGCCGCGAACGTGTGACATTGCATCAATTTAATCGAAAGGATAAGTGTATACGTGATTCGAAAAGCGAACGCGAGTGGAACGCATGCATCCTTTTGATAAAATTGGTGTAACGATACACGTTCGCGGCGCAAGTGGGTACCGAGCCTTATGCGGTGTTCACACGAGGCGAATATCGCCAGGACACCAAAATATCGCCAGCCAATTGAACCGTGTGAACAGATTGTCTATAAATCTGAAGCGATAAAAATGGTTGAAAGCGATATCGCCTCAAGTTGAACGCCTTTCAACTTTTGTTTCTGGTGGGACGATGCACGCATGCGCAGATATGCGCGGCGGATGACAGATGACAGCACTGCTCCAAATTTATTTCTCCTTAAAATCTAATTCCGCACATCTGCGTTTTTTTTTATTTTCCCTTAATTAGGAGTGTCCTTATATCGTCTAAAACAACATTTTCAACTACCCCAAACACTCCGTCCGCCATTTTTAAAACTGCGTCAAAATCAGTGCACCTGACAGATTGAATGTATGCCGGTGGACTCGTGTGAACACATCACACGATCAATGGGCGACCGACCGATATTTTCTTTATGCAAGCGAAATCGTCTGGCCTTATATCGCCCCGTGTGGACACCGCATTAGGGTACGAATATTTTTATTGAGGTAACTGAAAATTATTGATGGCGATTCAATCAATCGTATTGTATTGTTAAAAACATTCCTATTCCATTGCATTTTGCAAACATTATAATATGTACATTATGTTTTTTTAGTTCATTTTGAAATTATATTGGCATTTGAAAAAAACTGTCAGTTGTTTGATAGTGCGTGCGATTGACATAATGTGGATGCATTATAATAATATATGTTTTCAGGCCCTAATTTAATGGAAATGGTAAAATGTTAAATTTTTTATCAAGTTTGGGTCTCTCGATCTCAATCAAACTCGTTGAGTCTACGTAGGTACATTTTGATTTGAAAAATATGAAAACAAATATTAATAATATGTACTAGCTTTCCATTTTTAGTACTCATTATAGATTCAACACATTCTGCATTCTTGACTAGTTAGCCTTTCACTTAAGGTGCACATTACACCAAAGGATAGAGCCGAATCTACAAAGAGAGCATTTCTTTTATGGTTGATATTGAACACCAATAAATGGGCGATAACAATTCATTTTAGTTGTAATTTCAATGGTGACCATATCAACGTTCAAGAAAATATAGGTACTGTACTATAAATAACAGTAGAAGACGGTCGCAAGCCCGTAGTGGTTTGTTCCATTTAAAAATCAAACATCAGTAATTAATTGTTAGAGTCATTAGTTGTTACATATTACGTATTTTACAAGTCTGACTCTATGTTCGTTTTATTTAAATGCAACCTAATTGTTATATATTTTATATCTAAATAAAGATTATTAACCGTCTAACTTAAAAAAAAACGTTAATCGTAAGATTACACATAAATCACTGATCAGTTTTTACTTAAATTATAAAAAAAATATTTAATCCGCGTTTGTTATGTATGAAGATGACATTTCATACAAAATTTTGTAAGAAACAAACAAATAGTAGCCGGGCAACGCGAGTGGTAACTACCAATATGCGCTATGTCAGATTTGAACGAGTTATTGATGCAGAATAGGTACCTTATTTTTTAATTATTTATTTTATATCAAAATATAGTTAAGTCCTTATTAAATCATACGAAACCTTTATGTTTCAGCCAAAATGAACTAATTCATGTTTGATCACTTCAATTTTAATATCTGTACCTACTTAAAAAGTATTCTTTGAATATTTTCTTCAAAACGTCATTATATTTCTTTTAAATTTAGTTGGTGCATCATTGTTGTAAGACCTCGATGATAACGGGAATGCAATATTTGCTTTATTTGTTTAAAATTTCTATTATCAAAATGATAAACCAAAACAAAATGGACCAAAATATGAGGGACCACCTAATTGGACGGGAAAAAAACTTAAAAACAGTATACCTATTTATTACAGAAAGCGTTGTTGTACCTACACTTGAAACCATTGTCAGTTGACATAAAATCCAACATGCCGGGCTAAAATCTACAGAGATCAGCTCGCAATCAATCGATATGGGTTAAACTACCACGACGACGCACAGTACGATATTATGATAATCTAGCGGGACAAAATTCAGTTTAGGAACATGTCTTGAAATACTCTTAATTGCAAAAAAATCAAAGCTAACATATTATACTACAATCGAGAAAATTTTTAGGAATCTATTCGAAAGAATAACTGGAATAAACGGTTCGGGATGGCCGGCTGCTATAGCCATACCGCCCGCGCGTTTGTTCTTATGGATTCATACGTCCAAGTTTGCTCGATTAATACGCTGTGTTTCTGTGTGCTAGTTGTAATTTTATGCTGCAATCGTTCATGTATTATTTTCTTTGAATGTATGTTAGTTTAGTAATAAACATTAAATTTATAGAGAAAGGTTTATAGTGAATCATTAACTCTACTTCTTAAGTTTCATCTAGTATTTTAGTTAGTTTCCCATCAATATCCTGTCAGTTAAGTTTATTCTTTTGAAAGGTACATTTATATACTTCAAGAAAACGTTAAATTTTTTGCGGATATTTGCGGCACTCATACAACATTTTTATATTTTCAGAATGACTACACAAATTTTTCGTCGTTTATTTTTTGACTCTTGGGTAGTTAACGTCAAGAAATCGAGACACGATGCTTTGTTAGATTATATTTTCAATAACTTGGTGTCCAGTTCATAACGGACGATGTTTTTCGAAGAGTTTGAAAGCAAAAATTAGTGGAGTTAGTAGTCGAAAAATGGTCGAAATCAGAAAGACATGGAGAACGCTTTCTATGAACGAATTCCTCGTGATTAGCAGCTAATATATCATTTACAGGTTATGTCATCGATACTGTCGTTAATGTTTCCCAACCTGAAGCAGGTAACCCTCCCGGAAAACCACAAAAAACATAGAATTTCACAATGAAAGAACAAATATACGACGAGTTTGTCATCTTGAAACTACGCCAGCATAAGAGATATCGATGACAAATAAAATACAGATTCGCCAGTCAGGGAAAAAGTATTCTGCAGCTATTGTAAGGGAGATTTGCTTGTATTCACCTAGTAGAGGTACATTAATAAAAAATCACGTTTGTGTTTAATGAACCCAAAGCAAGGTGGGCTAGGGATAAAATAATGATTCACATTCTAATGATAAAAGTTTGTTCAGCATTTCTATGGTGCCAATAAAAAATTAAAGCCGAAGTAATAAGCAAATTGTTTGACAAGACGTCTTCAAATAAATATTTTCGATACTAATTTCCTTTGTATAAATAAATATGTTCTATTTTTAAACTATACCTCTGAAACTATAAAAAATATTTACTTGTTTATTTTTAACCATCTTATAAAACATAAATGCATTCATTCACCCTTTGTATCCTACATAGGGGCATAGGGAAGCAACAAGAGCCCTCCACTGCGCTCAATCTTGCGCAATATTTCATTAGCTGCCTGAACCTCCCCCTACCCTCATCTGATGGGGCGCAGGCGCCCGAGGCTTATTTTTTTATCCTTTTCTGACCTGTTGGAGTTCAAGGACGTGAGATGGTCAACGAAACGGTCCCGATCTGATTTTCTGTCTGTTACAGGATGCTCGAAAAACCAGCAAACAGGGCAGAGGTGCTATAAAACAAGGGTATATGGGCAGAGGAACATAAATATGGGAAAAAATAATTTTGTCCCGCTAGATTCTCAAAATATCGCACTGTGCGACGGCTTGATCGCAAATTTTCTACCGCTGAACTTTTCTTTTCCACTGATCATTTTTTTTATAACGCAGTAAGAAAATAATATTCATAAAATAATAACAATAAAATCACAAAAAGCCTACATCATTTTATAAAAAAATAATTCAAAAACAAAATTAAATGCGATGCTATGAACTTATTACAGGGTGACTGGTAATTCGATACATTCCTTGAAAGGGGTTATACTAGAGCAAATTTGCAACAATTTTGTTCCACTAACCAGGGGTCAAATGCCAGTGGTTTTCGAGTTATTTAAATTTTTAGAGTTTTATTCAAATTTGACCTAAAACTGAAAATTGTGAACAATATTCTCCATTTTGGAAACTAAAAATACATTTTTCTAATAGCTGAAGAATACAGAAATGATTAAATGAAAAGAATTAAGAAGAATGTTTCAAAAACCTCAGAAATACAACGTTTTAAAATCAATAGTCGGTTATTTTCATTTTTAATTTCGTAATTTCAAAGGGAGTTACTTCAAAAAAGTATAATACCCTTAGGGTAAAAACCACAGGAAAAACTTCTCCAGTTAATAAGCTTTCAGAAAACGTATGAACTATTTCCACTTTACTACAGTTTTGGAATTTTTTTCTTTACTAAACGAATGATATATTCGAATTTAACAAAAGTGTATTGTTTTGCATTACCGAAACTTGGGTGAACTTGTACCTACCTACAATAAGCTACTTCAAGGTCAAGCAAACAATATATCAAGGGAAATATTATTTGGTGTGGTTTTATTATTATTATTATACTCGGTGCTTAAATTTTGTAAAGACTCAGCAATACTTCGAAAGAAAATACCAGCGCAATTTATTGTGTCCAAGTGAATATACATAACCTTTTCACGATAAGCAACAATATCGAATTCCCGGCACGTAGCTACCAATTAGGTGTGCGCAAAGGGGGAAGTACCTACGCGAGTATCACATAAAAATAATATTGTACCGTGGAATATTTAAGAGTATAAATTATGTAAATGTGATCTTATATTGAGGAACGAATCCAATTTCAATTAGGAACGTATTTGTAGGTCAAAAGAGGAAAAAATATATATTGATATCAATGCGTTTATAAAAATACTTTTACTGTTCACATTTCTAAACCTGTTTTTTTCAACATTTTTCTCTTAATTTATTCGCGGTAGTAAAGTATCTTGTGTAGACAGAAGTCTTATTGAGATTCATAGTTTAGCAAAGACAGAAAATATGTAGTTATTCTTAATCAAATCAAATTACTTAAGAGAAAAAATAAAATAAAACAAATCCCAAAAGAGTATAAAAATAAAATTTAACACTCGTTATTAAATAATGATTTTTCGAGCATCCTGTAAGAGGCAGGAAATCGAAAAATCAGATCGGGACCGTGAGGTTGACCACTTCACGTCCTTAAATCTCAACTGGTCAGAAAAGGCACAATGAGCCTCGGACGCCTTCGAGCGCAATGGAGAGCTCTTGATGCCTCCCTATGCTCCCGAGTGGGGCTTAAGCCCCCGCATTGCTGGTTGGTTTGGGGGTAGTTCGCGGCGGGCTTGATTTGTCCGGGGCCGGCTTTTTGGTTTGATTGCCGATCGAGCAAGGAGGTCGGTTTCGTGCGGGTCGAGTTTGCTGCGAATTGGTCTCCACCGGGCTGACTTGCGGTGTGCGGGGTGCCTTAAAGGGAGAATGTATGTATGTATGTATTAAATAATCAGCAAAGGCACAAGAAGTAGTCCTCGGACACCTGGGTCTCATCAGGGGAGTTTAGGCAGATGGTTTCCCCCCTGTAAAGGCGCAGGATCCAGCGCAATGGAGAGCTCTTGTGCCTCTCTATGCTCATTAGTGGGGCTTAGGCCCCCTTTATTGTGGGTTGGTTTGGGGGAGGTCCGTGGCGGGCTTAATTTGTGTGGGGCCGACATTTTGGTTTGGTTAATTCGAACAGACTAGGGGGTTGATTTCGTGCGGTCGAGTATGCTGTGTATTGGTCTCCTTTGGGCTGGCTTGCGGTGTGCGGGGGGCCTCAAGGGAGAATGTATGTATGTATGTATTAAATAATAATATAGAAAAAATATAAATATACACAAATAAATTCAAATGAAAAAAAAAGTTACAAAATAAACTAAGCAAACAAGAAGTAAAAAATCATAAAATTTTCAAATTTTACTGCATTAAATATCAGGAAAAAAATCCATTTGGGGAGAAAGGGGTTCGAGAAACCCCCCAATCTGCGAGGTTCCTGCGCTAAGTAATTTAGGAGATGGATAACACCCAAACCCCCCACCCCCTCACTGGCTACGGCCATGTTCAGTCAGTATCACCTAGTATGTGATGCAGTTGATCTGTACCCGTATTCTAAGTTTTATTGGAAGGTAGTCACGGAAGTAAAGTAAGTGACACGGTACATTTTGTATAGGAAAACGTTTATACGTATCGAATGCGAGAATCGCTGTTGTTTCTAGAAATATTTCTGTGGCGGCGCTATACATGTTTTCCATGTAAAATGTATCGTGTAATACTAACTTTACTCCCGTGACTACCTTCCGATAAAACTTAGAATAGGGGTAAAGAATTACAATAATGCCAATCGAAAAATATACAATATAACGTTCCAAACTAAGTGCTACATTTTGTGGGTGACGGGAAGGTGGAAATAAAGGCGCAGTAATAATAATTATGATAGCTAAGTAGCAACCCTCAGGCTTGTGGGAGAGAAGGGATGATGGATGGTGTCCTCCAGGAGGCAGCAGGACCCTACTCCAGCGTGGAGAGGTCCTTATTAACCAAATCACATATTTATTTATTACCTACCCACCGCCGGTTGACTCCAGGATTAATAATTGTCTCATATGCCTCTGGGAATATTTCACCATAGGATTAACGCCTTTTAACTTATTACAATTAACTTCTTTGCATATTTTTTTTATAAACAAAGATGGAGTACCTACTCCTATAAATATAAGTGCATATATTTAAGTATAAAATAGTCTCCTAATTCAACAAAGTCGAAGAAGATGTAAATGACAGGACTTTAAAGGCATCCCTAGTATGAAACTTGCAATGTGAGGAAGTAACTATGGTAAGATAATCAAAGCAATTGAATTATTTTTGTATTTTGAAATAATTATTTAAAGAACCTGTTGAGATGACCTGCCTTAACAGGACTTGTATTGTTTTTCTATTATTTTAATGAATAAAAAGAATAAAATAACTATGTATGAAATTGTTGCTATTTATCAGTTAGATGATAATAATATTGTAGAGATAAATCCGTATAATATATAAAATATGAAAGCTCAGAGCTTTAAACGGCTATAAATAACCTACCGGAGCGTTTGGCATTAAATCACTAAGATTTCGTGTACAGAAGGAACAACTTTTGACCACGTGTTCCGTTATTCACGCTTAAGCTTAACAATGTTCTAAATCAAAAATTATTTGTTCGTACGGAACAAAATGAATCACAAAATTTTTAAGTTTTTTAAATTGGACTTTATATAAAAATATTTTTAACAGTTTTACAAGCTTTGTATGCAATTGACCACCCAAATGGCGAACTTTTGTTACTGTAAAGTAATCACCATAGGCCATGTAGCCTTCAAAATAGCAGTAGAGCAGTAGCAATTGATGGTCGTAAGCTCATAGTAGTTTAATTTAGTGTACAATTTACCTCTAAAAATCGAACACTAATAACATCAATGATGTTATCGAATTTATGGTTCTATTGTATGTTAGTTTTCAAACCGATTTTATTTATTCTTAAAATATTTCCATAGGCCCTTATGGGCACTCGGAATAGTCCACAACACAAAACATATAGCAAAATGTAAACAATAGTAGTAAGAATGAAATGTAACAAAACAAAACACGCATGTACATAGAGTCTCAGAATCTAAAGTAATTATATAAAAGTGTGAAAAGAGAGAAATAAGATCATGCATGGTGTAAAGGGCCATATAGCATTCGTCAAGTAAAGATTTTTTAAGGGATCCTGCGTGGTGTAAATTGCCACATTGTGTTCATCTGATGAATGTAAAATATAAAGCAATAAAGAGAAGAGAGAATATAAAACAAAAATTATCCCGTGGGACCACTCCGCTGAGGAGTATCCGCTGTGGATCCATTCAATGTGAAATGTGGATTCAATAACACAGTTACAAATAAATAACAAACAATTAACAACCAACCAACAGTAACGAATGTTTATTCCTGTATATGGATACGGTAATTGAATACGTGTTATCAATCTCGTCAACAGAGTAAAAACATTTATCAACAAGGAACGAGTTTATTTCTCTCTGAAAGGCTTCGTTTCGACTAGAATGAGTGTTTATTTTATATTCATCAAAAATGGATAAGAATGGTGCCATCAAGTGTCTTTTTTCTTGGTAGAATCATACATCCAAGTGATGCACTGGATAGAAGCCTCTCAACATGGTCTAGGTTGTAGGTTTGAATCTTACCTTCATGGGACTGTTTACTATGTTGCAGAGATTCATGATATTGTTCGGGGATGAGAGCGTAAAATTGCTCAGACTTAACATGCTTTCGAAACAACCACCGAAGATGGCTGTAAGGACGAACCTATGGAAAAAAACACATCAAGAATAAGAAATATATTATATTTTCAAGCTTAGCTACTTACTTTGGTAGGATGTTTTGAAAAGAAAAAAGAAACATTAATAAGTTTTTCCACAGATTTAATAAATCAAAGTTTTTCTAAGACAACGCATTTTCGGCTTCAGACTAGATATGTGGCTTACAAAAAAAAATAAGAAAATATTTAAAATTTTGCATATAACACATTGTTGATAGAGCGAGTGAAGAACACCCGATCATAATTCATTCCGATTCTGCAGATTTGGAATTCTCAAAGATGTCAAAACGAGAATTTCAAAAGCTCCCTTTCCTTCGGTCTTTCTTTGGGACAAAGAGATTTGACCAACTATTTTAATGGAGAAAATACAATTGCGCTATATATGAGTAAGTTCATTAAATAGATTTATGTATTTTTACAATCTCTCATTGCAGAATATCTTTAACAAAATAAATTACTTAGCTCTGTCTCGAAGGCGTTTCCGACGTTTTCTTTCGTTTCCACAAATACTTAAATTTGACTTTTGCCATTTCTGACTGATCTGCGTATCTGTTCACATTTATGAATGAGGTTACCGAGCTCAAATCCTAAAAATCTTTATACTCGTCGAAAAGAGACCTAGAATTAAAGCACGAGTAGCTTATGATGAGAATGTGATATACTAAGGGAGCATTTATGATGTATACCAAATGAACATAGAACTAGAGCTGGAAAAAAAGAGTATAATTTTTGAATCGTTGATATTGAACACCATGGAAACCTTACCTTACCAGTCGTCGTCCTCATTGCTGAGGGTCGTGGCCATCATGAATTCTCTCTCGAACCATTAATTGCTCTCCAGGATGTTCTGTCCGCCGTCAGATGTACGGCCCTGTGAAGTATCGTCTCGTGGATGTTTTGTTTTATTTGGTATCGACGATCTGCCCCGTGGTCTTGTATCCGGCGCTCTTCCAATCATTATCAGTTTTTCAGGGCTCCCCTCCCCTCTACGTGCTATATGTCCAAAGAACTTTAATATGTCTGCGAGACAGAGAGTCGACAGTCGCACCGTGATGCGGAGTTCTTGAAGAATTGAGACGTTCGTTTTTCTTGCTGTCCAATTCTCAGCATTCTCCTCCAGCACCACATCTCGAAAGCGTCTATTCTGTCTTAGTCCCTATCCTGCAGAGTCCACGGGGGATGACAGTTCTTTCTCGTTGTTATTTCCTTGGTGACCATATTATTAACGATCAATTTTTCAACAATCAACAACGATATACTCAATTTTTCAGCTCTGGGTCTTTGTTCGTTTGGTATAAAATATGCACCCTTACATTCATACATGGTCTCTTTAAACCCCACTTAGAGATAATAAGAGGCAACATGAGGTTTCCATTGCGCTCGATCTTGCACAATGTGACCTCCTCCTACTCAAAATGAAACTTTTTTTTTTTTGAAAGAGGGTTAAGGGACCAAGGTAGCCTTTGTGTCACTGCGACCAGAATAGGAATATTGTGACTTCCCTCAATGTTACAGCTCGTTATCCAGGCCTATGTCAGTCATGTAGCTCACAATTTGCCTAGGTGCGAGCAGTCTTACCTTCTCAGCGTTCAGTAGTGGCCCACCGAGTGTATGACTTCTTTTGTGAGCGAGTGCTTCACAGCTGCAATGGATGTGAATTGGTGTTTCGTAGTCCTCTGAGCAGAATCTGCAGATTGGAGTGTCTGAGAGTCCAATTATGGACATATGCTTGCGCAGTCTGCAGTTTCCTGTTAAGGTCCTCGTCAGGATCCTTATTTGTTTTTTTTTGGAAAGCTTGAGTGCTTCAAAGGTGAACTTCTGCGAGTACCCTGTGATTAGTTCCTTCGCATGTTTCATCCCTGGGTTGTTTACCCAAGAATGAAACTTCAGTGTTATTAAAAATCTTGGTATAAAGTTATACAATGGTTTATACCATGGTCTCAGAAAAATGTTATCAATAATCCAGGTATACTTACCACAGATGGTATGCACCATGGAATAAGCTTATAACATCCACTTTATACCACTGTTTAAGAGATAATACCAGGTTTAGTAATTCTATGGTTTATACCAGTAATAAGGTGTTTTTTTTTAATAACACTGTTAAGGTTTATTGGTTTCAATGTAACCTTACATTTTACATTACGTACAGACGCAATACAGAATATGCTTTTATTAAAATTTACTGATCAAAGACTCGCTGAAATGGATATTATAATAACAAAAAGCAATCAGTTTTTTGTTCAAACAAACCTTTTAAAAAAAAACATACAGAAAAAGATAACATCAGCGGAATATGATGAGTGCTGGAATATTTCCCCTAAATGTAATCCATCGGAGTTCCATTTCATTTATCTCTTTATTATTCCCTGTGCAATATGAAAATGGACGTCATAAGAGGAATGTAAACAATAGAACGTTTCATTCCATTTAAACATAATCTAGTCCATTTGGATGTGGAATATTTATGTATGTTATATGAAACTGTAAACTAGCCTATGTGTAGAACTTATGAAACAGGGTGTAAAAAGAAACGCTATTCAGTGGTCAACTCATAACTCGAGATCGGCTAAACAGATTTTTATCATTATATTGGATTCTTCTCCGCTCCGAAAAACAGACGACCAATAAAACGTCGAAAAATGGATAGAAAGTAATATAAAAATAATATTTAAACTACTGTTGTTTCGAAATCTTGCTGATGGTCTGTTTTCTTGTAAAAAGGGAATCGTTTTAAACAGCGGTGAATGTTACAGTGTATAAAATTGTGTACCTACTTTGTTATCTAGCTACAAAAAACATTTTCAAAAAGTGCCGCCTTCTCAGAAGACACACCACTCCCTAGGAACCCAGCGCATTATGGTCTGTTTTCCTAAGAATACGGTACTGTCATTAGTAAACATCGGTGAATAACTCAGTTTAGAACATTGACAATATTTTCACTTTTTTTTTTAATAATATTTTCTTTATTCATTGATAATAATATCTACCTAACTGAGCGAAGCCCGTACCAACTGTATAGTAACAAAAAATAGTGTCATAATTTTAAAAGACTGCCATCTTGTTAGACTACGCTACGTTCTCTAGAAACCGAGCACATTAGTGTGATCACTTTAAGTTAACAAAGTTTGCCATTTAGTTGGTCAATTTTTCCCGAAATTACCTATAAATCATAAGAATCTAAGATATGTCCAAAAATCCCATATTCCCTGCAGGAATATACGTGAACATTGTTGTAAGTTAAAAATATTATAGTAGATAGATATTTATTAGTTCGATGCAGAGACATCTGTTGTGCACCCTGACTAATGCCATCGGATTCCCATTATTATCCCATGGCTACATAAAACATGTATGTAGACGTTTCCTCTAACCGACAAACCAATATAATCCGTCGGAAACGAATTTTGCGAATATAATGTAGAGTAGGAAGAAAATTTATTAACTGTCCACTTTTCATATTTTTATATAAACAGTATCTTTGTTTGGTTTAAATAATTGTTTATACTAATGATCGGCCAGTGCTCGAAATTCGACCATAACTAATTTAGATTATAAGTTTGAACATTATTAAGATTCATTTGTCAATGACTGAGAGTGCGCTTTTTCACAATTATCTTTCAAAAATAATGACAAAGATACGTCAAACTTGAAATGTTGATAATACGTTCAAAGTTATTTCTATGATTACAAAAAAATACTAATCTATTCTCAATTTGACCATAGATAAACAAAATATTTGTGTCAAATAATACATCGAAGTGTGTGTGAGTATGAAATACATAACATTACAGTAGTGTGCGTAGTGTTTTTTTTTTATTGATTTAATCTATTTTTATGCATAATTTTAATAAAATATTAGCAAATGCCACCCCTTATCTATATAAACTATAAGTGTGCGCAATTTTCATGAAAATAGTCACAAAGTTTTTCCTTCACGTATTCATATATATCTATGTATAGATGTTCTAGTGGACAGATCATTTCTTTCGCACTCTACATTGACGTAATCTTCGATTGTAGTCGAACGCCAATTATTTCAAATTTTCTAGACGGGTTCAAATTATAGTACATTGTAGTTCATAAGTTGTGCTGTAAGTAGGAAAAATAAAAAAATACCTATAATCTTGTCTTAAAAAGAAAATATCGCTTAACTTAACCTTTGTCGTAAGATAGAATAAGAAATGTCATATTATGACTTTTGATTATTTGACATAGGTACACTTGGAAAATACCTGTTAGGTATGTGGGTGGGATAATATCATAAAAGATGGGATAATTCTTATTGCTGTATATTTTTGAAATGGTTTTTTCATCAGAACTAAATGTCAAGGTCATATTTTGATATTTATTTCATTTTTTTAAATAAAATCTCAATCCTTGGTTTTATTGATCTTTTCGTATTTACCAAACAAAATTATGTACATAATTTCTTACTTATATACCTACCTAAAAGTTAATATTTTTTATTGATTTTTATGAAATTATAACAAAATCATGACCTTTAGAAAAATTGCTTTCAAACAATCTTTCAAAGTTTGTGACCAAAGATAGAGAAAGGCCGATGACTTAAAGAGAAAATAAATCATGATAGTTTATAAATTCACAATATAAATTCCGCTATGAAAAATAAATTAAAAAAAAAACGCGTGTGAATTCATTTGATCAAGTGGCAAGATATGACAATATTCTGCGAAATGGGGCCCAAATGGAGCTATGGCACTCCAAAAACTGACCGTGAGTGGGTAAAACCAAACGGATGATAGATAAGAAGTGATAGGGTGAGTCGGATATCCATTATCCATCACTACAAAGTTCAATCGCGGCAAGCCATTCATCCATCACTCCAAACAGATTGTTAATGGGGAAACTCGAGTAGACTTGGTCCAACACGTCAATTTAATACTACTTGATAATCGGTGTTAAAAACGTGGTCAATTTCGGCTGACTGCCTGACTTGGTGTACGATTGCTTGCAGCTGACAGACTGTGTCACCGACGCACTATCATCGCGTCGTATAGGATGCATACGGGATGCACGCTGCCTGGGCGTACAGGGAGTTAATTCAGTTTATTTGTTTATTGTTTATTTACAGTGTTTATTTTTGGGTGTTTGTACAAGATTGCTGCAAATTATTGTGTTTTTTTTTTTCTACTGAAAATGTATGGATGCTGTAGGTACACGTCGTGGACACGCCGAGCTCATAATGATCCAAGACATACTTTGCTGCGTCGCGTAGGTACGCCGCCGTGGACAGTAGCCTTCGTCTCATTTTGTCCTTCCACCAAGGTACGCGTGTTGCTGTTTTAAAATTTATCAAAGCAAAATACGTTTGTATTATTAACTTACTTAGTGAAATTTCGTTATAATGATTGGAAAAAAAACAAAAGTTGCACATCTGTCAAAATGGATGACATCCATTTGAAGTGATCGTGAATGGGGGGGGGGATAAAGCTCTCTTAAGTGTATCAGTATATTTACGCGCTGTTTGACTCGAAAGCTCCACAGGTATCTCTAATAATTAGAACACATGCCTTGTTTAATAATCTAAAGATATAAACGAAAGTCGGGATTATGCGAACACTTATAACTCTAGAACGACTTTACGGATTTTTATCATTTTTGGTTGATTGGATTCTCCTCCGCTCCGGATAACAGAATAAACAAGTATTTAACAATCGAAAAATGGATAGCAATTAATATAAAATATAATATTAAAGTAAGTATGGAACGAACTCCGATACAACAGCGCCAATACATTTTCGACGTCTTTCACATAAAGCAAAGCTTGTGTAGTGAAAGTGAAAATGGACGGCTCCAAGATTCGACCCCACGACCTCCAATACACTGTACTTACGAAAGTCGTCGATTAATACCACTGGTCTACCAACCACTATTTACCTGACAACCATTGACATTTAAAATATTGGCACGCAGATTTTTGATGGATATTTTTCCGATTTGTTAACATTAAAGCGCATTTTTTAGAAATTAAAACGCGTAAAGTGAATAAATCTTGTTTTCAGTTGTTTAATATTTGGCGCGATTAATAGAATTCGGATATATTATGTAAAATATGTAGTTTAAGACAGATGCATCGGTCGGAATGACATTGGTTTAAAGTCATTTTTATCATTCTTTTGAACTGTTATTCAATATTCATAGTTAGACCACAGGGCAACGTCTGTCGGGAAAGCTAGTAATTGATCAATTTAATGCTGGAAAATTGCGTAGTATCTGTAGAAGGGCTGGAAGATATTCGCCTGCCATGCTAATAATACGTCAAAAGGCATTCCGTTTCACATTAGGGTCTAATTGTCTTCATAAAGACAATTATTGAATAACAGAATGTTCCTGAGCTATTCACTCCGCATTGCTGTGTCATTAAACTGCGGTGATGCCTTATTGCTTTTCACAGAAGAACCTACAGCGAGTTCCTCCTTCACGGCCATACTCCTTGGAGCCACTTCCCTTGTTCTAAGATTCTGTGATTTTATTTTGGTTTCTTCGATTTAACGAAACACATTCTTCATACTTTACATCTCATTTTATACCCTTAGTATACTTTGTTTATAAACTGCGATCAGTGGAAAAATATTATAATAAATACACAGTATTGAAGTTTTTTCCCCGTCCAATTATGTGCTCCTTTCATATTCTCCTTTTTAGGCCCCACGCACACCGCAAGCCAGCCGGAAGGAGATCAATCCGCAGCAAACCCGACCAGCACAAAGCCGACCCGTAGCCCGAAGCAATCGGACCAAAAAGCCGGCCACACACAAATCAAGCCCGCCGCGGATCTTCCCCAAAACAACCCACAATGCGGGAGGACAAGCCCCACACAGGAGCATAGGGAGGCATCAACAGCTCTCCATTGCGCTCGAAGGCGTCTGAGGTTCATTGTGCCTTTTCTGACCGGTTGAGGCTTAAGGACGTGAGATGGTCAACCTCACGGTCCCGATCTGATTTTTCGATTTCCTGCCTCTTACACGATGCTCGAAAAACCAGCAAAAAGAGCAGAGGTGTTATTCTTAGCCGGCAAACCCACGGCCATTAATAATTAATAGAATATTTAAACAAACAAAGCAAATATACATTCCCGTAATCATTCCAGAGCTTACAACCATGATGCACCAACTAAATTATTAAGAAAGACGTTTTAATGAAAAAATTCAATGAATACTTTTTAAGTAGGAACAAATATGAAAAACAGCATTCTAAATGTGAAGTGGTTGGTAGACTGGCGGTTACAACGTTTGACCTCTTTCATTTTGGATAAAAATCCCTTAAAAATACAGCAATAATAAATCGCAACTTGAATCTCATGTTTCAATAGATACGAAATTACGATTTGGAAATTCTAACATCATTTTTCCCAAGGGTTTTATATTATCAACCCTTAGTATAATAAAAACATGATAGATCCGAAGCTATAAAACCTTTTTTCAGTAGTGATGGTTACAGATCATTGGTCACGTGATGTAAACCGGTTAAAGAAGTGCGGGTACAAGTATATTATTATGGATTACAATACAACAACGTCTCCCTATACAGTGTTCCGCAAAGGGTGTGCCGCGGCACACTGCTATACCGTCGGTTGGTGTTCCGCGAAAAAACGAGACCCAAGTGTTTTATTTAAAAACTACGATCAGTGGAAAAAAATAGCTCAGCGATGGAAATATTACGATCAAGGTGTCATCGAGATGGTTAAACGCATTTCGCTTGATTGTGAGCTGATCTCTGTAGATTTTGACCCGCCATATTGGATTTAACGTCAACTGACAGTTGTTTCGAGTCAACAAGAACGTTTTTTTGTAATAAATACACTGTATTTACGTTTTTTTCCCGTCCCAATATGTTTTGCCTTCATATTGTGGTATATTATATTTTGGTTTATCGTTTAAATAATAGAAAATTTAAAGAACTAAAGCAAATATTATGCATTCTAGTAATCATTCGAGGGCTGTTATAATGGGAACCATGATGCACCAAATAAATTTATAAGAACATAAAACGACGTTTGGAAGAAAATATTCAAAAAATACTTTTTAAGTAGGTAAACATATTAAAATTGAAGTGATCAAACATAAATTAGTTCATTTTGGCTGAAACATAAAGGTTTCGTATGATTTAATAAAAACTTAACTATATTTTGATATAAATGAATTATTTAAAAATAAAGTACCAATTCTGCATCAATAACAAACTCGAAATCATTCCAATCTGACATAGCGCAAATTGGTTGTAAACACTCGGGTTGCCCGGCTACTATTTTGTTCGTTTACAAATTTTTTAATGAAATGTCATCTTCATACGTAACAAACGCGGATTAAATATTGTTTTTATAAATAAAGTAAAAACTGATCAGTGAGTTGAACGTAATCTTACAATTAACGATTTTTACTGTGCATAAGTGTTTTTAGAGACAAATAGTTCAGATTTGGCTTCTGTGTTCCAAAGAAAAAAATGGGTAGTCAAACTTGTATGAACAGTAGGCCGGAAATATTCGCTCGTTTAAATGAACTTGTCCATGGGAGTGAAACATGGACATGGACGAAAAATCTGGAAGTTGGAATGAATGTTGTGGAAATGAGATCACTGCGTAGGATATGCGGAAAGACACTGATTGATAAGGTGAGGAATGATCTTATTAGAAAGGAATGTGGAGTGGATGTTAGCGTAGTTACTATAATTAAAGTTAATAATTAAAGGGGTTTGGGCATGTAGAGAGAATGAACGAGGAGATATTGACATAAAGGATGTATAAATCTGAAAGAATGGGTGCACGAAGACGAGGCCGACCCCGAATGACATGGTCCGATCATATCGGTTCAGTCTTAGAGGAGGACCAAGGAGCAAAAGGAATAGAAGAGCATGTATGCGGAATGTTATTCGTTTGGAAGAAGCGAAAGAGGTTTGTTTTGATAGGAAAGAATGAAAGTTCGTACTCTGTGCCTACCCTGTTCGAGAAACGGCCTGATGGGTAAAAAAGTTGGTGTAGATCAGGCACGCTGTCAATGGTAGGTAGTAGGTTCCTTTTGAAATGTTCCCACACGTCATGCCTTCATTCATTCAGTAAAAGTGCCGGTATTGAGAAAGAAACCCTTGCAGCTATTAGGAGAAATTGTTAATTTCTCAAGTATCACTTGCAACCTATGTACTGAGTACATAATGCATTCTCGGATACCACTTCTCTTGGACACTGATCTTCTGATATTAAAATAAAAAAATTCGAAGAAGAGACTAAGCCTAAGTATCCATGCGTTCGAAGCATGCTGTTGCATTTGCCACAACCTACTTATGCAAATTGCGGTAGGTATATGTACAATGTACATATACAACATGGTTAGGGAAGGGGATGTTACAGTGCGTTTAATTGGGGGACAGGGGGGGGGGGGATTTCAAAAAAATTAATTGATGTACCTCTGAAATTTCTTGATTTGGTAAATGTACCTTGAACACAAAAAGTTTGCGAAACACTGCCGTATAAGGTCGGCTGTAACAATATGTTGGTTTCTTGATTGATATAGGTATGAACTGGATAAATAAAATATCATAGAATATGGAAAAATCTATAATAATAAAGGAAAGTGCCTGACTGACTGATTGACTGACTGATTGACTGACTGACTCATCAACGCACAGCCCAAACGGCTAATCGTAGAGAAGTGAAATTTGGAAATAAGGTAGGACTTAATACAAAACCTTCCACTAAGAAAGGATTTTTGGAAATTCCACCCCTAAGGGGGTGAAAATAAGGGTTGAATGTTTTTCAAAGTATGCGAATATCTCGGAAACTAGACATGGTACGAACTTGAGATTTGGCATATGAATTCTTCTATAGAAATGAGTGTTAGCGTATTTGGCAATTTTTCAAAAATTTAACTAAAAGGGACAAAAAAGGGCACATATAAAAAGGGATGATTTTTAAGTGCCTCCTAAAAAGTTTAAAACTGGTTTTATCGAAATTTCAAAAAAATGATTTCTTCAGAAAGAGTCAAATTATACTATTTCGTTTTCAAAAGATATCATTAATTAGAGGGGAGGGGGTGAGGGGCACTTTTCCAACGTGTATGTGTGTGTATCCGTCCCCTCTTTATAACTTTTGATTCGCTTGATGGACAGATCCTAAAATTTCTGAAAATATTGAATACTTTAAGCATACAAAATTTGTATACTCAGAATTTTAAATTTTTTTTTCAGTCAGGGGTTATCAACCTTTGAATTTTTATTTAATTTTTCCATATATCTCGAAAACCATAAAATCTAGAACCCTAAAATTGTGTATGTATATAGAAAAATACAATATCTAAAATATAATTTAATGAAGAAGTTCCAGGATTTCTCAAACTTTTTTTATAAAGAAAAATATTTTTTTATGACAAATTTACGAGTTTCAGTGCCTATATTTCAGAATTTTATAAAAATATCGAAAAACGCCGAAACGCTACAACTAGATAATTTATTTTTCTATAAAAAATACATACATCATAGCAGTACATCTCAAACTTTTCTTAACAATTTTTGTAAAAATTTAATTTATTGACGACATCGTTTCATACAATAAACATACCGACTCAGGCCATCGACAGTTGGATCTCATTCGGCGAGCCGGGCCGGTGTGCTGCCGCGGTGTATGGCTAAGAACACGTAGAAAGCCGATACCGACCCGCGCCGACCAGCGCAAAGAATGTTACTATGCATTTGAATGGGGATACCCACATAAAAGCAGGAACCCGCTTTCCGGCATGCTCATTTAAATGCATTGAAACCATAGGCAACAATCTATGAGCCGGTCGGCGCGTATCGGAATCCGCTTTCTACGTGTTCCTACCCAATGAATATATACGTAGGTAGGTACCTACCCAGCCCAACCTACTTTCTCCAATACACCTGTCGAAACTATTGCGTAATCTATAATATTAATATAGTTTTGAACTAGCCGACCCGTCAAACTTCGTCCCGTCTTGGAATATAAATAATATGTTCGAGATTTTATGTATAAATTTAAGTTGATTTCAGTTTAAAGTTATTTAACACAGACGACGACGTGGTCCTTATATTATTGAATATGAATTAGTATAATGATACATTCATTAATACCTTTTTAACTAGGTACTGTAACCGATGCATCTGTTATAAAACATATCATTATATTATTTTCTATCAGCATTCCGTGAATCGTATCATTTATCAAACAACTGATTCCTGTTAAACGCCTGATTTAATTTCAAAATTAGAAAAAATGTATAGTGGAAGTTTTATTTTTATTCCGTGCAACTTTTTTCTTTCATAAGACCCTTCAGACAAAAGCAAACACGACAAAAAAATGGGCGATATAAGTTCAGCTGTTCTCATAGGGTAAGAAACACGTAGAATGCCGATTCTGACTAGCGCCAACCGGCGCAAAGAATGTTACTATGCATTTGAACGGGGAAACCCACAGAAAAAGCAGGAACCCGCTTTCCGACACGCCCATTTAAATGCATGGAAACCATAGACAACAATCTTTGAGCTGGTCGGCGCGGATCGTAATCGGCTTTCAACGTGTTCTTACCCATACGATGACCGCGCAAATAAGCGTTCCATTTTTATATAAGAGATAATACACTTTCCGTGAATTCAGAGAAACACTTTACGTACCTACCTACTTCAATATATTTTTCGTACCATGCATCCTGTACAGCGATTCTGAATTGTTTTTTTTACGATCGACATTAAAATCATTATGTAGGTACCTACCTATTTTAGTAATTTATTATCTCTACTAAAATAATTTACGGTAAGTTCACGAAAAGAATCTGGATTGTATTGCAATTCTTTATGTCTTGATCTGTCAAAATATTTGAAGCCATTTCATAAAAACACTAGCAACAAAAAAAAACTATGTGAGTAATCTTGCTTTGAATTTATTGCGTAAACCATGAATAGCAAGTTGATATAATATGTTGAAAAAAGGTAAATAGTATTATGAAGTCAATAGGTAAATTATTTTATATCAAATGTAGTCAATGTGCAAAATATTAAATTTTAAAATTATCTACAAAACCTCACATCATTTTAGGACAGATCGTAAATAATTGTTTTGAAAACACTGGCAAGTCAATGACCACATCATTTCGTCACTGTATAGTGCGAAAAAATTAACTGTCCACTGGAACGTATAAAAAATAGAGACGAAAGGGATAGCAGTTAGCCGGATATTATGACCTCCTCACACACCATTTCCAGATCCCTCAGCTCTGCTTCGAAGGAGCAGAACACGAGGAAGACCCTCTCGGTATGAGAAGATCTTCTTTGTCTTCGGAACCCTTGCGGTAGAAAAAAAAGCGCTCCCCTTAAAATATCGGTGTTTTTATTTTCAAAAATTTATAAAATTCGCAGAATGCTAAAGAAGTCCTTACTAGAGCCCGGCCAGTGCGTAAATTACCATGGGTACAATGCATGAATTACGCTTACGTAGGCGGTTTACCAATTGGACTGACTCCGTTGCCGGAACGTTATTGTTCCAAAAATCGCGGAAACTTCCCTTACTTACGAAGACCAGCAAAGCTGCTGTTTTCCTCTATATAGTCCAATCTATAATAATAAAGGAAAGTGCCTGACTGACTGATTGACTGACTGATTGACTGACTGACTCATCAACGCACAGCCCAAACGGCTAATCGTAGAGAAGTGAAATTTGGAAATAAGGTAGGACTTAATACAAAACCTTCCACTAAGAAAGGATTTTTGGAAATTCCACCCCTAAGGGGGTGAAAATAAGGGTTGAATGTTTTTCAAAGTATGCGAATATCTCGGAAACTAGACATGGTACGAACTTGAGATTTGGCATATGAATTCTTCTATAGAAATGAGTGTTAGCGTATTTGGCAATTTTTCAAAAATTTAACTAAAAGGGACAAAAAAGGGCACATATAAAAAGGGATGATTTTTAAGTGCCTCCTAAAAAGTTTAAAACTGGTTTTATCGAAATTTCAAAAAAATGATTTCTTCAGAAAGAGTCAAATTATACTATTTCGTTTTCAAAAGATATCATTAATTAGAGGGGAGGGGGTGAGGGGCACTTTTCCAACGTGTATGTGTGTGTATCCGTCCCCTCTTTATAACTTTTGATTCGCTTGATGGACAGATCCTAAAATTTCTGAAAATATTGAATACTTTAAGCATACAAAATTTGTATACTCAGAATTTTAAATTTTTTTTTCAGTCAGGGGTTATCAACCTTTGAATTTTTATTTAATTTTTCCATATATCTCGAAAACCATAAAATCTAGAACCCTAAAATTGTGTATGTATATAGAAAAATACAATATCTAAAATATAATTTAATGAAGAAGTTCCAGGATTTCTCAAACTTTTTTTATAAAGAAAAATATTTTTTTATGACAAATTTACGAGTTTCAGTGCCTATATTTCAGAATTTTATAAAAATATCGAAAAACGCCGAAACGCTACAACTAGATAATTTATTTTTCTATAAAAAATACATACATCATAGCAGTACATCTCAAACTTTTCTTAACAATTTTTGTAAAAATTTAATTTATTGACGACATCGTTTCATACAATAAACATACCGACTCAGGCCATCGACAGTTGGATCTCATTCGGCGAGCCGGGCCGGTGTGCTGCCGCGGTGTATGGCTAAGAACACGTAGAAAGCCGATACCGACCCGCGCCGACCAGCGCAAAGAATGTTACTATGCATTTGAATGGGGATACCCACATAAAAGCAGGAACCCGCTTTCCGGCATGCTCATTTAAATGCATTGAAACCATAGGCAACAATCTATGAGCCGGTCGGCGCGTATCGGAATCCGCTTTCTACGTGTTCCTACCCAATGAATATATACGTAGGTAGGTACCTACCCAGCCCAACCTACTTTCTCCAATACACCTGTCGAAACTATTGCGTAATCTATAATATTAATATAGTTTTGAACTAGCCGACCCGTCAAACTTCGTCCCGTCTTGGAATATAAATAATATGTTCGAGATTTTATGTATAAATTTAAGTTGATTTCAGTTTAAAGTTATTTAACACAGACGACGACGTGGTCCTTATATTATTGAATATGAATTAGTATAATGATACATTCATTAATACCTTTTTAACTAGGTACTGTAACCGATGCATCTGTTATAAAACATATCATTATATTATTTTCTATCAGCATTCCGTGAATCGTATCATTTATCAAACAACTGATTCCTGTTAAACGCCTGATTTAATTTCAAAATTAGAAAAAATGTATAGTGGAAGTTTTATTTTTATTCCGTGCAACTTTTTTCTTTCATAAGACCCTTCAGACAAAAGCAAACACGACAAAAAAATGGGCGATATAAGTTCAGCTGTTCTCATAGGGTAAGAAACACGTAGAATGCCGATTCTGACTAGCGCCAACCGGCGCAAAGAATGTTACTATGCATTTGAACGGGGAAACCCACAGAAAAAGCAGGAACCCGCTTTCCGACACGCCCATTTAAATGCATGGAAACCATAGACAACAATCTTTGAGCTGGTCGGCGCGGATCGTAATCGGCTTTCAACGTGTTCTTACCCATACGATGACCGCGCAAATAAGCGTTCCATTTTTATATAAGAGATAATACACTTTCCGTGAATTCAGAGAAACACTTTACGTACCTACCTACTTCAATATATTTTTCGTACCATGCATCCTGTACAGCGATTCTGAATTGTTTTTTTTACGATCGACATTAAAATCATTATGTAGGTACCTACCTATTTTAGTAATTTATTATCTCTACTAAAATAATTTACGGTAAGTTCACGAAAAGAATCTGGATTGTATTGCAATTCTTTATGTCTTGATCTGTCAAAATATTTGAAGCCATTTCATAAAAACACTAGCAACAAAAAAAAAACTATGTGAGTAATCTTGCTTTGAATTTATTGCGTAAACCATGAATAGCAAGTTGATATAATATGTTGAAAAAAGGTAAATAGTATTATGAAGTCAATAGGTAAATTATTTTATATCAAATGTAGTCAATGTGCAAAATATTAAATTTTAAAATTATCTACAAAACCTCACATCATTTTAGGACAGATCGTAAATAATTGTTTTGAAAACACTGGCAAGTCAATGACCACATCATTTCGTCACTGTATAGTGCGAAAAAATTAACTGTCCACTGGAACGTATAAAAAATAGAGACGAAAGGGATAGCAGTTAGCCGGATATTATGACCTCCTCACACACCATTTCCAGATCCCTCAGCTCTGCTTCGAAGGAGCAGAACACGAGGAAGACCCTCTCGGTATGAGAAGATCTTCTTTGTCTTCGGAACCCTTGCGGTAGAAAAAAAAGCGCTCCCCTTAAAATATCGGTGTTTTTATTTTCAAAAATTTATAAAATTCGCAGAATGCTAAAGAAGTCCTTACTAGAGCCCGGCCAGTGCGTAAATTACCATGGGTACAATGCATGAATTACGCTTACGTAGGCGGTTTACCAATTGGACTGACTCCGTTGCCGGAACGTTATTGTTCCAAAAATCGCGGAAACTTCCCTTACTTACGAAGACCAGCAAAGCTGCTGTTTTCCTCTATATAGTCCAATAGTCTATATAACGAAATATTATATAGAATTACTCTCCATAATTTACCTTATGCTTGATAATCAATTTTCTAAGTTGTAGAATTTATTTTGTGATTATAAGGTGTATTTCTTAAGTGATACTTTAATAAACAAATCAATGAGTTATACAAACATGCCTCTTTTTACTATCCGGTATCCGGCAGGATATTATTTACGCCGCCGGATAGACCGGATATCGGATAGTTGCCGATATCCGTTTCATCTAATAAAAAATATAAACAGTGGACAGTTAATTTTCTTCCTACTCTACATTGTCGAAAATTCGTTTATAGTCGAACGCCAATTACTTATACCATTAGAATACTGAGGTTGACCACCTCACTTCCTTAAACCTCAACCGGTTAGAAAAAGCACAATGAGCCTCGGACGACTTCGAGCGCAATGGAGAGTTCTTTATGCCTAACCTATTCTCCTGAGTGGGTCCAAGGCCTCCCGTATTATGGGGTGGTTTGGGGGGAACCGCCACGGGCTTGATCTGTGTGCGGCTGGCTTTTTGGCAATCGGGCTAGGTTTTGGCTTTGTGCGGATCGGGTTTGCTGCAGTTTAGTTTCCTCCGGGCTGGTTTGCGGTGAGCGGGGGGGCTTAAAAGGGAGAATATTACGTTATTATAAAAATGGAGACCTACTTTACGTGGTCATCGCATCACGCCTGGAGGCCAAGTCGAAATATTAACGACAGCTCCAACGTTAACAATTTGTTGTTATTTCCATAGAGATAACGTAAAAACTGTTGTTCAACGTGCGTTAAACAATGTTGTTCCAAATTCCGAGTCAAAAAAATAATTCTGTCAGTTATTCAAAATTAACGATAAACGTTACCTCAAAATCTTTGGAAGTATTACGACGCTGCTATTATATTGAAGACGAAACGCATTTTTTTTTGTTTGGAAACCATTTTCAATTTGGTAAACGTTAACGTTCGGAACGTTAACAGTTTTCACGTTTAACGTTATTTATTTCGACCTGAACGGCTGGACCGATATCGTTTATTCTTTTTATGTCGTGTTTGCTCAGGATAAGATATTTATGAACTAAATTTCGAACCTACGACCAGACAAACAACAACAAATCAACGTGAAAGATATAAATTGAAATGTTAAAAAAACGTCTGTAGCTTGAAAAATGCCCAAAGCAGATAGAAATAAGTGTTTTAAAGATCACTAATTTCATTGCTTTTCGAGACCTGAATATTTTTCTATTCATATCCAGCAATATAAAAATTGATTTCAAATAACGTCATTTGATGGAATAAAAGTTATTCGAGTTATTTTTTGGGATTCTCATAGAACAATGTCAGTCAAGTTAGCGAAATTTTTAAGTTCGCGGGCTGATTCTATTTGTATAAGAAGCACATCTTTTTTAAATACAGATTAATAACGACAAATATAAATAAAAATATAGTAATTTAATGGAAATTTTAGAATATATATTAAAAAAAAGAAATGTTGATGATGTTTCTTATTATTATTAATTTTGATGCGAATATAATTAATTCTGCATTGTTTAGGAAGAGAAAGAAAATACAGTAACACGTGAGCGAAGCCACGGGTAACTAGCTAGTGTCTGAAATAAAACGACAAATACGTATAACGTTGCATGCAACATTTCAATTTTCCAAAGTACGCGGCGGTTCGTTTCGAACGTTGACCTGTAGTCCTTACAATAAATATTGATTTCAAATTTGTAATTTATACAAAAATACGTTTAAAATAATATGTTTGAATGTGAAAAATTATTTCTGACAGTTCGAACAAAATCCATAAAAAATCTGCGTGCCAATATTTTAAATGAGTATGGTTGTTAGCTAAACAATAATTTTGTAGTTATGGAATTTTTCATAGATGGCGTTGGCGTCGCAGAAAATTCGTTTCACGCTAACTTTAATAGTATATTTTATACCTACTATTTCTTATGCATTTTACAACTTTTGAATAGTTTAATAGTGTTATCAGGAGCGGAGAAGAATCCAATAAATCAAACATCGGATGATTCTGTTAAGCCGATCTCGAGTTATAAGTGTTCGAACTAACCCGACTTTCTTTTATATTCTAAGATAATATTTTTAGAATTAAAAAAAATCTCGACTCTGAAAGTAGAATACTTACTGTATTTTTACCCTGAGGTAGGTTAGAAGGGAGATGTGGCGGAGTCTATAGAGACATGAAACTGTTCAGTGGACCACGTAATACATATCTGAAATAAAACATCAAACGTTTTCGTATGATTAATGAAATGAAAAACTCCATAAATATATTTAAAAGAATGTTTTATGTGTCGCTAGCTGGTACTTACCCATTGCGATGCTACCACATCACTACAAAAGACAAAAAATAATGTTTTAGTATACTTACTGTTTAAGTTACTTCAAATTTTATAAAAAAAGGATTACAACAAATAATAAAATAGAGGGTCGATTGTCCTGCTTGTCAGATTCTTCTATAAGTTATCAATAAAAATGCTATCGCTCCGTTAATGTTTATAATTTTACTAGCTTTCCCGACAGATCTTGTCCTATAGTAGGTACTTACTATGAATATTGATTTCGAATTTGTAATTTATACAAAAATATGTTTAAAATAATATGTTTGAATGTTAAAAAATACTTCTGAAAGCTCGAAAAAAAATCCATAAAAAATCTGCGTACCAATATTTTTAATGCCAATAGTTGCCGGGTAAACATTAATTTTGTTGTTATAATTTTTCATAGATGGCGTTGGCGTCGCAGGAAATCCGTTCCATACTAACATTAATTTTATATTTTATATTATTTCTTATGCATTTTTCAACTTTTTATTAGTTATTCTGTTATCCGGAGCGGAAAAGAATCCAATAAAACAAACATCGGAAGAATCTCCGATCTCGAGTTATAAGTGTTCGCACTAACCCGACTTTCTTTTATATTATAAGATTAACATCATGCATTTTAGTTGGACCATCCTTTATATAACAATTAAGTCCTGTGAATGAGTATAAAAGTCAGTTTAAAAATTAAGAATATTATTGTGAAAGCAATAAATAGTTTATTATAATATGAGGACATCCCGCAAGCAACTTTTTGATGCCTTCCTCCAAGTAGTTTCCCCCCAACCCCTTCGTCTACTTCTCCACCTCCTCCTTTACCTCCCTGTCGTTTGAAAACCTTTTTCCACCCATATGCAGCTTCAGGGAGGTAAAGAGATAATAATCTGAAGTTGCTAGGTCAGGGGAATGCGCGGGGTGGTTCTGGACATCCCCTTTTAAACGAGGCAAGCAGTTCCTTCGTGACGTTGGCCGTGTGTGGTCTGGCATTGTCCTGCAGCAGGCTGACTCTCTTTGTCAGCATGCTTCACCTCTTGTTTTGAATCGCCTTCCGCCTTTTTTTAGGGTCTCACAGTATCTTGCAGAGTTGATGGTCTCCCCTTGAGGCAGATATTTAATCAAAACTATGCCTTTGCAGTCCCAAAACACGGATGCCATGATTTTCTTGGCTGAAATTGTGGTTTTGGACTTTTTGGCGGAGGGTGAAGAGGTGTGACGCCACTGTTGAGACTGCCTTTTTGTTTCAGGCGTGTAGTGTGCAACCCAAGTTTCATCTCCAATAACAATGGAGCGGAGAAATTCATCTCCATGGAGTTTGCAGCGCCTCAAAAACTCTTGTCCGGCTTCCACTAGATTCAACTTGGCGGGAGATTGGATTAACATTTTTCACGAAACGTGTTGTCGCATCGACACTTCTCAACGTACTGACCTCGAACCGGTCTCGTTGCGGAAGGGAAGAGTCAGGCTTTACGTTTAGCCAACAAGTCGAAAATAAAATTCATTCGGTCGTGAGAGCATCAGTACACTTATTTTCTGGATTCGCCTTTCGTAAATATAGATACCTACATATGTGATTTTTTTTAAACTCACGTAGCTTTTTTTTTGAAAAACTTCCGATAAACGTGTGATATTTTTTGTTATACAGTATAAACTCTTATTAACAGATATTCGCTTAACGGCCTAACATTTGGTGAAATATTATATCCATATTTACCGCAGTACAAACGATCGAACGTATATAACTCATTGCTTATTAGTCAACTATCTAAGGGTTCAGTTTTTTCACAGAAGGATTTCATTTGTGGCTCTGTATAGCATCAATTTCGTTTCGCTAGTTAATGTGTTTCTCGAGTTCTAACCCGATATGTATTGAATAAAAAATATTGAAATAAAAATTAATGAAAAAAAAAATTTTATAACACCTATTCATATTTCACAGCGTATATAAATAAAAATCAAATCATTGAAAGATGAAATCCACAAATTATAAAAATAAAAAGTTAATACAGGGACGCCCTGGTGCGCCGTAGAAAGTAGAGGGGCGCCGCGAGTCGATCCTCTATCATTATCCGAAGCACCGATCACTATTCGAAACCAAAAAATTAGCGGATATACCTACCTATAAATCAACAATTAATATTTTGAGATCGAATCACACGAAATTCGCATTTTTACCAAAAAATTTACTGAACCAATACTAAAACTAGAGTATTTCTGCGATATTATATATTTGTTAATTGAATATTTCTTTACAAGGCAACACGCACATTCTGAAACTATTGGAGGGAATTGCGACGTTTAGAAAGAAACTGCAGTTGCATATTCTGTCTATTTTCCGAGGAAAGCACTGTTCTTTCTCCCATCAAAGTTTCATAGTCGTGGAAGACCCTCTCATAACGTATTCTGTTACTTCGAGGTAGAGCTGAGGGAGTTGCGCAATGCAGAGCTCATGTTGCCTCCCTCTGCCTCTATGTAGGGTTCAAAGGGAGATTGATTGATTGATTGAGTATGAAAATATACGTCAACTCGCCGAAGAAATTTATCAATTAATTATCAACCGTGACATATTTGAAGAAGTCCTTTCGTATAAGTAGAGGTTGGAATAACGGCTTAAATTCGAAAACGTTATAGCAGTTTCATTAATTGAAAATAACGTTATTATAAAAAGCTTAAATCTTTTTTATTTCACAAACCTAAATGAAGATTTGGTATCTGGAAACTTAACTTTTTCTATTTGGTATCTGGAAAGGTACGATTTCTTAAAAAAAACGAATATTAACTGTCATGTAAATAGGGGTAAGTAAGCTATTATTATTGCTTAATATTAGCTGACTATTATTTTTGTTCAACTAATATTTACAAATATCGTTTAATATGAATAACGTTAGACGCGTTATTTTCGTTTATCTAATATTTTTATAAGCTATCGTTATAGTGGCCATCTCTACATATAAGTAATTTCCGTATAACGAATACAAGAATCAAGAATGACAGAATCTCGTAGCGAGAGGTTCCACTGTGTTCTATACAATATTGCATATTATATTATATAATATGTACTTCATATCGCCTTACAAGGTAGGCCTAGAGGAAGTAGGTTCCACCCACGTAACATATTTATAGAAAATCGGCTAATAATAAAGTCTTCAGTACTACGCAAAAATGTTTGATGTTTTGTAACAAATGTCAGCTTGAAGCAAAGATTTTAAGAATCTTATATTTTGATGAAGTTGATTGTGACGTTTGAATAACGTGTCGACCTTGAATTCCAGCTATGGTTTACGTATTATTTGATCGAAGGTTCGTATAATAATATTTAGTCCAAGGCCGAGAGCTAGCATCACAGCTAAAAATATCAATGGACGTGGGTTTATTTCTCACCGGGGATACAGAATCTTTTTAGAAGAAAAGCTGTGAAAAATAAGGGGTTTTCATAAAAAAGCTGTCAAAAAGAAGGGGCATTCATGAAACAATGTACATACTACGTAATTGCGATCTTATCAAAGTTTCAGCACATTTCTACACCATAATATTTTAAGAGGTTTTGGCATGGAATAAAATTAAAACGGTATGATATTTTTGTGTTTAAAAAAATATTATTATGTAATTTTTTTTTAAATTTGGTTGACAGTGGCTGGATGAGCCGAAAACGGTTACCAATGATAAAATTTAAAAAAAAAACTGTAAAAATGTAAATACAGTGTATTTTTCCAAACATAAAAAATGTTTTATCGTAATCCTGCAAAATTTACAAGAAAAGGTGAATTCTCAAATGTCGCACTCTTTGTAGGTGTTTACTTAGTGATTATTTAAGTAGTTTAGTACACGAAGCTTTTGAAATAATATGTGGTCCTTTTTAAAGCACTATGTGTGAAGAAATGTAAAGCAATCCGCAAGCGATATCTGTAGATAATAACATTACCCCCTATTCCAATTCAAATTAAGTACGCACTAAACTAAAATAAGAACGTTCCAATTTTAATTAGCCGGATTGGTATTCGAGAAATTTTAGAACGTTCCAATCTGTTCTTAATTAGACTTCAGTTTGAAATTAGTTCATTTTGGTATTCGAATTTCGTATTTAAGTCAATTTTAGTGCGTTTATCTGTCAAAACGTTCCTAATCTTAGTTCACACCGTATTTTTATGATAATCGTTTTTTTTTAACCAAATAATTATAAAACAAGTTTATTTTTATTAAAAATATAAAGCATTTCCCCCGAATTTATTATAATTAATACAAATAATAGCATCAAAAATTATTATCATTGAACACTAATGCAATCATACAGTCGTCTTCGTTACACTTCGGGTTGGTTCGGCAGTTTCCGGGGACCATGTTACTTGAAACATGGAGCTCGTTTGAATTTGTCTTCTCCGATTGGCTGTCCGCTTGTCAGCATCAACCAATAAGGCGCATGCTCGTTCCATAGACAATTATAATTCAAAAAAATATTTATGGTGAACTAATATTGGTTTTTAGAACACGGCATAATTCCGAATACGAATTTTAGTTCGAGTGAACTTAATTCTAAATCATTTGGAACGTTCTTAATAAGAACGTTCTAAAATCCGAATAGGGGGTATTGAAGATTAAAATTAAAAATAGAAAGCAGGCTAAATTTACTATTTAGCGAGCATTATATGCATACCTTCATAATCCAGGCTTTAGCAATTATGGAATTGGCGCTAGACAGAGATATTTGAGGCAGATATTTCTTGCTCCACACTGGAAACAACCGTAGTAAGTGCAAGTAATTCGTGGAGGAGTATGAAAATATTATAAAAATTCATTGAATAAGGTTATTTTTAGGCACTTTGGCTAAATTATGACAGAAAAAAGTAATTCGAGTACATTAAAAATAAGGTAAGTATATCTTACCATAATGATTCGGTAAAATTCGGTCTATTCTTTCAACAAGATCCTACATCATCACTCATCGCAAAGGAGAAATCTGTATTGATTAGTGATGTGTTTTACTTGAAATAAATAAAATAATAACTTAACGTGCTTCATATGTGATTTATTTCCTACTACACTGCCTACTCTTGGATTTTTTTTAAAGTTACACAACTTAGAGGAATAAATTGTTTTTATTACAAACTTATGACCCGTCGAAATTTATCCTGCATCCGAATCAACGATAATAATTAATACATAATGCAATAAATTATTAGCTTATTCAGTTTTATCTCGTAAACTGTATTTAGGTACCTAATTCATGTAATAAGTCAAAGCTATTTTTTTATTCTGGGCTAGGTCGAAGTATGGCGGGCGTGTCTGCTAGTTAACATAATATAAATTTGTAAATAAACAACATTTTCTGTATCAGTTAGTTTAATTTAATGTGTATGTTGTATGTCATTATATTTTATGATTTTTATTGCATTGTTTTTCATTGTATACTGCCTATTTTGTGTTTTTATCATTTCATCTGTTTTCTGTCTTTTTTTTGTGTATTAATTGTTTCATCATATTTTGTCATTTGTATATATATATATATATATATATATATATTTTACCAATTCGCAGCACGCCTCGATACAGGGCAACCTAGTGAGGCTGCTGCAGCATTAATAATGTATTGTTTGATCACTTTTATTGTGTAGGTATTGTATTTTGTACATGTTATCGATTTTCAATAAATAATTTAGCATTTCAATAAAAAGAGAAAAAATCTCATTGCAAAATCTACCTTCTAAGTACAAAGAAGTTGGGAGTTTTCGGAAATGCCGCGATACTTTTTGTTTATAATACAATAAGTTTTTTTTCCTTAATTTAATAATAGATTAAATGAAACGAAAGCAGATTCGGATACAAACAGAATGTACTGGGTGTTGTTTGTTGACAAATGGAACTTTTGTGTCGAAAAGTAAACAGTCAATACACCTTAATGCGCTTAGCCGAAATTCCACTCGTTCGTTATACATATACCCAGGTGGGGAGGTATGCGGGGTGCCTGGGTAGCGGGGTAGAAAGGTAACCTTGACCGTACCCCCCCAGCCCCGGGAACGCGGCTCGGGGGGAGGGGGCGAACCGAGGAGGCGGGGGCCAGCTGTGTACGGATACATCGGAGAAATCCAAAGATACGGAAGAAACAGCCTACATAATAATACCACTCTTACAATACGCGCGTTATTGTATTTAAATAATAATATATCCGCAAAGCTCTACATTATTTTGTCAGTGGGATAAGCAAAATAGGAAGGACTTGTTTACCTACACACCTGCTGTTATTGTACGCAAAATTATCTGTTTTATTTGACACCTGACACCTTGGATACCTGGTTGTCTATTACGATAGTTTGACATGAACGCTATAACCTTTATTGATAAAATTTTGATGTGAATAAATATATCAGTGTTTTTGTATTATAAGTCTTTAATGCACTCAAAACAAGTGGTTTAAAATCATATTATTCACACCATTAAATAAGACCGGTGTGGGTTAAGTCGATTGGATGATGTCAAAGTTGGACATATAGATTGATATAATAATCTTCTAATATATAAAACAAATTCGGGATAGTGCGAACACTTATAATTCGAGAGCATTCCGATGTTTGATTCATTTGATTCTTCTCTTCTCCGGATAACAGAATAATCATAAAAAAAAATCGAAAAATTGATAGCAAACTATATAAAATATAATATTAAAGTTGATAATGAACCGATTAACTGACAACAACGCCACCTGTGATTTTTTTTACATAACAACACATTTTTTATTAACTTCACTACCATTGAGAACATTGAAATTATTCAAAGATTAAAATAATCATATTTTTGTATAATTTTTTTTTTTTTTTTTTATTTATTAAATCATTTACGGCCATAGGCCATTAAAATTATTAAATAATATACAATATATGAGAAAGAAAACACATACAAAAAAAGGCTAAATCAACATACACAACAAAAAACCAAAGAAAAGAAAAGTCAGCCAGTGAGAATCATATTGAATCATATTATGAGAATTACAAATTCAAAATCAATATTCATATTAAAGACTACAGTACAACGTCTTTCTTGGAAGCTAGTAAAGATTAAAGACTTGTTTGACGAATCGGATGTTATTATGACATAGTTGTAAAGATTAAAGACTTGTTTGACGAATCGGATGTTATTATGACATTGTTGTAAAGATTAAAGACTTGTTTGACAAATCGGATGTCATAATGACATTGTTGTAAAGATTAAAGACTTGTTTGACGAATTGGATGTGCATGGTGGCTCATGTCACTGTCAACTACTATCATGTGGCTTATAACATTGACATATTATCATTTGTGCGTGTTAATTGTCTTGTCTTATATTTTGAAATGTATTTTACCATATTGATTTTTATTATGTATCAATTTTATTATTTTACATTTAATATAGACGTCTTACGTCTTATTTTCTTTGATTTAATTAGTGATGTAAGTATGTAGAATATCTCATATGGGATTTTCAGTTGATAAATTGTTACCACTACATCTCAATAGATGTCACTCACTTAGAACTCCAGTAGGTACAAGCCTTATAGAATCAGTCCAAGTATTGAAACGATCCATCGGTAGATGTCACTAGCCTCGGAAATTGCTAAAATTTGAAATATTTCCCCACTCACTGCATCCAATTTTTAACGAAATGACAATTGGCAACGGAGAACAGCGAATGTTTCCTAGGAGTGAAATACCCCTTTAACCCGACTTAGGTGTTTGTAAATCCCACAGCTCTGTTGCCCAAGATCTGATACACTCATTGTCTGTTGAGATTGTTTCCTAATACGTTAGTTATATTTCTCCTTATACCAGCTTGAAGCTGTCTGGAAGACTTATTTGATAAATAAATAAAAATTACAATTGGATCGGAATCTTGATGTAAACGCAGAGTAGCCCCCTGATCCCATAGTCACAAGTTTATGAAGTCGGAAATCCGAAAAGACTATGCATTGAATATTCCGTTGTAGAGAGGTGGAATCCTGAATCGATCGATTTCCTGAGAGAACTGACGGCCGCTGTGTTTAAGCAGCTATTTCACTTACGGAGGTTTATTTTGTTTATACAGGTCGGCCTTTATCGTATTTAGCAAACTTCGAAGTAAATACGTTCGACTAATCTGAAAGTTGGTGTTTAGGATTCCAAACTAACTTCTCTTCGCTTCAAATTATTATCTACATATATATTTATATATTTCTTTGGTTGCGTTTGTTTCTATGATGTAAAGACAAGAATTGAGGTTACATTTATACTACTTATAAAGCGTTCAAAATACGAATGATACGGTACGTTATTCCATGAGTGAACGTGTTGATGGCACATGTCTTCTTCTTAATTTAAGCCTTGTGGCCTTTTAAGATGAGGGGTTTAGCTTCTGTGAGGTCGACTCCCGTCCTGCTGTCCTTCCACCTCTTTGGTAGTATGCCTGATGGGAGCCGTCTTCCATGGGTTGGCCGTGCAATGCCATGTGAGGGAGTCTGGAAGAGTCCATTTTCCTCACATGTGCATATAATAACAACAACGAAAAATTCTTTATTATCTCCAGAAGAAAAAAATAGTATTTAAGTTATATTTTCTTTTATTTACATTGTAAACTTTTCTGTACATATCATAATAAAGGGTTTTTCAACAAGAACTTTGTTTTTTAATTGTGGCAACACCAGCAACATGATAGTTTTGACATTTAATTTTTTGACGTATTCGTAGTGGATGCATTGGCAATTGTTACAATGAATTCAATTTCGCTTGAAAATCGCATTAAAATAATTAAAATCCATTATGAAAATGGTGGTTCTGCTAAAGTGACATTTCGTCAAATTCGTGATATTTTCGGACAACATAATCGTCCTTCTGAGACCGCTATTAAGAATTTGGTCGCTAAATTTGAGTCGACAGGCTCGATACAAAATGTGTTAACACCAACGCGTGTACGACCGGGTCGTTCGAATGAAAACATCGCAGCCGTGAGCCACAGTGTTGAAGCAGATCCAAATTTGTCAATTCCTCGACGTTCTCGACAATTGGGGTTATCCAAAACCACCACATGGCGAATTTTGCGTAAGGATTTGGCTTTGAAGCCTTACAAGGTTCAACTGGTGCAGGAATTGAAGCCGAACGACCATTCAAATCGCCGTAGATTCGCTCAATTCATTCAGGAACAACCCGCTGGTTTTTCTGAAAAAATCATTTTTTCAGACGAAGCCCATTTTCACTTGTCAGGGTACGTCAACAAGCAAAATTGCCGCATTTGGGCTTCTGAAAATCCTAGAGCAATTATTGAGAAGCCGTTGCATGCTCAGCGTGTCACTGTATGGTGCGCTATGTGGTCTGGAGGCGTGATTGGGCCGTTTTTTTTCGAAGATGAGACTGGAAATGCGGTAACGGTCAATGGATCACGCTATCGCAAGATGTTGACAACTCAATTTTGGCCTATTATTGATGACGTGGATATCACTGACATGTGGTTTCAACAGGACGGTGCCACATGTCACACAGCCAATGAAACGATCAATTTATTGCAAACCAAATTTTCCGATCGCATGATTTCACGAAACTCAGCTGTTAAGTGGCCAGCCAGATCGTGTGATTTAACGCCACTGGATTATTTTTTGTGGGGCTATGTTAAGGACAGAGTCTATACGGAGCCAATCGAATCGATTGCAGCCTTAAAACTCAAAATCCGTGATGTGATTAGCGAAATAGTCCCGCCATTTTGCCAAAAAGTGATTAAAAACTTTGATGAAAGAATCGACATCTGTCAGCGTGATCGTGGTGGACATTTGTCAGATATCATTTTTCATGCATAATTGCCAAACTTTTCTCTTTGTAATTCAATAAAAATTTTAATCATCTTCATCAAATTTTTTTGTTTTATTTTGTTTTAAAAAACAAAGTCCTTGTTGAAAAACCCTTTACTTTATTGCGGCAATGACAAAATTTTGACATTATCTACTTTATTGGTTGTAATCATTGACAGCTATTATATTCACATCGATCATTACCCGCGAAACTAATAATTTTACCTGAAGTTAATTTTAAGCAGAACTGCTACGGAATCGACTCATAAGATGTTAGGGGTTGCAACCCTAGTTAGCACAAGAAGTTCTGCATCCTAGGTAGTGGGGGAAGGACCCCCGGGACTTTGTTTTGTTCCTAACTCAATAATATACAATAATCATAAATTTTAAAATTTAACTATAAAAGTGATTCCAAAATATCCTTTGATACCAAATTCTACGAAAAACATCAAATAATATATAATATTTTGTTCAAAAACAATTCTCATACAGATTATATTCCTTTTTTGTTGTTATGAAAATACGGACTTTTTATTTGGGTACACATATTATATTAAAAACGACCGATAGTATATAAATTCTTTCTTTTTTTCTTTTTTCGTTAACAGTAGTAGCTGACATTACCAATCGTGTTTGATTTTAAATAGATAGGCACTTTTTTTCGTTTGCAGTCTCCTAACTCCTGAATATAGGTAACTTTTATTGCCTACATTCGACATAGTAAGGCAATAAAGGTTGCCTAAATTCAGGAGTTTTTTTTATTGCAAACCCTTAAACCACCTGCAACCACTTCTACTGTTGTTTCGAAAGATGGCTTAGTGTGATCATAAGAATATCATCATGAGAATCCTATCTCGGATGGACAAAGACTTAAGTCTATCCAAAGAAGGGAGTACCACCACCACCTCCACCCTCACTCCCTACCAATAGCTATTTATAAGAACTTGTTCTAATAGTTAAGTTTTGATATACTCCCCGCTTAGGATGGATGCAAAGACGTCAGGAATGAGTTCGTTTTGGATTCCAGTACACGCTCTTATGTTGCGGAGCTATGAAACCTCGTCTTCCAGTTATAACCACACCACGTCTTCATAATCAGCGAGTACTTATCGCCTCTGAGAACAAGGCCAAGATATGAGATCTTGCGTATCTTAATGTTTGTCAACAACAGAGTCAACAAAACACATCTCAAAACCATCTATTTCATATTTTCTGCTTACGTAGGGTTTTTTTGTAAAAAAAAAAGAACCACAAGAATTAATAAAAAAATTAAAGTTTTGTTGAATGTTGAAACGTTTGTTTGATCTGTAGGTAAGAAATCAACAATAACAAGAATATGTAATAATAAGCACTCTAAACTGTACAAATTTAATTAATTAATTTCTGAAAGCAGCTTGTATGGTTTCTCGTTATTAAGTAAGGCGCTCTCCTCTTTCGCCCTCCCCAACTATCCCACTCTTGGAGCCGGCAATTGGAAAGCTGCCCTTTGTGAGCACAAAGATAAGGAAATAATCTCTACAGTGACAGGCTTCCTTCATTTTGTATAAACTTTACCGTTTTATTGAGAAAAAATCTGGAGAAAAAAATTAAAATACCATGAAGTCATTTTAGAACATTTTTGTGGTCTTTACAAATTATCAGAGTGTTGAGTGAGTGGTTAGCTAAAATGCATTCACCATACCTTCAAAATATTTGACCGAAAGATCCAATTTGATGGATGGATATGAGGGTAGTTTCCGCGTGTTGGAAAATAAATGTATCGTCAGAAAACGACAACATATTATATTGTGTTAGGGGGTTGAATTAATTCCTGCCGTTTTTTAATAATAAAATATATGCAAATATATTTTTTTTAAATAAACATTTATTACTACTACTTTGGCCCATCTTTCAGAAAGAATCCTTATTTCAATGTAAAAGAAAACTTTATCTTTTGAGGCAATCCAGTTTGTCACCCACAAGTCAACTTCTTGATAACTTTAGAAGAGTTCTCCAGATAAACCATGCTGCATTGACCGAAACAAATGATAATCAGGTGGTGCGACATCTGGGGAGTAGGGCAGGTGTGGTAAAACTTGCCAACCAAAAGAGTTTAGCTGATCTTTGACAATTTTTGCAACATGGGGACGCGCATTGTCGTGCTGAATAATGATTGATTCATGACGAGCTGCATATTCTGGGCGTTTTTTCTTCAATTGCTGCCTTCAGTTTTATCAATAATTGCTCTTTGTAAAGCTGACTGTCTGACCAGCCCTGGAAAAAGTAGGCTTTAAGTAGGTTACCTATATTGTATTTTCTTAAATTTTCTAATTTTCCGCGCAACTTTCTTAATTTTTTTTCATAACATTCTCCTGCCAAAATCAAGCTCGGCAAAAAAAGAATTAGCGAAATCGGTTCAGCCGTTTAGGCGTGGTGCGATGACCACGTAAAATAGAGCTCCATTTTTATAATATAGAAGATTGATGATAAATCATTTATACCGTACCTCGAAATGCGAAGGATCTCAATTTCACATTACCACTTTGAGAACTGTACCCGTATTCTAAGTTTTATCGGAAGATAGTCACGGAAGTAAAGTGAGTAACACGATTCATTTTGTATGGAAAACAAATTACAAATTATTAATTTTCAAATATTTGACTATTTCCAAACATAAACTTTTTTTGTGAATGACTTAATTTTCAAATATTTGACTAGTTCTAAATATAAACTTTTTTGTGAATTACTAAATTTTCAAATATTTGACTAGTTCTAAATATAAACTTTTTTGTGAATTACTAAATTTTCAAATATTTGACTAGTTCTAAATATAAACTTTTTTGTGAATTACTAAATTTTCAAATATTTGACTAGTTCTAAATATAAACTTTTTTGTGAATTACTAAATTTTCAAATATTTGACTAGTTCTAAATATAAACTTTTTTGTGAATTACTAAATTTTCAAATATTTGACTAGTTCTAAACTTGAACTTTTCCGTGACCCTGCAGTAGTCGGATTGGTTTTGTTATATCTACGACGATTATGGCTATGGTTCGATATACTTCTCATCTATTGTCAACAAAATTTAACAAAAGAAAAATTATGTGAGTTTATACGGCAGTAAAAAAAAAATCGTTTAAGTGTGATAATGGATTACATTTTTTTTGTATTAGACTTATTTCTTACGTTAAGACGTTTTCACGCAAACTTTAAGCTTAGAAAAACGAAGTTTAACGTACATAAAGCAACCACTCTTAACTGATGAGGCTGTATTCTCCACCATCCAGCATTCCTCTTCGGCAGATATATCTGCAACCGTCACATTTTCCATATCCACAGCGACGTGCAGACACGTCTGAAAGTTGTGGAGGAAGGGAGACAGAGAGCTACGGGAGTGAAGAGTACCATAACTCCGTTTGCAAAACGCAGGCGCAAAATATTCTCGGGCTGGTGGAACATATATATTTTACTATGAAATTTATTGTTTCTTTTTGTGAGCTGACTCAAATTAATGTCAATATTCTACCAGTCCTTTTCAATTTTAAACATCATGTTATCTATATATTAATAAGTGAATCAAAAACTTTGTGACCATTTTAACGAAAATCGCGTGGACGGAGGAGTATGAAATTTCGCACACTAATAGTTTATAATATAGACAAGGAGTGGCAAATGCTAATATTTTTTTTTAAATTATGTATAAAAAATAAATAAAATCAAAAAAATAATTTAACAACCTACTCCAAACGTGAATGAGTGTGAGCAATCTTAACATTAACCATTGGGTTACTTGATCTTTAGTTAAACCTCTCCAGCCTTGTATTAGGCAAGTATTGAACCAATGTCCCCACGATGAGTAGAACCACACCGCTGTAACTATTCTTTTATTTATTTTTATTTATCAACTCTCGTCCTTAGGCTTCTTTAGAGCACTTGGATTCGTCAATGTTTGTACATTTTTTAAAATATTTGACATAAAAATGATAAAAAAATACAAAAGGAAGCAAAACAGACACAAAACAAAACCAAGAGACAAAGCAAAGCAAAACAGAACAGATTCAAAATCAATTGGCGAGGGTGAAAAGGTGTAAAGGGCCCTTTCAGCCTCCTCTCAGCAAATAGGTCATGTGGAGCACAGGCAAGAGAAGCAGCCATACCGATTTTCGATAGCCATGCGAGGTGCATTTAAAGAAATCTGCGGGGTTATGCTGGATTTATAGTCAATTTTATTTTATTCTTAACGCATTAACGCCGATCTTTTACATCCCCCCATTAAAGGAGGTAGAAGTTCATCGAATCTTCAAAAGTTAACCTTTCTTAAATATCACGAACCACTTTTAGTTTTCAATCTTGAGTGCCATCTATTGAACGGATCGAGAAAACTGAATTGTCAAAAGAATTCTTTTTTTAAAAATAATCGCCATTTTGTTTCCAGCTTTAAATGCGATGTCATCTAACCTCGGGATTTGACGGCGCGTGCTACACGTCTCTATGGTAGAAAGAGAGACGACGACGTGGCTCCGTATCCAGACGAGCTGATAGCTCCGTCTCTCTCTGCACGAGCTCTGAGCGTAGAATTTCTGCGTGGGTGTTTGTTTGCCAACTACACCAGCCGGCACAGCTCGCGACACCGGTTGCTTCAGATTTTGACAACTGCCTACACATAGTAACTCACTGTTTATATCTACTACACTTGTCGCGATATTACAACTGTTTATATCTACACTTGTCGCGATATTACAACTGTTTATATCTAGACTTGTCGCGATATTACAACTGTTTATATCTAGACTCGTGATATTTTTTTTGCTTCACCTTTACGTCGATCCTAACCATAAATTTTTATAATTTGTAACTTTAAGCTTTTCCCCTCTCAAACAAATAACTTTCTCTTGAACCTTAACTGTTTTACTTTTTTCTCTCTCTCTGCTTTCAGTTTCATTATATTATATAATATTTTTTTACGCAAACTGTGTTTAAAAGTTATTTTGTTTGTTTTAAGTTTATCATTGGTGTGTATGTGTTGTAAAAGTTTTTTGTCATTGCATATTATTTCAAACATTTTTTCTGTGTCAATTTTTTCAGGAAAACCACATACTTGAAATTGTTTATTTTTATACAAAATGTGAAAGAGTTTTTTTTTTTCAAAAAGTGCTAACAGATACAAAAAAAAAACGATAGTTGAACTTTCATCATATATATCACAACTTAAATGTAGTTTTATATTGAAAATAAGAAAATTTTGACAATAAAAATAAAATGTAAAAATCAAAGAAATAATTTTTGATATTTTTTATTTTTGAAAAATTAACTTATCGTCAAGGACAATAATTTTTATACTCGTGTTGACTTATTAGATATGTATAGTAAATATGACAATAATAAAATAAATTTTAAGCCTAATATTAAAAAAATATAATATATATTATGACATTTTTACTTGGAAGACTTTGAAGAAATTCAAGCTGGCGTCATTCAAAGGTAAGATTTTACAATCACTTACAAAATTAAAAAAAAAATGATTACATACTGTTTTTCCAAAGGAACACAAACTCTCAATAATATACTGTGAAAGTTTGTTTAAGACTTATTTGTACATCTTTCATTACATAATATTTCAAAATAATTATTCTGGTCAATTTATTCCAAGCATCTTTATATACTTACTATAAAGTTGAAAAAAAATAGTTAAAAAGAATAAAAATGTACCCCAGAGAGAATTAAAACATCCTTCCAGCTTTTTGATACAAATATAACATTTATGTGGTACCTAGATCTTTTAACCATCACTCTTTCGTAGAGTGTATACATACCTACCTATATACTCAATTTTTATCAGTACCTACCTATGTACTTGGAAAATTTTCAATCTACAGAAGATATTTTATGCACACATATTACGTAATATTTTCATTTGTTGATTTTAAGTGTTAAGCATTATAAGCTTTCAACTATCTTTTGCCGACGTCTTCGTGGATTATTTAAGCACTCCGCACACTTAAAACGTAAACGCTTCGTCTACGTCTTTTTGAACAAATGCGTGGACGTGTTATTCTCATTTAAAAACTTTTGCTTGTGCCGAAAGATGTCGAAAGTGTATGTGTATTCACTTTGGACGAGCCCAGATTCATTTTCAAAAAACAATATTCAGTATTTGAAACTGCCTTAGATGCGACAATAATCTACATCAGTTGTTCTTTTAACTTTTTTGGGGGTACCGAGCCCACACCACTTTGATATGCGTATGTACTGAAACCTTCTGAATTTGAAGAGGGGTTCAGTGATAAGTTCTTAATATGAATGCTGTGCGTCTCGACCTCCGCCGAACCCACGAGACTGACTCAACAATCAATCAATCAATCATTATATTAAGGTGTTTGATTGAACCCGGGCTAAGAAGCACTGCACTACATACCTAATTAAAAGAATTTTAGTCTCTCAAATTGTATCAAAATGTGGAGTTTGTTAAATGAATTAAGTTTTTTTTGTTACCTATCTTTAAATATCTGTCCTAAAAACTAAAGATTTATTTTAAAATCGGAAGATAGTCCACAACATAATTCGAATCCATGACCTTCAGCACAGCATACGAAGTCGGCGTCCTATATTAAACTACCAACGAAATGTACTTAATTAATATGATTGGTGTTTACCGGGTAGTAATTCATAATGAGAATGAAAAACCACTTGAACAATAATTGTATGTTGGAACTTTTGATCGAGCATCACAAAGATATATTTCTTCGATATAATGGGTAGGTATATTTCACGGACACCTGTCATTATTAATCGACTATAACGAAGAATTATGAAAAAAAAACTCGCGTGTTTCAACGAAAATATCCAGTTACAGACGAACATAACCAATTATTATATATATTATGATGACATAATATTTCATATTATCCTATATCAAATAAGCTTCCGTGAAAAATCTCGATAATTAGAGTTCAGATCTGACCTAGATAATAATATAAAGTACCTACTAGCTTTCCCGACAGCCGGTATTCTGTGTGGTCCTAACTATATATGAATATTGACTTTGAATTTTTTGTTTAATGATTTGCTTATAACCTTTTAACCAATGTAATTTAGATCGATGCATCTGTTTCAAACCATAAAGGTGGGTATTTTCCATCGACATTCCGTCAATCTTATCAACTAGCAAACAACTGACAGTTCCTGTCAAACTTAATTAATTTCAATTTTTTAAATTTGGTACTAACATGATTACCTACATACAGTTTTCTTTAATTTTCCACGCATCTTTCTTTATTTTTTCTTACAAAGAACCTTCTCCTGATAAAAGCCAACACGACAAAAAAGAATTAGCGAAATCGGTCCCGCCGTTTAGGCGTGATGCGATGATCACGGAAAATAGCTCTCCATTTTTATATATAAGATTTCATTACTTGAACCCTCTCCTTCCTCGTTCAATTAGCATCGATATTGAGTCAAAAAAAGAAGAACTTTGAGAAAGACCCATTTTCATTAAAGAGTTTGAAAAAAGATCTAGGCTAATATCTTTTGGGATTGATTTGTTGAAAAAGTAAACTTTTAAGGTTCTCAATAAAACGTTGGCCCTCAATCTAGGAAAGTACAGTCATACCACGTATAATGAGTGGTTCATAATATATCAATGCTAAGTAGGTTGTGAACTATATTTTCCTTAAAGTGAGCCTTCCTAGCGGAAAGGAAATGGCCCGTGCTCAAAACAAAACAATAATGCTCAAAAATTGTACTTCTACATTGTTTCATATTATAAAAATGTTTCAATAAAAAATTAAAGAAAGAAAAAACAAAACTAATTTAAACAATTTGTTCAAATTGAATATAGAGAGAGTTGGAGGATCATAGGGGGGAAAACGCATAAAACATGAAAATGCACATCCTTAATGTGCTGTGAAACGCCGAGTGAGCATACCCGTCATGTGTACCAGAAAAAGTGGTTACATAACATAGGAAAACGGGGTGAAATATCGGTTCTTTACACCTTCAAATCTGAACCAACAAGCTTACCAGTGAAAGCAACATAAAAGCACTTTCGTTAACATTTTCGCAGGAAATCACCATGATGGGAATGTTTTATTTTTATTAATTTATTGAGAACAATATGCAGCGCCAAGATCGGGCCATCATAATAACAGTCAGTGCCCAAATTGTCATTAGATGCAATAAGATATCTCCATTTTCAGACTTTTTCCGTTAATTTTTTGCATGGACTACATTAATGCGCTGAAGGGTAACAATCTGTTTGTTAATAAAGCTTAAACTCCCTCGTATACAAGTAGTATAGACAAAGTTTACGTGGTGTATCAATGGGAGTTATTCTGAACATCCGACCCTATCGAGTTGTGTGCGTCCCGATAGTGTCGCGTAGGATCCAACTTTTTGTACAGGCTCTTACTATTTACAAGTCACATTCGAATGAAACATCGGATAACCGGTTGCATTCGTCGCAACACTATCGGATGTCTACTCAACGCCCATTTCGCTGTCGCTTGCAATCCAACCAAGTCTTTACTAGTGTTTAATCATATTTTTTTAATTTAAGTGTTAAAAAATGGCACATAAATTAATTATTTGTTGAAAATTTGGAAGAATTTTAATGAAAATTGTTTAGAAAAGTTCTATCTAAGAGTATAGATATCATGTAAAAGATTGCTTACATTTTGCGGTAAAAAAAAAAACATTAACATTATAAGAAAAAATAATCATTGATAGAAATAACAAATTATTAGTATTGTTAATTAAAAAAGGCGCGTTTTTTAGGTAAAAAATCCAATCCAATCCAAACTCCCTTAAGACCCCACTTAGGGGCATAGGGAGGCAACAAGAGCTCTCCATTGCGCTCGATCTTGCTCAATGTTTATGACCTCCTCCCACACCATGTCCATGTCCCTCAGCTCTGCTTCGAAGGAGCGGAACACAGTGTGAGAGGGTCTTCCTCGTCTATAGTAGAATAGTCTATAGGTAAAAAATATAGTGGAATATTTTAAATTAGTATTACAAAATTATTATTTTTGTCCGTCACGCTATTGTGTCGTATCCGATGCAACTCGATCGGGTCGGATGTTCAGAATAACCCCCAATGTCTGAAATTCATATATAATATTATGTTACTTGAGGACTCCAGGAAATATGCCAGTTCTGAAACTGGAACGGATAACTAATAATTTCCAAAAAGTGCAGATGCTAAATAGCGATAATCTAGGTATGACTGTTTCATGAAATTTAGATCCGTTAAATTACCACATATCGACAGACAATTAGTTGACTCGGAGCACGTGACCAAGGGTAATCGGATCATGTTGACTGGAGACCACTGAAAACTTAAAGCACACAGTAACTGAAGGTTACGAGACGGTTCTTAAACTTTAATCCTAAAAGTGGAAATCCGCGATGCTACTTGTTGCCCGAGACCAGTGTCTCATCAAAAGTTCTCAATGTCGTTGAATTCAAACGCTTATTGACAATTTTTAACTGTTTTGGTCGCCAGTCTCATTTATGGGTCTTGGTCAGTACGCGAACTTCCAGAATATGATTCAAATAAGTATGTAGAATTATCACTTACTCAATCCACGTTTGCTAGGTGGAGCATGTGGTCGCCACAAATCCTCGCCACACATCTCTATTCTGGGCTAGATCCAGGGCGTCATTACAATTTAAGCCGGTATCCCGAAGGTCTTCATCGTAAGCTCTCTTGATGGTGAGTCTTGGTCTGCCAAGTCTTCTTGCACCACATGGTCTATATAATGTTATATTACTTTTTATAATTTTATAATATTCTCATCTTCTCAATGTGCCTAGACGTTGGCAATAACTCGAACAGGCCATCTGCTTTTCGGTCGCCATTCCACTCTCCTTACATTGAGCATCCGGAAAATCAGGCTCAGGTATATGACTGACAACGACTCTGTCAGTTCTAGCTCTAGACGATAGAGCTTTATTTTATACGCCTCATATCTATTTGTTGATGATATTCGAGAACCTTGTCGACCATCAAAAGCACCTCATTAGTCTCTGGCGGATATTGTCACGATAAAAGATGATTTGCTGAAAATCCAACATTTCTCCTCTTCCTGCTTCCGGAATTCCCGCACTGTTTCAGCTGTTTCTTCTGATCTTCTGAATGTGGAATAAAGTCGTTCCAAGCTATTCTAACTTTTCTGGAATGTGTTCAAGTAGGTATCAGCAGAATGGAATCAATGGAAGTTCCCGCCATTCACGATCACTCCATCCGTTCTATTGGAGCGATGTCACTCCAAAAAATTACCGTGAGTAGGGAATACCAAATGGATGATGTGGTGTGATATTGTGAGTCAGAGATCCATCAGTCCAAAATTCAATAGCGTCAAACCATTCGTCCATCGTCAATGGGTAAATTCGATTGGCTGGGTCCAAGTAGTTACATCACTTCTTGATTGTCAGTGTTGAAAACTTGGTCCAACTTCGTCTCATGTTGTCACTATCCTACCAACAGGGTTTACGTGTTTCTGTTTTAAATTTAAATAAAGAAAACTGCTCGTATTGACTTGGTGAAAATTCATTGGAATTTATTGAAAAGAAGAACTAATTTTTCACCTGTCATAGTAGACGGGACGACATCCATATGGAGTTATCGATAATGGGGCTAATTTTATGGCCAAAATTAATAATTATTATTAAAAAAAGGCAAAAATCTCGAGGTTGTACTGTAATGAATGGTTTATTTTGTAAGCCATGCTTTAAATTGAATCAGCCACGCTCCAATCATTTACTCAAAGTCTCACACACGTGGTTGTGAATTGACCAAGACTTGCTTTAATACCTGCCCGTAAGAGGATTAGATTATTTACTATAAAATTAATGAACAAAATATCGTAAACCATCCGTCTAGGTAGGTTTAAATAATAGTTTTCGTACTAATTTATGTACTTGCCATCATTCCACGTGCTATTCCATCGAAAACTACGTCAATGTTTTTTTTGTCACTAAAGTAACCAAATAAACAATCTTCTATTTATAGCAGTATCTACCGTATTCCTAGGAAAACAGACCATTATGCTTTGTTTTCATAAAATATAAAAACACTATGAACTCGGTATTCTTTGAGACAGGTACAAAGCATTCGTAATTTTTATCTCTTTCACAGTCGTCAGTAAAATAATGAATGCGGGAAAGACAGTGTGAGCTTGACATTTAGTGTCACTATTCACCGCTTGAACACTCAGTAAACAAGACGCCAACTGAAATGAAATGTATGAACCAAGCCAAAAGGTTTAATTAAAAAAAACTTGTGCAATATTTATTTAGTAATATTGAAAATAAGATTATTTTTGTATAACAGCCCTTCCAATTGGGGATCCACTTGTATGGAAAACCATTGCAGTAAACTGGACGCCCTCAAAATGAACACTGATTTCTTTTTTGGCTTGTTGGTTACCTATAGTGATATCGACGAATGGAGTTATTCCTAAGTCTCTTAAAGACAATCTAGGGAAACTTGGCATCTGTTGTGGTCTCAGATATGCCATCCAAAAGGCAGTTCTGCTGTCCTCATGTAGGATGTTAAGAAGGTTCCTTTCTCTGTAGTTCGAAGATCTCTCTTGATTACATTACATCATTAATACTAAGAAGATGGGCAATATTTATCGGATATTGGTGATCCGCCTCTAAGAGCGCAACCCAAAATGGTCTATCGACTCCATATCTCCGCACTTACTGTTATTAAAATTCAGAATTGATGTTAAAATGTTTTATTTAAAACTGAAAAACTAAATAATACATTCATTCATTCATTCTCCCTTAAAGGCCCCCCGCACACCGCAAGTCAGCCCGGATGAGACCAATCCGCAGCAAACCCGACACGCATGAAACCGACCCCCTAGCTCGATCGAGGCAATCAAACCAAAAAGCCGGCCGCACACAAATTAGGCCCGCCGCGGATCCCCCCAAACCAACCCACAATGCGGAAGGCCTAAGCCCCACTCAGGAGCATAGGGAGGCATCAAGAGTTCTCCATTGCGCTCGAAGACGTCCAAGGCTCACTGTTCCTTTTCTGACCGATTGAGGTTTAAGGACGTGAGGTGTTCAACCTCACGGTCCCGGTCTGATTTTTCGATTTCCTGCCTCTTACAGGATGCTCGAAAAACCAGCAAAAAGAGCAGAGGTGCTATTCTTAGCCGGCAACCCCATGGCAATACAACAGAGCAATAATTAGTGTTTTTAAGAGCAAGCAAAAAGTATCAAGTTAGTTGAGCATCATAAGAAAAAACAAAAAGACATTCAAATTTGGAACAAAATAAAAATTAAGAATTCCATAAACACACACACACACACACTCCCTTTTACACCCCACTCAGGGGCATAGGGAGGCAACAAGAGCTCTCCATTGCGCTCGATCTTGCGCAATGTTTATGACCTCCTCCCACACCATGTACATGTCCCTCAGCTCTGCTTCGAAGGAGCGGAACACAGTGGGAGAGGGTCTTCCTCGTCTTCAGGACCCTGATGGGAGGAAGAACAGCGCTCTCCTCGGCCAACTGTCATTCGGCATCCTTAACACATGTCCCAGCCAAGTCCATCTCCTCCCCACAATGGTAGAGGTGATGGGCTCACGCTGGGTGCGCCGGCGTATAGCGTCGTTCGTGATGCGGTGGTACCATCTTACGCCCAGAATTCTCCTTAGGCACTTCATTTCAAAAGCTGAGACTTTTTGTGCCTGGGCTTTGGTCAGGTGCCAGGACTCACACCCATAGAGGAGAATGGGCAACACACACGCATCAAACAGTTAACATTTCGTCTCGACACTAAACGCCGACGCTTTCCAAATCTTGGTCATGTTGTCAATTTCCATTATTGTTTGAGGTGACAACATCCTTTAGTATTTGTCCATAGTTTTTATTTAAATTTGATGGTATTTTCTGTGTGAAAGTATAAGTGATATACATCATTCGATTCCGTTTTTAATTCTCTATTAGAGTGTTGTGTTTTCGGCTAAAAAAACTGTGAAAATCTTGTAAAAAATTCGGAAAAACTTTTTTCAAGTGACATTGGAAGGAAAAAGTGGTTGTGTAGCCTTGACCAGGCAAGTGGCAGACAAAGAAACTGGATTTATAAACTCTCTGTGATAAGGACTTAAGAAAACCTCGTGACGGATTGGGTCCATGTTCGGTTTTTCCCTCAGAAAACTAATTTTTGATTTTCTGAAAAGTGTTGAAAATTCGGAAAAACTTAAAGTGATACACCCACTCGAAAGAGTTTTTTATGCTGATTCTGACTACGTTTTCCATTTTTTCCTAGTCGTTGACTGTGATGAGTTATGCGCACTTTCCTTCAGTTCATGAATACTTTTCGGGGTTTTCTTGAAACGCTGCTTTGGGATTGGGCCGTTCGGTATAGCTAGTGATACCATTGGAAAGAGCATACCAAAATCAACAAAAAAGGTCGCGACGACCCTTACCTATGTGGACAGTGAGGAGAGATAATGTGAGTGACACTCTTTTTTCCTTGTGAAGTACCCACACTCTGTGGGTTTTGTTTATGTTAACCCGAGCGTTGAACTCTTTTAATCCAGTGTTTTGTTATTTTTTATTTTATCAACTTCAAGTCAAATATTTTGATCACACCTGATATAAAATTGATGGTTTCAACTGAATTGAATAATGTCACCCAGGAAAACCAGAAGCCATACTTATAAGGAAAAAAATCTCTACATAACCATGTTCGATACATCTCAGCACTTCAGTGAGGATGACACTACAAGTGACATTAGTGTTCAATGTGAGCTGAGAAATAGAATGGTTGAGATAGAAGAGGAAAGAGATAAATTGAGAAACGAAATCATACAAAGTAAAAATGATTTAATCACAAAAAGCAGTGAAGTGCAGAGCTTAAAAAATAAGATATTTATTTTAGAAAAACAAAATATAAAATTAACTAACTTAGTGAAAAAGAACTCATCTCTGGAAGTAGATTTAATGCAAAAGAAATTGTGCACTATGAAAGATGAGGTGGAGAGATGGAGGTCTGAAATGAGGAAACTTATTGACAGCCATACTGAGACCGTGGAGAGTTATAAAATGAACCACTGCATCATTCAGAGGAAGCTTGAAGAAGCAGAAAATTGCAAACAAAATCTCCGTTCTGCATATGACTATATTTATGAAAGGCTGGAGGCGAAGGGCACCCAGGCGGTGGATGAGGGCACCCTTAGTCAGAGGAGGAATAGGCAACAAGCAGCGGAAAATTTCAAAATGTTAAACCAAACAAAAAATCGCAATAAAATCAAATCAAGCAATGTGAAGCAACCCAGGGTCTTCATTGTGGGGGACGACACTGCCAAGGGACTAGGACGGAGACTGCAGAGCCGAGTGAAGAGTAGTGTGGAGTGTGTGACGAGGCCTGGAAGCCGTCTGGAGAACACTGTGGCCGATGTGAGTTCGACAGTGAACAAGGCTTCACTTGGTGATACAGTGATATTACTTACAGGGAAGAATGAGAGTTATAAACATCCCCAAAAATATTTTAAACATTTAGAGACAATAATTGAGTTAGCAACACTTAGAAACATAACCCTTTATATTAATAGTATTAAGTACCTAAAAAATAGTAAAGTGAATTTGCTTATTTACAAAATAAATTGCAAAATATACAATATGACAAGTTCCTCAAACAATGTGCATATTATTGAAACAAATACTGAGAATACACTGTGTGAACAAATATCTATGCTGCTTAATTACACTGCGCATAAGATACCTATATGTGTAGCAATCAACGCTACTACTGTGGATTCTTGTAAAGAGAATCTAAGCCACCTTGTGGGTAGTCCAGTGGCTGGCACGAGCTATGATCGGACGGTGGGCTCTTCTTCTTTTTCGGGGAGAGGCCATCCGCCTCCGTGGCCATGAACAGCAAAGATGAGACAGGGTTCATTCTGGCTCATCAAAATGTTCAGGGCTTAAGAGGGAAGGAACTTGAGCTTTATCTATCGGCCACTGTACATAAGCCAGATGTAATATGTATGACGGAATCTTGGATTGGCAAGAATGAAATTTATAACTTTGCGCTTGAAAATTACTCATTAGCGAGTAGCTTTTGTAGAGGGCGCTCTATTAGAGGAGGCTGTCTTATACTTGTTAATAGAAAACATAGTACCAAAAACAGATTGGACATTACAGAAATGTCTGTCGAGAAACATTGTGAAATTAGTAGTACCGAGCTGAAATTTTTGATCATAGTATGTATCTATAGACCTCCATCTGGAGATTTCAATAATTTTATGAGCATCTTAGAGGTTATTTTAAATAAAATAACATCTAAAAGTAATAAACGCGTTGTAGTTTGTGGAGACTTCAATGTGGACTTTAATTCTAATACTAATAATTCTAACATCTTATTAGACCTAATGAATTGTTTTTCATTGACACGTAGCATTTATACAGCTACACGTACCACTAACACAACATCGACTTGCATCGATAATATCTTCACGGATCTCACCGTTCATGAGTCTAAGTTATGTAGTTTTGTGGGTTCCGACCATGATGGTCAACTAATCCACGCGAACCTTTTTATGGAACACAATAACGTACCAAAATATACTATTGTCAAAAAAAGATATCCTAATGAGAAAAACATGCCAAAATTCTTACATTCTTTAAAAGAAAATCTTGAATCTATAGATTTTGATGATGACCCTAATTTACTATTTCATAATTTTTTCAATTGTATAATCCTAAATCTGAACACCCATATTCCCGTTACAGTGTCTAAAATGAAACCCAAAAAAACTTTTACTAACTGGGCAACTCCAGGTATAAAAATATCTCGAGACAGATTATTTGAATTGTACAAAAGCAAACACACTGGTGGAGCAACTTTTAGAAATTACATAATTAAGTATAGCAAAATTTTTAAAAGTGTTTGTAAAATTGCAAAAAGTAATTATCTGAATGATAAAATTGTGAACTCCAGTAACCCAATAAAAGCGGTATGGAATATTATAAAGGAAGAAACAGGTAGGGCTCCCCTGGATAATGACACTGCGCCTGTCGAGAAAAGTATGGATGAGGATATTGTCGATGCATTCAATGATTTCTTCACTAACATTGCTGACGAATTAACTAAAAACGTCGGCGCATCTAAAAAGATCGCTATGGAATATCTTCAACATCATCCCCGTCTCGAGAATACATTCAAGTTTAAATTATTGTCTATCCATGACATTCTTGAAATTACAAAAAACCTAAAAATCACAAATACTCAAGACTTATGGTTCCTTTCAAGCAATGTTCTAAAATATATAATTATTGAAATAGCTCCTATGTTGTCCCAAATCTTTAACGAATGTTTAATGAAGGGTGTCTTTCCAGATTTATTAAAAATGGCTAAATTAATCCCAATATACAAAAAAGGCGATAAGTCAAACCCTACCAACTATCGTCCAATATCGATTCTTCCAGTTTTTAGTAAAATTTTGGAAAAAGTTGTTAGTGAACAACTCACCAAATTCTTGACTGACAATGACGTGTTGCATGTTCAGCAGCACGGCTTTCGTAAAAATAGGTCCACTGGTCATGCTATAGCGTCCCTGACTGAAAACATACTTCGTGTTTTTGAGGAAGGTCGTGACGCCTGTGGCATATTTTGTGACCTCTCAAAGGCTTTTGACTGCGTTGAGCATGATGTTCTCATTGGCAAGCTTGAACACTATGGCATCCGTGGCTCAGAAATTCGTTTCTTTGCCTCCTACCTAAGCCAAAGACAACAGACAACAGAGATCAATGGCGCACGATCCAAAATGTGTAAGGTTAAACATGGCGTGCCGCAAGGTTCAATTCTGGGTCCACTTTTGTTCCTCATTTACATCAATGATCTGCCAAAATCTGTTACGGGCAAATGTGATGTTATAATGTACGCAGATGATACATCACTCCTTATAAAGGGCAATAAGTTTGACGAGCGTCTTGCTGAAAATGTGATTAAAATTTTAGATGACGTAAACCAATGGTTTGATGCCAATAATTTAGTTTTAAATATGACGAAAACCAATGCAATTTGTTTCTCTCTGAAAAGGAATAAAAATATTTCAGCAAATCAACTGCTAGAAAATAACTCATTACATGTTGTAAATAGTTATAAGTTTCTTGGTGTCATGATAGATGAGAAGCTGCAGTGGTCACCACATGTGGACCAGCTCTGTGGTAGGTTAAGCTCTGCGATTTACGCAATTAAAAAAATTAAAGACTTATGTGGTATAAAAACTGCCAGGAACGTGTACTTTGCGTACTTTCACTCCGTCATGGTTTATGGTGTGATGGTTTGGGGGGGGGGAGCAGATTTCTCAAGAGTAGCAATTTTGCAGAAGCGAGCTCTGAGGGCGCTACTAGGTATGCAACCCCGGGAGACATGCCGAAATGCTTTTAAAGAACAAGGCATTCTCACATTGGCTGGAGCATATATCAGGGAATGTCTTCTTTTCGCTAGGAGGAATCTGCCGAACACACCCCTAAACTCGGACCACCATGATCATGATACTAGATTGGGTGATAGTGTACGGCCTATCAGGCATCGACTAGCAAAGGTCTCAAAGAGCTTCATTTGCCATAGTGTGCGTGCCTATAATAAATTACCGCAACCCTTTAAGTCCATGGATGACGATACCTTTAAGAGAGAGATAAAAGAGTATCTGGTTGAACAAAGCTATTATTCTATTGACGAGATGTTAAATCAAACTTAGCCTATTTTATATTATTACAGGGTTTGACTACTTTTGTTTGCGACTGGGCTTGCCCTTGAACTTTCCGTTTATCCATTAGTCCACATTGAATTCTCGTTGGGACGGCCCCTTGGTGGAGTGCTCTCATTTGTTGTCAGTCAACCAAACTTTTTAATCTCAGTGACTCTCCACGCTATTATAGTATATTTTTATTGTTGATTGTGTTTTTTTTACTACATTTACTGACAGGAGACTGAAAGGCTCTTTACACCTTCTCAGCCTCGACCACATATATGTATTTTTTCTATTTATATGCATTTTTCTGTATTATAAAAAATATCACCCTTTTGAGATTTTCAAGATGTTTATATATACCTATTTATTTTTAATTACATTTGCTGACAGGAGACTGAGAGGGCCATTTACACCTTTTCAGCCTCGCCTTCATTTTCATTTGTTTATTTTTTTGTGTACTTTTGAAGATTGTTTCATATGCAATTTTTGTTTTTTTTTTGTTGTGTGTATGCTTTTTGTTTAAATTCATTATGTAACATTTTGTATAATTTTGACAACTCCAAGTGCCTGAAAAGGCCTAGGGATGAGAATGATAAATAAATAAATAAAAATAAATAAAGGCGCCACTTGCCATACCGATACGTATCGGGAGGTCACCAGAGGTGGTAATGGTTGCTCCCAGGTACTTAAATTTATCCACCCGGGAGACCAGGTGACCGTCGATGGTTATCGGTAGCTGTTTATCGGGGCAGGCATTACTCGCCATGAGCTCCGTCTTACTGGCATTGACTCGAAGGCCAAGGCGTGCTGTTTCTAGAGTCTTGAAACACTGCGCTGTAATTCACTGCACTGAGATTTATTTTCAAACAAAGCTTGTGTTGTGAATGTGGCAATGGTCGCTACCAGGATTCTAACCTGGTTTCCTGATTTTTTTATTTTCTCGGGAGATTTTGTCAAATTTGCGTTGATGTCATGAAGACTATATTATTGATTATTTATATCCCAACACGAGATTGACAAAAAAAGCTTGAACTAATTACATACAGTAATCTGTCAAAGCGGGGGCTATGTTTGCGTCGTTTTCCGCCGTTCCTATAATCATATTTATATTCTGGCAACAACCTTTTCAAATAATTATACTCCAAGCAAACGTTTTTTGTTTCCTACTTCACATCTTGTTTCAAACTTACCTAGTCAAATTCTTTACCAAAAAATTGAATATCTGAAAATGATTACAACCAAAATAAAGTCGGCATGACATAATACTAGTTGCATGTATACATGAGATCCAACTGTCGATGGCCTGAGTCGGTATGTTCATTGTATGAAACGATGTCGTCAATAAATTAAATTTTTACTAAAAATGTTAAGAAAAGTTTGAGATGTACTGATATAATGTATGTATTTTTTATAGAAAATTAAATTATCTAGTTGATGTGTTTCGGCGTTTTTCTATATTTTTTAAAAATTCTGAAATATAGGCATTGAAACTCTTTATAAAAAAAAAGTTTGAGAAACCCTGGAACTTTTTCATTAAATCCAATTTGAGAAATTGTATTTTTCTATATACATACAAATTTTTAGGGTTCTAGCTTTTATAGTTTTCGAGATATATGCAAAAATTAATTAAACATTCAAAGGTTGATTACCCCTGGCTGAAAGAAAATTAAAAAATTCTGAGTATACAAGTTTTGTAGGCTTAAAGTATTAAATATTTTCTGAAATTTTAGGATCTGTACATCAAGCGAATCAAAAGTTATAAGGGGGGGGGGACACACACAGACACACTAAATGTTCTCCTCCGAATTCTGAGTAAATCCATATGTGGAACATATATGCTGTGAAGCCTCTAAGTTGGTGTTTTTTGTCGTCAAAGTTTGAAAAACCGTTTAAAATGTAGACCTGGCCATACAAATCTCACGTATCTTGGCTTGATACAGCCGATCTGTCTCGAGAAATAATTTCTCTTCAACAAATCGACAGTTGGATTAGCAATAAGTGATCCAAATGTCACAATTCGTGTCAAAATTTTCTTTCCCGACAAGTAAAAATCTTGATAATATCAAATGAACTTTGATAGTTTTGTTTATGATGGAAATAAAAGAACATAAAACAATACAATAATAATCTTACTATTGTTTTTTATTGTTGTTTTTACGGCATCAGAAAAAATATTTGACAAGTTTAACAGCGTGTTTTTAAATGTTTGCGGATGCCGATTAATTTACTGAATAGAAGGTTAGTTGTTTACAGTAGTTTAGATGTAACGATTACTCACTGAGTAAAAATATTATTTCTTCTCAAAGCGATTACCTACATTTCAATTTCTCAATTTCGTCTTTGACTATTATCAATATTTTTGTTAACATGCTTTTTCCCAGATGGGGTGGGCATCAGAGCATGGACTTCCATTCGTTCATATTCAAACAAACCTCTTTCACTTTATTCAACGGCATAATATTCCGCATACATTTTCTCCTATTTAATGTTATAATATAAATGAAAGTCGGGTTAGTGCGAGCACTTATAAGTCGAGATAGGCTGAACAGATTTTTATGATGTTATGTTTATTAGATTCTTCTCCGCTCCGGATAACGGAATAACTAGGTATTAAAAAGTTGAAAATGCATAAGAAGTAATATCAAATATACCTAGTATTAAAGTTAGTATGGAACGGAACGGATTTCCTGCGACGCCGACGCCATGTATTCTACAGCAACAAAATTATTGTTTAACTGACAAACATTAACATTAAACATATTGGTACACGCAGATTTTTGATGGAATTTTTTTCGAGCATTCAGAAATATTTTTTTTCCATTCACACATATTTTAAACGTACCGATTTTTGTATAAATTACAAGTTTTAAATAAATATTCATAGTAAGCACTAGAGAGGACAACGTCTGTCGGGAAAGCTAGTTATACATATATAAATCCACACTTTATTAACCATTCATTGACTAACTTCTTTCAATGTGGCAGTAAAACTATTTGGACAGTAGAAAGGGTGGACTTATTCCGAAGGATCTCTACCAGCCTACCCAGGAATACCTTGCACTCCTGACTTGGCCCTCGTTTAAGACGGCGCCGATATGATTGGGCCACGTCATTCTAGGTCAGCCACGTCTCCGAGCACCCTTTCTTTCAAATTTATAGATTTTTTTGTCATTCTCTCTTCATTCACTCAATCTCAATATGCCCAAACCACCTCAATTTATTCACTTTCACTACGCTAACATTCACTCCACACTCCTTATCATTTTTTCTCACCTCATCAATCAGTCTTTTAACATATAATTCCTACATAAAGATTTCATTTCTACAGAATTTTATCACAAAAAAAAATCCAGATACCAACATCAAGTTTCTCTCCCATAAATCATGCATGAATGATATCATGAATGCACCGTGCGTCTGATTGGATTTTAGAGATTTGTTCTTATTTCTCATTAGAGGTCTTAGTGTACCGTCAACCCTTCTACCATCAGCCAGTTTTTCTTCTTTCATTCTCCTTTTTACACCTTCCATCTCTACTAAAAATCTACCATGTCCAAAAAACACTGTAAATAATTTACAGATCGATTACATTTGGTATTTTTTAAAGCATCGAAAACAAAATCCTAAGTCAAAACGTAGTATTCTTTGAGACAAGTAAGCATTTTATGTTTAACTCCTCCACTGTCGTTAGTAAAAAGATGAAAGCGCGAAAGAAACAGTGTAAGCCGTTTCTGTAGTCTCATTGAGCGTAGCTTGGATACATCACCTAAACAAGACGCTCGGGTCCGCTTTTTAGAAAACGATTGCTTAACTGCCAGATAACCTACCGTAGACCGACCTCGGTAGCCTAGTTGACCGACCTCGGTAGCCTAGTGGCAAAGAATCCGACTTCAGATCAACAGGTCCCGGGTTCGATTCCCGGTCGGGTCAGAAATATTCAATGTGTTTTGAAAGTTCTACTCAGGGTTGGAATCCTGTCTCAGATTAGACGGGATCGGTTGACTGGTAGAGAATGTTTCACGCATTAAGTTCCGCCGGCTATACTGACACCTATGTATAGAAGAGTGTTATTTATTAAATTCAGAAAGATACCTTCTTTAAATCGACCATAAGTACGATTTTCGTTCATAAATATTTTAAGGGAAACTGTAAAGGTTATTTTTTCATATTAGCATAAAATCCCCCTTGATGTTATATTTTAAAGAATCTTATGGGGTAATATTCCGCAATGTTCTTTGTTCTTCATCTTAATAAAAGTGATTTCGTTTGAAGGTGTTATTAAATTCCGTTTTATTATTAAAATTTATTAGTGAATATTTGTGTGTGTTGGGTATAAAGTATCGGCACACCTTAATATTAGGTATGAGAAAGCGGCACGATTGAAAATGAAAAAGACAATAAAAAGCGGCACTTTGAAAATTCTTTCCACTCCACAAAAATAAACCTAGGTTAATTCCATGATACCTACATTCTTGTTTTTCTAATTTTTTTTAAATTTAATCTTTCTCAATCTATTTTGTCAAAGACAAAAATATAAGTTTAGGATTATGTTTTGATACGTGTCTATAAGGGGACGGATTGATCTATGAAATAACAAAAAAAATCTTATTCAACGATTACAATGTTTCACAAAAAAATATACAAGTCATCATATTTTTATATATTAGGTAGGTATATGGATCGCAAACTCTATATTAATCATTGTACAGAGGAAATAGAACAAACTTTAGAATTCCATAAATCTACATAGCTAAATACCTATTGACTTTTATTTGCTGCAGAATATTCAAAATTTACTAAGGCCGAAAGAACGACCATCCAGTATTTTTAAATAGACACAAATAAGTATACTTTTTTATTCAACGTCTCCTGTTTTTAACATTTTCCCTGAGATTCCTAGAGGATATTATAATAAGAGTATTATCCTTTACTAGTGGTCGACCAGTGCTCGAAATTCGACCATAACTAATTTGGATTATAAGTTTGAATATTATTAAGATGGCTTTGTCAAAAACTGAGCGAGCGCTATTTCAAAATTTTCTTTCAAAAATAATGACATGGATACGTAAATTTAAAATGTTCATATTATGTACAAAGTTTTTTTCTATTATTTTTAAAGACAAACAATATTAATATATTTTCAATTTAAATCCCTTCTCTATATCTATACTAATATTATAAAGAGGAAAGATTTGATGTTTTGTTTGTTTGTTTGCATCGAATAGGCTCCAAAACTACTGAACCGATTTGAAAATTCTTTCACTTTTGGGAAGCTACACTATCCTCGGTGAGCATAGGCGTTATTGAATTTCCAAAAAAATTGGATAACCTACGAAAACTCCAATAATGTAAACCAAGGTGTAAAAACCTCTTTCACGACACAAGCTTTCAGTAGCTTACTGTGAAAGAGTCAAGGAGTGTATTTGTGTTCACTTTGAGTGAGCACAGATTCATTTAAAAAAAAAAATTTTTTACATAAAACATTATTTTTATCGCGAACGCTGTGAAAACTATTTATGATAGAATAAAACAATGTACTACAATTTTGTAGAAGACATAATTATTTACAAAAAGTATCGCGACAGCATATGTCTAACTATTATTATAGTTATGCCACAAAAAGTGTTCTTTTATTTCAAAAAAATTAATAAAATGTCACCTCTAGAAAAGGCTCTTTATTGGTATCTTGGCATTACTCCTTATATTAAAATAAATAAGTTCATATTCAAGACTGCTTTAATATGTTTGTACAACATTTTCAATTATTCAAATCGGACAATCCATTCGAAAGTTGTCACGAGTTTAAAAATGTTAGTATTGGAAAAAAAGCAGTCTCTATCATCTCAACCTATCCGATATTGAAAGGATGCATGTAGACGCCAGCGCGCTGGCGGGGGCGGGGAGGGGAGTGTCAGGTAGAAATACCGCGAGACTCGGTTCATTCATTGCTCAGTAACCCTACCAATTCTCTGTTTTATCGTAAGGTAGTCACGGTGATAAAGTGACGTGACACGGTACATTGCAATGCAATTATTCCAGATTAACATATGCTATAAAATATTTTGAAAAAGTTAGGGATCTGTATGAAAACTAAATTATTTTTAAGTACCTATCTACCTGTGCGAAGCTGGGGCGGACCATAAATGTGCGAAATTTCATTCTCTTCCGTCAAAAATGGTCACAAAGTTTTTCCTTCACGTATTAGGTAAAAAGATATTACATTTCCAAGCATCCTTATATTTTCACTGTGTTATTCGATTATCCGTTATTCTTTTTACGTGTTCAAACCACCCTTATGATAAATGCTCTTTTCTTATGACAGTATGTATTTAGGCTTGCCGCTAAAGAAGATTGCGCGGCACAGCCCCTGAAAAATGTGTCGCTAATAATAACCTATTAGAGGTGGTCGCCTCGCGAGAGGAACGCACAATACTCGCTGTATCTCGCTTACGCTTAGACGCAATGACCAGTTATAATATTGGCTTACCCTCATCACGCGACAAGGACGCAAAGTGTCAGCGTCTTTTGTTTAGCATTTAAAAAAAATATTTTCAATATTATCGAGATAATGGTGCCTCTTTTCGTCGATGGATGTGTCTTTTCCTATAAGCATTAAGACTACTTCACATCTATGCGGTTCTATTTCTTTTTCGGTCACTACCGACAAATGATTCGATATATTACTGCAAAAAAGTACCACCAGCAACATTACCTAATAAAAATAAAAGAATAGTTTCATATTTGTCGGTAGCGACCGAAAAAGAAATTTATATAAAAGATAAAACATGTCATTGTTCCTTTTTTATGTTTGTAGGTACCTATCTACACGATGTTTGTAAAAAAAAACATTTGTATGTTGAACTTTTGTTGCCTCCCTATATACCCCTTAGTGGGCTCAAAAGGGAGTAGATAGATAGTACCTAGTATTTTGAAAATTAAAATTTTATTTATGTTATATTTTATTTACATAGTTGAAATTTAAACAGGTAAAAATACGTAAATCATTTTCTTTTGAATATTATTTGATGGTTTTCAAAAATATAAAAATGTTTATCTAGGTTAAAAATCAAGAAGTACCTAATCTTGTTTTTGTGTACTCAATAGTTACTAGCAGTACGCGTTAGGCGTACAAAATATGCGGTACTATTCGGTTCAATTTCCTTTTCGGTCTCTGACTTGCTTTCAACAAAAATGATTGTTTCTCTTCGGTTAAATGAGAAACAGAATTACTGTTTTAAGTATATTTTTTTGACGGACGCGACCGAAAACGAAATGTAACCGAAAAGAACCGAAAATGTGTGAATAGGCTTTACGCACGTTAGTGAATAAAACTCCTTACATTTTAACAGAGTAGGTCGCCATTTTATTAAAATTCAGACCCCGATTTGAAAAAAATATGTATAATGTTCATATACTATGTTGTATAGAATCTCTCCAAATACACCCAGGTTAGTCAACAGCGAAATATCAATTTGAACAACTACGGGCTTAGGTACAACCGATTTTTATATAATACTAGAGGTCCGCCCCAGCTTCGCACGGGTAGATAGATACTTAAAAATAATTTAGTTTTCATACAGATCCCTAACTTTTTCAAAATATTTTATAGCATACTATAAATTTAATTTAATTTATAGCGTCAACAACACGTGGTAATTATGCTGTTAAAATGTAGCTTATATGACACGTTCGTAGATTTACCATAGCAGCGCCATCTATTGATTACTTACTCAACCCAGTCGAAAGGTATCGACATCTGTTAGAATCATTTGGAGTTAACAGATAATTGTGATTGTCAAATAATAACAGACAAATAATTAGCAATAAATTAAAATTGCGACTATAATTCTGTGGTGGCATGGTAAAAGGCATTAAGTCGCGTTTTTCAGCATTTTGAGTTATATGCGCCACATCATACATTATCACAAACAGAACAAAGTTCAAAAACATAGATTTAAAAAAATCCACTTATAAAGGATTTAAAAGCATTTTTTCATTCCGGCATAACTCAATATTAATTTTATTTGGCAAGGTAAAACGACGCGCGTCGAATTTTGTCTACCACGAAGTAAAACGGTGTTGTATATGATAGAGCTGCCGTGAGAAGCCGTTCTTTTAAAAGTGAACCTTTTTAAAATGTGTTTAAATAATGTATTTTGTGAACTTTGTGGCAGGTATCTTCCTTATCTGTCGACCAATCTGTTTACAACTTTCGTTGTTTTTATTGTTAAGCTATAGACAATAGATCGGTAATACTATATGCATATTATTATTTTTTTTTAATATTTTTTCATTGCTATTTTAATACTATTATTTATATAATTTAAAGAAAGTCGGGCTAGTGCGAACTATTATATCAACAACTGATGACTGATTATACAGTTCGATTTTAAAATAGTATGAACAAACCACTACGGGCTTACAACCATCTTCTAATGTTATTTCGAAGGTTGGATTAGTGTGATCACTTTACGTTAACAACGTTCGCCATTAAGTCGTAATGTTCAAATTTCCGAATATTCATCTGGTTTGCAATGGTTTGATGTTGGAACCTCCCTTGCGCATTATTTTGTGCAGCTTGTATGACCTCTTCCCAAACCGTGTATAAATTCCTCAGCTCTGCTTTGAAGGATCGGTACATTGTGAGAGAGGGTTATCTTAACAAAGGTAATAATACCTATAATTAACTAAATTTCATTTTATTATTCAAAGAATATTCTTCATTTATTACTTAACAATATTACATTCTGAGCAAAAAAAATATACCTACTGATGTTCTGGGAATGCTATGCTAGAAAATAATTATAGGTAAGCTAAAAAATAACCAATATTTATGTAGAATAAAATGTAAGTGTTGAAAAATAATAAATTAGTATGTGATAGAGAGTAACTGGGTATATTTCCTTGTAAAATTTGACCCAAGTACAAAATTTTTCAACCTATGAGCCAAAATTGTCAAGGTAAAAAGACACGCATTATAAATAAAGCATATAAACAAAGAAATATTGAAGAAATAAATATGAGTTATCGTATAGTGAACCCTTTTTAACGAAGTAAATGCATCAAAGTTGATCTATTTTATTTGTATCAAATAATATTTGACAAAAATGAAACCTCTTAAAATACTGACCAGTAAATCCGCCATACTGAGAAATGTCATCCCACTGACTTAATGCCTTTTACCATGCCACCACAGAATTTGAGATTTAAACTATCCTATCTCTCAAGTTGGATCGAACTGCACATGGTGTGCGAATTTTATTATAATCGGTTAAGTGGTTTAGGAGTCCATTGAGGACAAACATTGTGACACTAGATTTATATATTAAGATGGGATTTATCGAAATAACGAATTGAACGTGCATTTTTATGGACATATTATATTTTAAAAGAAATTATTAATAATTTTTCTACAAGCGTTTTTTCTTAGCTAGTAGCTAGTGGGGTGTATCTGGGTACGCTTCCAAGTACCTAGTGCATTTTGACCAATGCCTCTTTAGATGGCTCAAGTACACACACTTCCGGCAGACGAACTGTGCAATATAAGCATCTCACGCCAAGATTATCAAAATAACTCCCTAGCTAGTTTCATAGACAAACGTGCTATATAAGAGCACAGGAGACAACTCAATTCAATTTGAAAAGAATCCGTCGTTGATGTGTAATATGCTACCCCTTTTATATTTCATTGGAACATCTTTATAGGTTGTTTATAAATTAAAACATGAACATAAATAATATAAGAACTAACCCATTTACAGATAGCACATTTCCTATCGAATATTAACATAACATTACCAATAGTTTAACCAAAAGTGGTAAGTACAAGGGCCCGGCGTTCCACCATCATACTGAATAGTGTCTATAGTGTAACACGTTTGTTCTCTAGAACAAAAACGATGCTATAATTTGAAAAATTGCAAAGCTGCGAAGTATGATGGTGGAATTGGGCCCAGGAAACAATTAAAAATACACAAAACAATATGTGGCTCATGTAATGACGTGATGCAACCTTGGCATATAATTATAATAAATTAATCTGTAAAATGATAATAAAAAACACAACTTTGCAAAGTATCACTTTTATTTTTTATAAAAAATAAAAGTGATACTTTGCAAAGTTGTGTTTTTTATTATCATTATGGAAAAGTACCACAAAGTTCATAAAAATACTTTAAATAAATTAATCTGTAAAAGATCCAACAGCATGCCCAGAACACTATAATCTATCTTTGGAACAACAAATGAGTTCACAAGCGTTTTAATTGTTTCTATTGGCAAGGCACGTCTTACACGCTTAAGTTGTCTTAGACAAAAGAAGCCATCCCTCACCACACTACTGATCTGGTTAATTTTATTAATAAGCAAGTGTCTAGTTTAACCCTAAATACCCTCAATACCCTCACAGAAGAAGGAGGATTTACAGTTTTTCCGCATACGGATATATCGTCATTATTTATTAAATATTGCATCTTATAAGAAGACATCCATTGACACCTTCTCAATGTATTCAAGAAACACTTCTGTCTATTTATGAGGTTCCATAGACGCATCCATTTGAATATCATCACCATATCCGCTCACATTCAACCCGAAGTCTACAATGATCTGCTCCACTCCAGATATAATATTATATCGATCACGAATAAGAGAGGACCCAATATCGATCCTTGTGGGATACCCACTGTAAACTCTATCAGCGTTTTTAAAAATATTGGTATAAAGTTATACAATGGTCTCAGAAAAATGTTATTAATAATCCAGGTATACCACAGATCTATGGTATAAACCTTAGAATAATCTTATAACATCCACGTTATACCACGGTTTTAGAGATTATACCAGGTTTAGTAATTCTATGGTTTATAACAGTAATAAGGTGTTATTTAATAATACTGAATAGAAAAAATAACAACTAATGACTCTAACAATTCATTGCTAATGTTCGATTTTTAAATGGAACAAACCACTACGGGCTTACGACCGTCTTCTACTGTTATTTCGAAGGCTGGCTTAGTGTGATCACTTTACGTTAACAACGTTCGCCATTAGGTGGTAATGTTTGTCTCCGAAACTCCCAATCATGAGAATTCTCAACATGTTCAACATGTCGAAAAATCTCATGTATGCAACAAGTAGAAATTTAATAATAAAAAAAATGAAAAATAGAGATAAAAGTTGGAAATTGTTGAGAACAAGAGAGCAACCAAATTTAAAGACTGCGACTGCTGTCATGTATTTGGCGCCAGGATATGACTATATCGAATTTTGTTAATGTCTCATATTTATTGCCTATTGGCTTTGTTGGTGCACAACGTTCTAATTATGTTTAGATTCTTGTGACCTTTTCAGGACTAGATCTTAAAGAAATAGTAAGATCTAGTCCTGAAAAGGTCACAAGAATCTAAACATAATTAGAATACTGAATAGCTTTAATATGCCGATCACCGGGCAATGTAACTAGTAGGTACAAAAGAGCGTGGTATTAAAAAAAGGTGCACATACGTACTTAAGAATCAAACAGGGGTGTACACAAATACAGAAAAAACATGTAACACTTTTTTAAGAGCCTTAAAAAACCTTTAGAACTCTCTCCTCGCTGTTTGAACAAGCTTTGAAATATGTACCTACTTATGTACTTTGACAAAATATTCAACCACACACACATACACTCTCAAAATACTAAGCAAGTCGTATCTATGTACATTACAACGCATACAACATTTTATTGAACACCTTACAAACACGCTTACAATTGAAATGTTTGTGTACTGCTACTGTTCATATTAACAAATTTATACAACGTACATAGTTGCACTTTCATGATGAAATAGGTATATGTGCTCCAGCGGTTTCGTCAATCTCACAAACGACAAAACTAATCCGAGTACCGTGAATATTTTTCATATTTACTAGTTGCATGTAAACATGAGATCCAACTGTCGATGGCCTGAGTCGGTATGTTTATTGTATGAAACGATGTCGTCAATAAATTAACTTTTACAAAAATTGTTAAGAAAAGTTTGAGATGTACTGCTATAATGTATAAACTTTTTATAGAAAATTAAATTATCTAGTTGATGTGTTTTGGCGTTTTTCGATAATTTTATTAAATTCTGAAATATAGGGACTGAAACTCGTAAATTTGTCATAAAAAAAATATTTTTCTTTTATAAAAAAAGTTTGAGAAATCCTGGAACTTTTTCATTAAATTTAATTTATAGTTTTCGAGATAGGTATATGAAAAAATTAACTAAAAATTCAAAGGTTGATTACCCCTGACTGAAAGAAAATTTCAAAATTCTGAGTATACAAATTTTGTAGACTTAAAGTATGTAATATTTTCTGAAATTTTAAGATCTGTGCATCAAGCGAATCAAAAGTTATAAGGGGACACACACACACACAGACACACTAAATGTTCTCCTCCGAATTCTGAGTAAATCCATATATGGAACATATGCTGCGAAGCCTCTAAAGTGGTGTTTTTAATCGTGAAAGTTGGGTAAACCGTTTAAAATCTAGACCTGGCCATACAAATCTCACGTATCTTGGCTTGATACTGCCGATCTGTCTCGAGAAATAATTTCTCTTCAACAAATCGACAGTGGATAATAATTATTTTAGTCGGTAAAGTCGATGGCATCTTTGAAAATCTATCTGCAGATGTCCACGGGAAATATTGTTCTTACATATAACAACTGTTGCTACGGAAATAAAAAATGATAAATTCCGCATTTTACAACGTGTCTTTTCAAATTAATAAGACAATCAATCAATAATTAATAAAAGTAAATTCGCTTAAATTTTGGAACTAGTTACAAAACTTGACATCCTTCGATTTGTTGTCTTAATATTATGTTTTTTCTTTATTTTCTATTATATGGTAAAAAGCCTAGGCCGTGGATTTCAAAATAAATAAAAAATAGCAATAAGCTTTTACGCGAATTTTACTCGAGCAGAGTGAAGAAAACGATAAAATTTAAATATCCAAAAAAAAAAATAAATCGTTAGTAGGAATGAAGGTTAAATATCTAGAATCACAATATAATTATGCTTCTTATAAAGTCCAATATCCAAAATCATTCGAGCCAAAGTGGAGGTCTTTAAATAATTTAAAAAAAATAAAGTCCAATAAAAGACGAAGACGAGGAAGACCCTCTCACACTGTGATCCGCTCCTTCGAAGCAGAGCTGAGGGACATGGACATGGTGTGGGAGGAGGTCATAAACATTGCGCAAGATCGAGCGCAATGGAGAGCTCTTGTTGCCTCCCTATGCCCCTGAGTGGGGTGGAAAAGGGAGAATTGATTGATTGATTGATTGATTGAAAAGACGGTGTGTGTACGTCCATACGATTCAGTGAAAGCAAAAAATATCCGATGGATAAGGGAGATTCAATATTGCAAGCACATCGAAGGCATATAGGACAGCCAAAAAAACATGCTTGATAGAGTGTATGCTTGTCTTACGTCATCAATATTCTTCAAAAAGCGAAATTCAGAACGAATTAAATTTTTATTTTATAATTCTCCACAGCACAATATAGGTATGCACAATCGATTGCAAAAATTTCTTCTCGATTTAACAAAACTGCGTCATAAAGATGACTTCAATTATTGATTTTACAGTCTACTTTGAAATATCCTTAGGTGTTCGCATTAAAAACTACTCCTTTCTGATACAATGTACGGAGTCCCACATTAAAAAGACTTATTTCATCAAACATTACTCTACTTTCTACCTTTTTTTAAGCTCTGCACTCGTTTTTTGAGTGATTCGGCACTTTGTACTTTATCAGTATTTTTTAACATTGTAGCTATGGTGCACAACATTTTAATTATATTATTATCTAGATTCTTGTGACCATTTTTCAAGACTAGATCTTAACGAATATATAACAATTAATGACTCTAACAAAGCCAATAGGCAATAAAGATGAGACATTAAAAAAATTAAGTATATATTCATATTCTGGCGCAAAATACATGACAGAAGTCGCAGTCTTTAAATTTGGTTGCTCTCTTTTTCTCAATAATTTCTAACATTTATCTCTATATTTAATTAATTATTAAATATCTAGACTTGTTGTATACCTACATGGGATTTTTTGACATGTTGAACATATCGAGAATTCTTATGATTAGGAGTTTCGGAGACCTAAAAATTATCACATAATGGCAGACGTTGTTAACGTAAAGTTATCACACTAAGCTAGCCTTCGAAATAGCAGTGGAAGACGGTAGTTAGGGTGAAAACACGTAGAACGCTGATTCCGACCAGCCGGCGCAATGAATTTTCAAGCATTTGAATGGGGATACGCACATCAAAAGCAGGAACCCGCTTTCCGGCATGCCCATTTAAATGCAGCTAACATTTTTGCGGAGATCGACGCCGGTCGGAATCGGCGATCTACCTGTTTTCACACTTAGACCATAGTGGTTTGTTCCATCGAACATCAGTAATGAATTGTTAGTCTTTAATTGTTACATATTCGTGGGGCTAGTACGAGTTTATCGTGCAAATAGTGTTCTAATATCAAACGATGGATTCGTTGGCGCATTTTCGTTTATTAAGATAATATTCGATCATCAAAAGCTTGGGGTACTGTTATTTCTTTGGCAAAAGTTCAAAGAATCAAATACAAGGTTATAAAAACAATTTAATTTAACAGACGGCTTATGGAAGTGCTGCTCCCTTTCGAAAAATATTTAATTTTAATTTCAAGGATTTCTTTTGAGTTATGTATTGAAAGAATTTTATTCTAATAAATTTGCCACACACATCACAAAAGACTGAGGAATCACTTTGAATAATATAATAAACCCTGTAACATTATTTTTCGTTAGCATAATAATATATATTTTTCAATAACTGAACATAAAATAAATATTATATGTAGGACTGGTTAAATCACTATACAGGTTGTCCTAGAAAGTACGACTAAGCGAAAGTCCAGAGATAGAACACCTAAGGGCCATCCAAATACATCAATATATTATAATGTATTGCTGTTTTTTTTATATTTTTTGATGTTATAATTTATCATATTATTTTTTTTACTTTTTAGTCAAACCCTGGCTTACCGGGTGTAAATGGATACGAAGACACCAATTACTGAAGTAGCTACGTGCATATTTTTCTTTTGGAATAGATGAATAGTATACTTAGCCGATGGGTCTATCTGATATCGTCAGAAGATTCTTATGAATTACGTCAGAAGATTCTTATGAATTACGTCAGAAGAAGATTCTTATGAATTACGTCAGAAGAAGATTCTTATGAATTACGTCAGAAGAAGATTCTTATGAATTACGTCAGAAGAAGATTCTTATGAATAAAAAAAGTAAGCAAGTTGCGAGGAATTGTGGAAAACTGAGACTGTGCAATGTGCAAATCCGTTTTAATTCAAGTATCCAAAATAGAACAAGTTTTTTATAATATAAACGTTTCTGTCACTGACTCACTGCCTGACTGACTGAAGTCATTAACGCTTTTAGTTCCTGCGTTTCCCAGAAGATGGCGCCACTCGCAACTAAAGAGAAATTTTGTTCTATGTAATAATGCGGCAGACATTAAGATATTTTGACTGGTGACTGAGCTGGCAACTCACATGCGAATCCAGCCGTAAGAAAGCAAAGTTTGCAAGAAAAGGCCATAATTATAAAAAGAGTTTTCATAAAGAGTTCAATCAACCAAGTGCTTTAAAGTCTCACATGCGAATTCAGCCGTAAGAAAGCAAAGTTTGCAAGAAAAGGCCATAATTGGGCGCCACGGACGCCATTGTAAAACTAGTAATAATATAGTTTCAAGCCTTACTTCCGCATTTCAATAATAAATTTGTCTAATTTTGTTTTGACTGACGCTCCGTTTCCCTATACCCATACAAACCTGAACTACCTCACGCCTTCTATAGGGACAGCTACAACCTATAACCCGTCGCGTAGGTACCTTCCAGGTAGAAAATTAACATCACCTTTCACTTCACACATCGCCTTGTAATATACATTTCTCGCAACCCGCATTCAGAGCGCGGAGTACATCAAATCCTTGGGTATAATTCTATCTCCGATCTCTAACTTTAGGCAATCATGAAACACCTCTAAAGTGCTTACGGAAATGTTTTATTGCAATTGCCTTGGATAGTTTTCAAATCTACCAGTAACTGGATATTTAAAGTCAGAACTTTTCATCTTATCTCAACCTTTGGTTACTTTTTATCAATTTAGCACTTCGTCACACGTGTTCAGATATTTCCGCGGTCACACGCAGTACGATGAGAATCCTCTACTTTTTTTATAATAATTGTTTTCAATCGACATTTTGCACAAGAGTGCACAGTTCAATGGACAATTGACCTTTTTTTTTTAAAGTATGTATGTTTTGTTAGAGATTATTTGAAAAAAGAATTAAATGTTGATATCCGATATTTTTCTGATTTGTAGTTGCTTTGTAAAATGTAATCAAAGTTTGAATTTTTTTTTTGCCGCTCAAACGATACAATTCCGCTTCCCAGGAACATTTAGGTCCAAGAGAAGACAGGACTCGGTCAAGACTCCTTTCACTTTTATCATGGTTTTTAATTATATAATCAACGGCGTACTGGGATTTTTTCAGGTTACTACAACCGACGACTTAGTTGCCTCTCTAAATTATTATTCTAAAAAAATTTGAATAAAATGACAGCTACAGCGAAGTTTCGCACGTAGATAGACAAATTTAATATTGTTTCTTTTTCTCTTAGATAAAGAGAGAGACGGCAATATTGTTAGTTAAAATTATCGCTGATGACCGATGCTCCAACTTTCAGTTTAAAACGGAAAAACGATAATATGAACCCATCAAATTTTAGACTAATTTATGGTAGCTTCAGCTAACAGACTTTAATAATTCCGGCCCTGGTAAACTTTTCTCGGCAGATAGGTGTGATACAATAATTTAAAATATGATACTACTTGATTTTGTAAAAACTGCAACTTAACCTAACTTTTTGAATTGATTAAGTTCAACGACCATAAATTTTTAAGTAAATGAGCATAATAAAGTCCTACATGAGATTTATATACTGTACGCGGTAAATTTATTCTAGCTAGGCCCCAGAGTGTACCTATATGACAACGTAAAATGTACCTATACAATCCTATATAAATATACTAAACATTTAAATTTGCTTTCATTATGTACAAAATGCTGATAATAAAAAGCAGGTATAAAAGTTAATGGCCATTTTCATATCGGATTTCATTATTAAGGAGATCCCGTCATGTACATATAGGTATGTACAATGTACATAGTTGATGGGAAAGGATGCTATCAAATGGCGTACCAACGTATAGATACTCTACTAATTTAAGGTTCTATTTCCGGTCAAAGACCCTTCGGATAAATTATATTCTGAAATAACTTTAGTAGTATTATTATTCATACAATTCCACCTACAGAAGGTTATTCTGATAAGTTGTAGCGAAGCTATGTACATTATATGAAGAATGTATATAACCTCATATAATACGATGCTCATTGCTCATACCGCATTTTAACCTCTAAGTATCATCTCTGTTGGAAATTGAATGTCTAAAATGTTTCGTGGGATCAAAATCAACGGTAAACCAAAGTAAATGTTAAACAGGCCAAACCCAATGTTTTTTTTTTTCAAGTTTTTTACTTACAGTTTTTAACTAACGCTGATTATTATCACGCTTTTATTAACTGTGTTTAACCAGCGCTGATTTTGATCAAGTTTTTATTAAATTTGTTTGACCAGCACTGATTTATTTGTCACGTTTTTATTAACTGTGTTTAACTAACGCTGATTATTATCACGTTTTTATTAACTGTGTTTAACCAGCGCTGATTTTGATCAAGTTTTTATTAAATTTATTTAACCAGCATTGATTTTATCACGTTTTTATTAACTGTGTTTTAGTTAAACACATATATAGATAATAATCAGGGTTCATAATAATTATCACGTTTTTATTAACTGTGCACCAGCGCTGATTTTGATCAAGTTTTTATTAAATTTATTTAACCAGCATTGATTTTATCACGTTTTTATTAACTGTGTTTTAGTTAAACACATATATAGATAATAATCAGGGTTCATAATAATTATCACGTTTTTATTTACTGTGTTTAACCAGAGCCGATTTTGATCATGTTTTCATTAAATTTGTTTAACCAGCACTAATTTATTTATCACGTTTTTATTAACTGTGTATAACTAACCCCGATAATTAACACTTTTTTATCAACTATTTTTAACTAACGCTGATTATTGTCACGTTTTTATTTACTGTGTTTAACCAGCGCCGATTTTGATCAAGTTTTCATTAATGTATAGTGGAAATAAAATACGCACTAAACGCCAAAAATGAGTTAAGTATGAGGAAATGTTCTATAAACCATTATCAATAGCCTAAATATTGCACTAAGTCCATATCGATTATCTAAAGGCGTAAAAAAACAGATCCAAAAATCATCATAGTACTACGTCTGTATGGGGGAAAAATCAGTTTTATTAGATTATCTCAAAATGAAGTTTTTGGCGTTTAGTGCGTATTTTATTTCCACTATACTTGTTTAACCAGCATTGATTTATTTATCACGTTTTTATTAACTGTGTGTAACTATGAGGTGGTTGGTAGTCCAGTGGTATCAATCGGCGGCCTTCATAGCGTATTGGAGGTCGTAGGTTCGAATCCCGGCCGTACCGACCATTTCCGCTTTTACGACACAAGCCATTGCTTAGTGTGAAAGATGTCAAAAAAGTGTATTTGTGTTCATTTCGAGTGAGCACAGATTCATTTTTATTAAAAAAAAACTAACCCTGATAATTAACACGTTTTTATCAACTATGTTTAACTAACGCTGATTATTGTCACGTTTTTATTAACTGTGTATAACTAACCCTGATAATTAACACGTTTTTATCAACTATGTTTAACTAACGCTGATTATTGTCACGTTTTTATTAACTGTGTATAACTAACCCTGATAATTAACACGTTTTTATCAACTATGTTTAACTAACGCTGAGTATTGTCACGTTTTTATTAACTGTGTATAACTAACCGTGATAATTAACACGTTTTTATCAACTATGTTTAACTACCGCTGATTATTGTCACGTTTTTATTAACTGTGTATAACTAACCCTGATAATTAACACGTTTTTATCAACTATGTTTAACTAACGCTGATTATTATCACGTTTTTATTAACTGTGTATAACTAACCCTGATAATTAACACGTTTTTATCAACTATGTTTAACTAACGCTGAGTATTGTCACGTTTTTATTAACTGTGTATAACTAACCCTGATAATTAACACGTTTTTATCAACTATGTTTAACTAACGCTGATTATTGTCACGTTTTTATTAACTGTGTATAACTAACCCTGATAATTAACACGTTTTTATCAACTATGTTTAACTAACACTGAGTATTGTCACGTTTTTATTAACTGTGTATAACTAACCCTGATAATTAACACGTTTTTATCAACTATGTTTAACTAACGCTGATTATTGTCACGTTTTTATTTTACTGTATTTAACCAGAACTTATTTTTCAAACGTTATATTAGCTGTGTGCTGTGTTTAACCAGTGATTTTAGTTATTAATCAGTGTGATAACCTAGTTTGCTGGCGATTAGCTCGTCGACGCGCGTTGTACGCATGCGAACTACGTGTGTATTTTGAAAACTTGTGTACGCAGCTTTACATCTCGTCTTCCTCTTAAAATAAAAATTAATAGATATATGTAGGCCTAGCGATCTTTTGCATTCTATGACTATCTTTCAAAAAAAATGGCGGTTTCGTAGGCATTTTAACACAAATGGGATGTTTTTTTTCCTTTTTGTGCCGCTAGAGGCGCCCTTGCTAATCCGGTCTATTGTCAAATTCAGTGTTGCCAACGGGGGCGATTTACTTCTTCTTCTTCTTATGGTCGCTCACAATCTAACCTCCAAAATATCATTCTAGTTTATTTCAAATTAAACAACTTATATATTATTATACATGATAACTTACAATAGGTTTAGAGTAATCATTGTACATTTTTTACATACTAATACAAATAAAATTGTTCACCTTTTTTTATATACCTACCTAAATACAAATTAAAAAATACAGAACAGCACCCCTGAGATTTATTCTCAAATTTATGCGCAACAAAATCAACAACTTCTTAGCAACTCAATCAACAACTTCTTAGCAACACAATGGAAAACAAACTTCCCAACGTTGGCGTCACTGAAAAAAGCATCTCTACGTTGGCAGCACTGAATTTGACAATAGACCTGATTAGAAGTTCTGCCACCTAGTGTGTATTGTCGGAAGCTCCCCAGAAAACTTCCCATTGGAGTTGTCAACGACTTGTCGTTTCGTTCGTATGTTTGGTAGGCGGGGCAATGTGACAGGTGACAGAATTTCTTTGTTAGAATAAAGTGTCAAAATGCTTACGTAATAGATTTAGAGTAATATTTAAATCGAAATACAGACTTATTAAGGTGATTTCATTATATTTGTTTCGATGGAATTGTAGATCAAGGTTCTATTCATTTATTATTTCGAGTATTGCATTATTCGTTTATAATAATTTATGCGAATAAACATTAAAATAAAAATTGATAGTTAAACGTCATCACAAACATATAGAAGTAATGTGTATCTATATATTAATACGTAAAGGAAAAACTTTGTGACGGAGGAGTATGAAATTAAGCACACTTTTTATTGTTTATATAGAGAAGGAGTGGCGAATGCTAATGTTTTTTTTAATGTATAAAAATAGATGAAATCAATAAAAAAACACTACTGTAATGTTATGTATTTGATACCTACTCATACATACTTCCACAGACTACTTAAAAAGATCACAAAACAAATGTAAAACTTTAAAAGCGCCCCATAATGAGCGCAGAAATTTATTTGAAAGATTTTATTTTATTTGAATTTGATTTTATATAAATTTAGAATAGATTAATTTTGTTTGACTTTAATATTAATAGAAAAAACTTTGTGCATATCAACATTTCAAATTTGACATAAGTATCTATGAAATGTTATGTAAATTGAAAAGCGCTGGCTCAGTCTTTGAAAATGTAACCTCAAAAATGTTCAAACTTATAATTTAATTAAAGGTTTGGGCGAATTTCGAGCACTGGTAGACCACTAGTCATAGATAAATTTTGAAAAGATAAAGTAAATTTTCGTTATAAAATCCACACCCAGAGAGAAGCCGATAGAATTCTGTGTGACAGAAAAAGCTAAATTAGCTACGAGTTTTCTGTCGTCTGTCTGTAGATAGTCGTTGAGTGCAATTTTAGCTACGCCCCATGGTTGTTATAACTTTTAAATAAGATCATTTAAATGAGAAAATTAAAACAAAGTAAGAATTTTCCAATAAGAAAAAAATAAATTGAAAATTAAGAGGAGCTTATCGCTTATATGACGCTTTTCTAAGCCTGTCGTCTGATAGGTTTTGCTGCAATTAAATTATAAAGTCATATTGTATCTATCGGTAAAAATGTTTATATGATTACCTATTCTAAATGTTTCTACTTTTCGCTAGTCATTATGAATAATATGAAGATCTGTACATTTTAATTTAGTATCGATAATAAAAATAGTCGAAAGATGTACACTCGTATTAAAATTTTAGTGACGGACACAATATATTTTTATGCTTACTATTTCAACAACAAGCACAAAGAAAATGAAAAGAAAACGCGTGAATAAAACATTTTATAAGTTGGAATAATATTATATTGTGCAAGTAAAAGGCGTAGGTATTATATTATGTTCTCGCATAGAATTTTAAAAAAGGAATAAAGAGAACAATGTCACACAAGAAAGGAGGGCAAATAGGCGGGAGCGGGGGAAACACTATCTGTCTTTATCGCACCTATTGTAAACAGAATTTGTATGTGGTTCTATTCTAATGTATCGAACAAATTCAAACCATAGAGTGTGTATATTAAATGTGTTCACAAAGTTGAATTCAAAGCCTTTAAGAAAAATATTCTACGAGCCCGTAGTGATTTGAAAATCGAACAAAATGATTCATATGTTTGATTCAAATAAAGTACCTATATAAAACTATGATGTTGTTATTATTATGTTCTAAAAGAAAAAGGGTGTACTTATTTGTATTCCATCGTATTCTTGTTAGTTTGTTTTGTGTTTGGAATCTTGCAATCGATCGTCAATAGCCATGCTGAAGATACCTGTTAATAATTATTTTTGTCTTACGTAGAAAATTAATCCGTACATATAGTTATTACAGCAAATATTGTAAAAACGAACAAACCATTCTAAAAATAATGATGAAAAAACGAGGAATTAATAATAATATTTTGGAAGACTGTGGAAAGCAGAGAAGGCTCTCAGCTCAAGTGTCTAAGTTGAGGGATCCGTACAACCCTTTTCTGTCGCAAACAAGCCTCCGAGTGTCTAAATATAACCTCTATTCATACAAACAATGTTCGGGGCAGAGACTCTCCAAACTCGACTCAAACTCAAGACTAAGATATTTACTATGGGCTGATATCATAAAAACGTATCTGCAAAAATAGTTTTTTTTTTTTTAATTTCAACATTAATATAACATACAGTGATAATAGATAACAAAAAATGTAAATGCTGCCCAAATAGGCCAAGCCTGTACTAGGGCAAACATCTTAACAGTTCTTAAAAAAGAATATTAAAAGGAACATACAAACACAAACAACAGCACAACCACCAACTCAACTACGTACAGTCAATATATCCCAATATATTGCGATATACCAATACAAACTGACCGAACGATTAAACGCAAATTGTCCGGACATTGTATTGGTTGATCGTAGGAACGGAATAACGTATCTCGTGGATATCACAGATATGCGGGAGATACCTGTTATTGGAGCGCTGGATATTCTATGTGTTTATTTCATGTCTTTACGAGTATTTTGTTTGTGTTGTTCGGTGTTCTGTTAGTCTCTCTTTGAAATAAATAAATAAATATCACTATACCGTATGAAGAAAATTTGAAAAAAGCCGAGCATGACAAGATAATTAAATATCTTGATCTTGCTCACGAAATCGAGGATTTGTGGTATACACCAACCACCCACATGATACCTATAGTGATATCGACGAATTGAGCTATTCCTAAACCTCTTAAAGAGAATCTAGGGAAATTTATCATCTGTAGTGGTCTCAGATATGTCATTCAAAATTTAGTTCTGTTGTCCTCGTGTAGGATGTTAAGAAAGTTCCTTTCTCTGTAGTTCGAAGGTCTCTTATGATTACATTACATCGTGATGTATCATGAGAGACAATACCAATATTTTTATATCTACTATATAAATTAAAGTCGGGTTAGTGCGAACACTTATAACTCGAGATCGGCACAATATAATCTTCTGATGTTTAATTTATTGGATTTTTTTCCGCTCCGGATAACAGAATAATTAATAAAACTGGATAAGAAATGATGTAAAATAAAATATTTAAGTTTGTATGGAACGGTAACCTATGACGCGCCCACGCCATCGCGGGTAATTCACTCTCATTCTCGCATACGCTCCTACAGTAGCCCATCCCACTTACTCCACCAACGCACCGATTCGAGCGTTAGAAAATTTTCACACAAAGTCGGACACATTCGTGTTGGTAATAGGCGAGGTAGGGTGTGTGCACGAGCGCATTTTTCTCAAGTTGTTCCTGCCAGAGCTTTGAATACGAATGAAATAGGGATGTTTCAGAAATAGTTTAATGTTATTATTTTATTAGCTTATCTCAATCGAATTAATTTTGTATTGTTTAACGGGGGCGCAGTGCACATCATGTACATAATACAGAGTCCGGCAAAGAGATCTGACGGGTTTTGCCGCTGTACTGTTGATCGAGTAGGCGGTGGGGGTGGTGGGGATAGGCGCGATCCAGAGCACACACGAGGAAATTTTTTGTAGCCAAGAAGCAGTGGTCGACTGAAAACCGTGCGTTTTTGTAGAGGCCTTTTTTTAAAAGTGGTCATTCCTGTGTTTCTGTTCAGCGGCAGTTCCGTAGACGCTTCAATGTGGGGCTAAAAGGAAGAGTTCCAACTCGGAACACAATTTCGTTGTGGGTGAGGAATTTTAGAGCTACTGGTTCAGCATTAAAACAGAAGTCGACAGGCCGTCCAAGGTCAGTCTGGACGTTAGAGAATATCGACCGTGTAAGAGAAGCTATGGAAGCCAGTCCTTAGCGGCCGGCGTGTAAAATGCTGCTGCTTTGCACATGTCTGACCGTTCGGTAAGACCAATATCGCGTAACGATCTGCATTTCCACCCATACAAATGGCAATTGTACAGCAGTTAAGCCTAATGTGATGGAATTTTTGAGAAGCAAATTTCGTGGCCGAGTCATCTCGCGTTTCGGGGACATTGCATGGCCAGTTCGCTCCCCAGACCTTTATCACAAATCCCCAGATTTGTGATTTCTTCTTGTGGGGGTTCCTGAAAGCCAGAATTTACACAAACAAACCCCGCACACTGGACGAACTAAAAGAAGCCCTAAGCCAAGAAAACGCCAACCTGTCTCGTGCAATGTTAAATAAGTTGTTCGACAGCTTCAGTGCAAGATTGAAGGAATGCATTGTCAAAGAAGGACATCATTTAGAGGACGTCATTTTCAGATCTTAAACGGAATAAATCGGTTGTTTTGATGGTTTTATCATTAATTTACATGTACTCACTTCTGTACTAATCAATAAAAACATTTGTATCACTTTAAATTTTGATGTTATATTTATTTTAAAACCGTCAGATCTTTTTGCCGGACCCTGTATTAACGGGCCACTTCGAGCTAGAACCACAGGACAACGTCTGTCGGGAAAGCTAGTTTAGTATATAGCATTGTATTTAATTTTTATTTTATTTTTTGTTTATACAATGATGTATACTTTATATGATATATTGTGATTTAATGAATATTTTTTTAAAAATAATAATGCTTTATTTTTCGAATAAAAAAACTATACTCTTAAAAAAAATCTCAATAACAAAACACTTCAAAAAATCCCACAAGGATGTAGATCAATCCAATCCCATGATATCTGTATTCTATGTTTTTCTCTATTTTTTTATAATTATATTATATTTATAGAAAAAGAGACATTTCCACTTATTTTTTTTTCTCTCCTAAACAGTCTTAAACAGGTAGTTACGTTTTTGTGTTGCTAACTCAAGAAATCTATATATTAATACGTGAAGTAAAAGCTTTGTGACTATTTTTACGATAATTGCGCGGACGGAGGAGTATGAAATTCCGCACACAGTTTAAATATAGAGGAGTGGCGAATGCTAATATTTTTTTAAAAATTATGAATTAAAATAGATTGAATCAATAAAAAAAACATTACACACACTATTGTAACGTTACATATATATTTGATACTAACATACCTCCCACAGACTACTTATAAAGATCAACAACTTCATAGAAACAAATGTAAAATGAAAAGCGCCTCATACTTGGCGCAGAAAACTTTTTGAAGGCGGTATATTGAAATTATTATTTTTTTCTTAATTTTATATTCAAATGGAAGGTGGAGCTCGAAATGGCGGGATATAAATAGAAAAAACTTAGTACATATCAACATTTTAAATTTGACGTATCCGTGTTTTATTTTTTATTTTTTTATTTTATTTATTTGTAACACATGAACAGACAACAGTTATGATAAAGTACAATAATATATGGACGAAAACAATATTCAGTCAACTGTCACCCAATTACTCATGTATCCTTGGAAGTCTTTACTTTTCGACATTTACTAATATCCTTAATCATTCATCCTCAATCACCATTCACCATATTACATATATGAGATAAAAAAGTAGGTAGGTATATACACATAAAACAAAGAAACAAGTAGAAATGAAAAGAAAGTTACATAAAATTATAAGTCACCATTCATACACACATCCACTCAGAACACACACACACATCAGACAAACAACAAAAAATACATAGAAATATAAAATGTATAAAAGAGGAGTAGGGAGTGGCGGAAGAGGAAAGGATGGGAGAAGGGACTGTCACATTATGTCGGAGTATGTATCGTCTTGAGTATCTGTAATGTAGTGGTCTTGAAAGCGGGGAGCGTAAGTCCAAAGATATCTACGTCGATCAGGAGTTTGTTGTATGCAAGCGCGGATCCAGGGGTGGGTCCAGGCCTTTAATTTGAAGTACAGTACGTACATTTATTAAAAAAATACCTACTTTTCTATTATAATTACAAGTTATTGTGGTCCCTGGATCATGGAAATGACCTTTTTTTTAGGAAAAGTTTAGTTTCTAGATGCCAAATTTTGGAAATGATGTCGTGACCCCCCCCCCCCCTGGCGCGAATGCTGGATCCGCCCTTGGTTGTATGAGGTCATGAGTCTGTTTATGGGGTTCCTTTGTCCAGCATTTATGTTGTCTTGTCTTAACATAAAACGTGTTATATGATAAAGAAAATTTTAAAATAGCTCTCGCTCAGTCTTTGACAATGGAACCATAATAATGTTCTAACTCATAATCAAAATTAGTTATGGTCGAATTTCGAGCTCTGGTCGACCACTAGTTTTTATAAATACTTCTAACTACATGATAGGTACTTATATTTATTCTGGCTTTTTTTCTCCTTCTTTCTTTTGAAATTCTTCCCATTGTGTTTATTGTACATCATTATTTTATTCATAATATTTTTTTATTTGATTACAATAAACCTACCCCATAATAATAATAATAGACTGCCGTACAATTCAATTATCTTGAATGACATCTCGCAGATTTCTTCCTTTTCAACATCAAATATTTACTATTTCAATCATCGCTTTCTTCTTACATTACAAAAAAATATCAGAGTTCGCGTGAAATGAGCGTTTCTTTCACGCTCGGAAAATAATTTTATGTGATGTGGGTATAAAATAAAAATACTTATCGGGGATTCAAGCAATAAATTCTGGACCTTACTTATACCGGAGTAGTATGATTTATAAACTAGGCTACCTGTCAAGTTTTTTTTTTTTTTTAGATCAGTTACCGTCTGATTTATAAAGAAATCGTTAATCGTTAGATTACATATAATTCACTGATCAGTTTTTACTCTATTGTAAAAAAATATTTGATCCGCGTTTGTTATATTGTATGAAGATGACATTTCACACGAAATTTTGTAAACAAACAGAATAGTAGCCCGGCAACGGGAGTGCTTACAGCCGAGAAGCGCTATGTCAGATTTGAATGATTTCGAGTAGGTGCAGAATAGGTGCCAGACCTTATATTTTAATTTTTTATTTTATATTATCAAAATATTTGTTAAGTCCTTATAAAATCACACGAAACCTTTATGTTTTGGCCAAAATGAACTAATTTATGTTAATTTTAATATTTGTACCTACTTTAAAAGTACTCTTTGAATATTTTCTTCAAAACGTCATTATAATATTATCAAAAATTTAGTTGGTGCATCATGGTTTTAAGACCTCGGATGATTACGGGAATGCATATTTGCTTAATTTGTTTAAATTTTCTATGATTGATATGATAAACCAAAATACAATGGACCTAAATATGAAGGGTGCACATAATTGGAAGGGAAAAAACTCAAATACAGTGTATCTATTACAGAAAGCGTTCTTGTATAATTGACACAGCTGTCAGTTGACGTAAAATCCAACATGGCGGGCCAAAATATACAGAGATCAGCTCGCAATCAATCGATATGGGTTAAACTACCTCGACGACGGCTTGATCGCAAATTTTCTACCGCCGCACTCTTATTTTCCACTGATCAGAGTTTTTTTTTTAATAAAGCAGTTAACGTTAATCGAACATTAAGATTATAACGACGGCAGAAAATTGTTCGTAAAACAAATTTTTGAATTAAAATTGTTAGAAAGAAAAACAGTTATCCAAACGTTCTTTGTACAAATTACAAATTTGAAATCAATATTTATATTAAGGACTACAGGACAACGTCTGTCGGGAAAGCTAGTATTACTATAAATGAACCTTTGCTGAAAACATCAAGAAAGCAGCATGCTTAAAAAAAATATTGAAAATGTGTTACACTATGCATTGCATGCGTGACGGTTGAAAATACTTAATTCTTACTATAACAATTATTTGTAGTAGGTTAGGTTAGGTGCCGTTTGTAACGTGGAACTATTGTAAAAAGACAACCATTGTTATTCAATCATAGCAATAAGTGTTCATAAAGATTGAAGTAGATCAATGACAGTATAACATCGTGTTTACCTACGTAATTTACATAATTGAACGTCCACTAACACATTCGTATCCCTCATAAGCTAAGTTCATGTGTAGCTCAATATTCGTTGCTTGGATTCGACTTAGATATTAGATAGTTAATAGTTGAGAACTGACACCCTTATGAATGTTTGACATTTTTTTACAAAAATTTAACTCTTAGTAGAAATGAAAACCAAGAATACCTCCGTTCAAATCCCAAAATAATTAATTTTTATATTTGAATTCTCTTTGCTAACGTAAAGTGATCGCTAATTGATGTAATGGCATCAAAAAGTTGCTCTACCTACCTTTATGTGCCTATTTCAGAAGCGTTTGTACGTATGGGCTAGAGCATAACTAACTACTGCCTAGCGTAGTAATGGTCTGGGTTCCTATGGATACGCCGCTACTATAAACAGCGGTGAATATGTCAGTTGAGAACATTGCCAATATTGTTTCCGTAGTAACGAAAAACATTGTCATATAATTTTGAAAGACGCCGTCTTGTCAGACGACAGACCGTTCCCTAGGAACCCACTGCATAAGGGCGAGTACATAACGTCCGACTTAACTACAAGTGTTGTTAGTTGTGTGTTTCAACGTGGTTATTATAACAGCATCTGTAGCGTGGCGTACCGGTGTAGTTAGGCTGTTTATATGTGGTTTAAAGCTGTCAAAGTTGCGCGCTATGTTATTATTTTTGCATCGTTTGTTTTAAATATTTAATTTATTGAAAATAAGAATGTATCACAACTATTTTTATTAATTTAGTAGTTTTATTTTTTTATTGCCCAAATTAAATATTTTATAATAAAGTACTAATGCCGTAATACTTATAAAACTAGGTTAATATTTTGTTTTTTTTTTTTCATTTGGGATTTATTATCGCACGAGATATTGAGAACGATTGTGTGGAAATTATTAAAAAATAAATAAATTTAAATATTTTTGCTCTTTATTTCTCGCAAGCAGTGGCGTAACTAGGGGGGGGCTGAGAAAAAAAATCGGGTCCCCGAGTTTGTGAAGGGAAAATAAATGAGAAAAAAATCGGGGCCTCGAGCTTGTGAAGGGAAAATAAATGAGAAAAAAAATCGGGGCCCCGAGTTTGTGAAGGGAAAATAAATGAGAAAAAAAATCACTAAAATTCTTAAAATTGATAAAATATTTTTTTTTCCTTTTAACCTGTCTCAGCGTAAGCTAGTACAAAAAGTGTACACCGGAGTGAGTTAATTCAAGTTCCTTTTTTTCTTCTTTAAGTAATTTCGGGTTAAGGTCTTAAAAAAAACTTTTGCGGTGATTCCGCAGGTAGAAAAATCTGTGTCAGAGGTAAGCTCTATCCCATTATCCAAAAATTGAATTTTTGTACTATATTGTAGTGTTGTAAGTATCTATATATTAATAGGTGAAGGGAAAACTTTGTGCCCCTTTTTACGAAAATTGAGCGGACGGAGGAGTATGAAATTTCGCACACTTACAGTTTTTATAGAGAAGGGGTGGCAAATGCTTTTTTTTTTTAAATCGTACATAAAAATAGATTAAATCAATAAAAAAAACTCTACGCACACTATTGTAATAGGTATATTATAGTTTAAATTAATTATGGTCGAATTTCGACCAATGAACTGAACCACTAGTTATAAAAAATATGCGAAGTTTTTTATTTAGATTTTTTTTCCATTTATATAGGGGGGTGGGGCGCCAAACTTTATTAGGTAGGTGGGGGGGGGGGGGGGGCGCCAAATGTTAATCCCGCCCCGGGCGGCGAAAACCCACGTTACGCCACTGCTCGCAAGCAAATATTTTACAAACAATAAAGACTCACAAATAACAATTAAGATAAAATAATCTATAGGGAAAATAAAAGAGTATCAGAAAACATCAATTGTACCTATTTACTTCTTAAAATGATTAAAATTCCTCAAATCATGATTTTTTTTATACATTTGATGAAAAATGTCAAAGAATGATGGCCGCCACAAGTTTTTTTCTCTCTCCACGCGACTTAAAAATACTCCGAGCGATGTTCAAAAATAACGGCAAATCGCGGTGAAATTTCAAAAATACAATTAAAAAAAACATTTATTTTTGTTAGATGTTGGCAAACCTTACTATTTCTGGCGTAAAAATTGACTGCATTGCGTTATTACGTCTTGTACTCGCGCTACTACAATGTAGTTAATCGTGGTTATGTGTAGTTACATAGTTTGATGTGTGGTTACTCGTGCTAGAGCAAAAGTTACGTACTCCCTACTCTGGTGGCGGTTTTATTTATAAAATAAGTATGGAGAAAACCAGAGACTAGTATTCAAATTTTTATGCTCCGTCTTATACTCCCACTTTAAAAAAATAAATCTTGTCTACATCTGTAACCTTTTGCCTTTAGGATTCGGCAAACTCCCTTGTCGTTAATATGCGTGTCTAATTTATTTCAAAGCAACTCTATATAATAATTATAAAGTTCGTCTGTAGCTCCGTGTTTTCGTTCGAACACTCCCTTGAAAATATTGTGTTAAAACCAATCCAACTACTGGATATGTTATTCTTCGCCTGCTAAACTTTGTTATTCTATGTCAATATAATGACTGGTATTCTCAAATTCACGTTTCAACTCAACGCAAGAAGCTCTTGCTTAGAACTTAATCGGTTATCAGTAGTTACGTAGCTAATGTATTGGATAAAACATTTTCAGAATACAAAAATGTAAAAGTCTCAATAAAAATTGGATACGACGCAACTCAATCGTGTGTTTTTCATTTCAGAATAGCCGTCATTAACTGGTGTCCGCAGGAAATATTGTTTCTACATACAACTGTGGAGTGGTTGGTAGACTAGCGGCTACAACGCCGGTTCTCGTAGTGTTTCGTACTGGAAGTCGTCGGTTCGATTCCATGTGCCGACCATCTTTAACGACACAAGCTTCAGAATCTCACTGTGAAAGACTCAAAGAGTGTTTTTGTGTTGACTTTGAGTGAGCACAAATTCTTTTTTTTAACTGTTTAAAACGGGAAGAAATGTCAAGTTATCCGCAGTCATGGTTAAATAAATATGGCACTCTGAGAGACGATGAAGAATGAAGAGAACTGTAGCTCTAGTATAAGTTTTCGATGATCGAATATCGAAACGATCATTGAAGGAGTTTCGAAAAATTTTCATACTAAAATGATCGAATGATTCGATCGTTTGATTTAAGAACACTATTCTGCCGTGCTAAGCCAAATGGCGGTATCTCAAAAAAATCGATTTTTTGTTTTTTATCGCTTCAGATAGCTGACACCAGTCTGTATCTATTCGACTAAGCCAAAAATTCATATCTCACATAAAACATGGAAAAAAACACCTAAGAATATATTTTGTATCTCAAGTTTACCCTAAATTTTGAAGAAGTTTAGCCGTATGCTATTTTTGTGAAGCTAAAGAGCCGTATGTTAAAGATACATGAAAAAGGCTTAGGAAATAGGGATCGTAGCACAAACATAATTACTAAGGAAAAAGGCAGTAATTAAGTTTGTGTTCCGAAGGATTTTGGAGTTGCCGCCTCGATGCTTCGTATTTCTTTTACAAAAGATATTTTTAAAATGTATTTGGCTTCCTGAGATATCGCTTTATAATGAAATCACACGTACCTGGACCCCTATTCTGTAGCAAGTGTAGGGTTGTCACTTGAAAAAAAGTGACTATTTTAGGCGATACATTTTGTATGAAAAACGTCTATATGCGATTCTCGCATTCGATACGTATTGACGTTTTTCATACAAAATGTATCGACTAATAGTCACTTTTTTCAAGTGACTACCCTACACTTGCTACAGAATAGGGGTACTGGTTACACTGGATCAGGAGATACTGCGTGGTTTATTTGTTTTATTTTATCATTAGCATGTTATTATATTTTATTAAGTTGTCTATTGTTTCTGTATGTTTAAAAATTATCTGATGTAAAAGGCTCTTAAGCCGTTGAAATCTTTAATAAATAAATAAGTTTTACCTAAGCATTAAAATTTAATTATATCATAGTTTTAATTTATCGACAATTATTGTTTTCTCTCTCGACACTCTTCAGTTTGTCTTTATATTCCACAAATTTAACAATTTATTTTGATTACCGGAGTGGACGTTAATTGCTTACAAGTAAGGGTTAAATTAGTCTAAAAATATATTTGGTACTTGGGTATTTTTTGTCCATTGACTTTTACGATTAACCTACTCGCTGTGTTGTAATTTGAAGATTTTTGTCTAGCTGTATGTTCTACCGGAAAAAAAATGTCAAGATTAAGAAAATGACTCTAGACGACTTTTATGAAAGGCATGACTACACGACAAAATACAAGCTTTCTCGACTTTCACCGCGCCCTTATATCAATGATGTCGTGCAAGTCGAAGTAAACAGATGCAGCTACGATTTGATCTATATAACTAGGTTCGAAAATGATTTTATAACAGCCAGCATCGTCGGATAGAAAATTATAAAAGAAAATGTTTTGCCACCCCCAAAAAAGAAAACTAACCCGATCGAAATTTCAAAGGCAAAAAGATGGTATTCTGAAATCACTCCAAACCCTATAAGACCTGAAAACAGATTGAGTTTTTGGAGAGAACTCGCAACTTTTGAGGAATATTTTTTTATTCGAATTGAACATCCTATCATATTTTAATTCATCGTAATTTGTTTTTGATATATTAAAATTATTTAAAAAAATAAATCAACCAAATTTTCAAAATAGAACTATAAATTTTTCACCAAACTGAATATTTTCATTTTTGTATAGAAAATTGCATACTAAGCCTAAGATCGAAAGCGTTAACTCACTTTTTAAATCAAAATATTTTAAGTAAAATGGCGGTATCTCATAAAAAACACTGAAATACATAATGTAGTGATATTTTGTTTACACTTTTAATAAATATACATGAAATAGTGTTAAAAGCAATAAAAATATATACCTACCTACAATTTTTTTATTAAAAGTTAGTCCGAAAATGATTTTTACAAAATATTAATTATCTCGAAAGTAGGTTTTGTTGAGATAACGCCTTTTGGCTTAGGACGGCAGTATTATTGCATGCTTATAAGCGCTTATTTGCGTGCAATAAGCTTTCCATAAAACTCGTACTAGCCCCACTGATTTAAAGCTATCAATTTATGGCACTTTTCTATGCCTGTCGTCCGACAGATTTTGCTGCTAGTCAAATATTAAAAATAATCTTTAGAAATAATTTTCCTTCATTTGAATATTAATTTCTTACGTAGCTTCTGACAACGAAATTCCACACAATCGAAAAAAATACTGCCGTAGGTATGTGGGTTGTGTAATAGAAGAAATCGCAAATATTAGTATTTCGAATTTACCTGAAGCCCTTTATTAGTAAGTAGAAGGTACCTATGTACCTTCGTGATAAGAAAATCAAAAATGATTTCCCGGTACATTTTGCTGACAGAGATATTTTAAAAGAACACAATTTTTGTCATTATAATATTTTTAGATTTTGTGATAGCGTCAATCATATTATTTACTACAGACAGTTACAAAGAAATTTTTTACTTGAAAAGAATAAATTGATATAATAATTTTTAGGTACCTACATAATATGTATTGTATAACCTTGATTTTTTAGAAGAAAAAATATTGTTTATGAAAATTATTGATAATTTATTTGAAACATGCGCATAAAAAGACGAAATCAAAATTCTTTGCCTGGCATCAAATTGAAGAGAAAACATAGAATCATTTTTTAAAAATAGGTACTGATATGTTGAAACAATGGGATGTTTTCTGGGGAGCTTTCGACAAGACACACTAGGTGGCAGCACTTCTAATCAGGTCTATTGTCAAATTCAGTGCTGCCAACGTTGAGATGTTTTTTTTTTCCTTTTTGTGCCACCAGAGGCGCCCTTGCTAACCCGGTCTAATGTCAAATTCAGTGTTGCCAACGTTGGGAAGTTTGTTTTCCTTCTTGTACCACCAGAAGCGCCCTTGCTAACCCGGTCTATGGGAAATGTCAAATTAACGTTTGTTTATGTATTTATTTTGTCTTCAAGGGTGGATTTCCAGTGTTGTTCTTTGAGGATAAATCTCAGTGGTGCTGTTCTGTATCTTCTGATTATATTGTTTCTGTTACGGTATTTTTTCATTTGTATTTAGGTTGGTATATAAAAAATAAAAAAAGTTAAACAATTTTATTTGTAATAGTATGTAAAAATAAATGTACCTACAATGATTACTCTAAACCTATTGTAAGTTATCATGTATAATCATATATAAGTTGTGTAATTTGAAATAAACTAGAATGATAAATTGTTTTTTCATTTTTACTATAACACAAAATATAAACAACAAAAAATTAAGTATTTATTTACGAAAGACCACACACCACGAAACCGACCATAACACACATGCACATTCATATGATAGAGGTTATACACGTTAATTTGACCAGTGTTACCAACGCCGTTTTTCAAACGCAAAGTAGCCCAACTGAAAATTTTGTATGCGGAAATTTATTATCCGAAGAGAGGTGGGAGTTCACTAAAAAAGGTTCTTTTGTATCCGGAAAGGTGAAAATTCGCTAAAAGGGAAGTAGCCCAATTGGCTACCTGTCGCCTTTTAGATTTTTTCGTCGCCGATTCTCGTTCCAAATAGCCCAAATAGCAGTAAATCGCCCCTGTTGGCAACCCTGAATTTGACTATTGTCAATTGTCTATTGACCGGGTTAGCAAGGGCGCCTCTGGTGGCATAAAAAAGAAAGAAAACATCCCATTTATTTTTTATTCCACAAATGAATTAATACTCTGACTAGTTTCGCAGATACAGGTCCTGCATGGTGACAAACAAACATTCAGTTTCCATGTCATGAATTTTTTACCTGTTGGCGTAATGATAAATAAGATCGCCAACACATTAAGATATGTTTAATATGGAAAGGAATGGGAATATTAGAAAGAAATGTAGTATGGAGGTTAGTGTTGTGACAAAGATTGAAGTCAATAAGTTGAGATAGTTTGGGCTTGAAAGAATAGATGCAAACAGAACGACAAAGAAAACTTATGAGGCTGAAAACAAAGGCTAAAAGTAACGAAATGGCGTACGAAAGCGTGGCTGACCGAGAATGACGTGGATCGAACAGAGATCGATTCCGATCTCAAGGAAAGCCAGGTCAGAAGTAAGAGAAATAGGAGAGGTTGTATGAGAAATGGTATGTCGGCGAAAGAAGTGTGCTTGGATAGAAAAGAGAGGCGGTCTGTTCTCTCTGCCTACTCCCTGTACTTTATCAACGTCATTCTTCATTCCACCACGCCATCTTACACCTTTTTTTAAAGCCCTAGAAATTCTTTTTGTAATCCGATAAGCATAATACACCAATCTAGTGGTCGGCCAGTGCTCCAATACTAGTGGTCGGCCAGTGCTCGAAATTCGACCATAACTAATTTAGATTATAAGTTTGAACATTAAACTGAGCAAGTGCTATTTTACAACTTTCTTTCCAAATCAATGACATAGATACGTCAAATTTTAAATGTTTATATTATGTATAAAGTTTTTTCTAATATTACAAAAAAAAAACAATATTAATATATTCTCAATTTGACGCTATGCGTTTGATTATCCTGCTATTTTCAGTTCCACCTTCCATTTAAATATACCGCCTTCAAAAAGCTTTCAGCGCTCATTATGAGGCGCTTTACATTTTAATTTTTTTCGATATGAAGTTGATCTTCTTTATAAATGGTCTGTGGAAGTGTGTGCGAGTATCAAATCATAACATTACAGTAGTGTTTGTAATGTTTTTTATTGATTTAATCTATTTTTATGCATAATTTTAAGAAAGTATTAGCATTCGCTACCTCTCATCTATATAAACTATAAGTGTGCGTAATTTCATACTCCTCCGTCCACGTATTTTCCGTAAAAATAGTCACAAAGTTTTTCCTTCACGTATTAATATATATGTAGATAATTAACTTTGCTGTATTACGATATTTTTTTAATCCGGAATATATATTCGGTCCACCAACTTCCATAACACATTCGAAAAAGTTCTTACGTAATGAAGATAACTGTCATTTATAAGTATTTTAGAATAAAACAAACCTTTGATGAAGTTTTACGAATGTGAAGCTAAAGAAAAGAGCTTTTAGTAGAATTAAAAGGTAAAATAAGTTATATATAAAGAAAATCAACAATTCAAATCAGTAAATAAAGGGTTCCTTAAAAAATTATCAAACAAACTATTTACTACATAACGAAACGAAACAAAGTAACGAAATGAAGTCTGGAACCTGGACAAAAAAAATAGAGAAAAAAATTGTCTAAGGGAAATTAACAGTCCTTTTCAGTCATTTCAACTTCTTACATCAGAATAAATTTTATCCATGGAATCTTTGTAAGTTATTCCGAAATTTTTTGTTCCGAAAAAAATACTGTTTGCTATAGATATTGATGCCAAACCGTTTTAATGATGAAAACAACACATTCTTAGCAGCAAAACCTATCGGATGACAGGCATAGAAGAGGGTCATCATTTGTTTGATTGTCCTATAAATCTGTTAAGTATTATCGTTCTTCAAAAGTTCCCAATTTCACTTTTCAACATGCCTTATTTTCCGCAGTATTTTTTTTTTATAAAATGTATCTGTGTTCACTCAAAGTGAACACAAATACACTTATTGACTTAATCACTGCTGCTCAAAGCTTGGGTCGTGAAGAGGAAGATGGTTGGCACCTGCGATCGAACCTACGTATTATGTTTAAACTGTATCATGTTTAAACTGTTGATAGTTTCGGCCGAGGGTGCTTAGTATTTTCACTGATGTAAAAGAAAAAACGAGTCTTCGTTTTTTTTATTACATCAGTTTTATCTTTTATTATTATCAAAGCAACGAATATTGCCTTCCAGACTTTTATAGCTAGACGTAAAAGCTGCTGTACAAGTGTACAACTACGTGATGTAATGTCACATCCGGGGTCTGCAATATATCCCCATGTACCTATGCCTTTCCGGTGCTCTCCTGCTGCATCCCCGTCCTGATGCGGTCCACTGTCACCCATTCCCTGTGCTCTAGCTAGAAACCAGCGACTCTTTGTGTTGGGTCTGGTTAGCCTTACCATTCGTCTTTCTATGCCTGTTCAATGAAAAATTCACCCTATTCTGCCAGCATAGAACCTAAAATGTGGATCTATATAATTTTCGTCGAATTCCACTTCAATTCAGTCAAAATCAAAACTCGGCTAATCAAATGTCAAAGAAATTGTATTTCTGATGATCCTTCTTGAATATCTGAAGAATATAAAACAGCGCACCTTATAATATAAATAATTTATGTACCTACATACATTATTCCTAACTGATCATTGGGATGTAGGTATTAAATTTGTGGATTTCCCATTGAAACCTCTGTTGAATTTCCAGTGAGTAAAGATGCCTCAATCTACCTCGGGGCTATTCAAAGTAAGGGTCGCAACCGATTTTTTTTTTTTGTTTATAAAAGTAATAAACGATATTATTTCTTGTTTTACTCATCCATGGAAATATTGAATTGATATTCTTTAAACTATGTATATGATACAGATAATGACTATTATTCTGAAATGACAAAAATACTAGATTGTAACTTCAATTAAATAGTTTAGCAAGTTTTTTGAGTTATTTTCATTTTTCTGATCGTCAAATAACTCAATAAGTATTTAGAAACCTAAGAGGCGGGAAAACGTGATTATACATATTTTAATAATAATTGAAATTTGTCTCATTTACCTTAACATGATTTTTTTTTAACGTTATCTTCAATATAAAAGAATTTCGTGTTAATGCGAACACTCCAGATCGACTGAACAGATTCTTCCGATGCCGATGTATGATTTATTAGAAATCGAAAAATAGATAACAAATAATATAAAATATAATATTAAAGTTGGTTCGGAACGGACTTCCTGACAACAATGCCACCTGTGAAAAATTCCATAACAGCACAATTTTTATTTACTTGACAACCATTGAGTTTCAAAACATTGGTACGCAGATAGAATTTCTGTCAGAAAAAAAATTCTAACATTCAAACATATTTTTGTATAAATTACAAATTAGAAATCAATATTCATAGTAAGGACTACAGGACAACGTCTGTCGGGAATGCTAGTAATCTATACTAATCTATAATAATATTTGTCTTGAACACTGACTCACTGACTGACTGACTGCCTGACTGACTGACTGACTGATGTCATTAACGCCGCTAGATGGCGCGCCACTCGCAACTAAAGACAAATTGTGTTCTACTAATACGGCTGACAGCTGACAGTAACATAATAATATTATTAGGTATGCCTGGTGGCTGAGCACTTTTTATAAAGGTCTTGACGTAGAGAAAAACAATTTTTCGGGTTATTTAAAAACTCACATGCGAAGTCAGTCATAAGAAAGCAAAGTGTACCAAATTAGGAAACTTTTACGCACAGCGGGACTTCATAGTGAAGAAAAGCCTCACTAATGCCATGAGTGCAATAAAAAGTTTGCGGTTTCAAGTAATTTAAAGAATGACATGCGAACGCATAGCGGAGAAAAGCCATACGAGTGCAATAATTGAAATAAAAAGTTCAATCAATCAAATAATTTAAACAACCAATGACATGCTAAAAGCTATTTGAATGGTAAGTTTGCAATAAAAAGTTTAATTTCTTTTTTAAGTTTGCATAAATAGTTCAATCAACCGTGTGCTGTAAAGTATCACTTGCGAATTCGGCCAAAAAATTGACAAATCAGGAAACTTTTACGCACAGCCGGACTTCGCTTTACTAATGCAATGTGTGCAATAAAAAGTTTGTGAACTCATAGCGGAGAAAAGCCATACGAATGCAACCATTGCGATAAAAATTTTAATCAATCAAATGATAAATCATGATAAAAGCCATTTAAATGCATATTTTGTTAGAAAAAGTTCAAAATTTGTTATAAAAAAAAATATCAAGTGCTTTAAAGTCTGAAATAATAGTTATATTATCATGAATAGTTATAATCTATCATCGAGTGCTTTACAGTCACACAGATGAATTCGCCCATAAGAAAACAAAGTTTCCATGAAAAAGTTTACCAAATCACGAATCTTTAAACCACACACACGAGATCATAGCGGAGAAAAACCATACGAATGCCATGTTTTCAATAAAAAGTTTACACACCTAGAGTAATTTTTTAAAGATTTTCATGTGAATTCATAACGTTGAAAAGCCATACATATGTAAAGCTTGTTATAAAAAGTTCACGTTGTTTTTTGAGTTTTCATGAAGAATTCAATTAATCAAGTGTTTTAAAGTCTCATATAAGAATTCGGCAATACGAATGCAAAGTTTACATGAAAAAGTTTAATCAATCAAATCGGTTAATACCCACATGCCAAAAGCTATTCGAATGTACAGTTTGTAATTAAAAGTTTAAGTTGTAGGTATTTGAGTTTTCATAAAGAGTTGAATCAACCAAGTATTTTAAAGTCTCACATGTGAATGCTCACAGCTATGCTATGAGAAAGTAAAGTTTGCATAAAAAGGCCATAGGTGGGCGCCACGGGCGCCTTTAAAAAACTAGTCTATAATAATAAAGGAAAGTGCCTGACTGACTGACATACTCACTCATCAACGCACAGCCCAAACGGCTAATCGTAGAGAAGTGAAATTTGGAAAGCAGGTAGGTTTTAATACAAAACCTTCCACTAAGAAAGGATTTTTGTAAATTCCACCCCTAAGGGGGTGAAAAAAAGGGCTGAATGTTTTTCAAAGTATGCGAATATCTCGGAAACTAGTCTATACTACTATTATAAAGAGGAAAGTTTTGATTGATTGTTTGTTTGACGGGAATAGGCTCCGAAACTACTGAACCGATTTGAAAAATTCTTTCACTGTTGGGAAGCTACACTCTCCCGCTGAACATAGGCTATATTTTATTTTCATATAGCCTTTGATCCTTACTAAAACTCCAATAAGGTGCAAAAATTACCTAAAATATTATTTACATCGCGAACGCTGCGAAAACTATTGAAGATAGAGTAAAATAATGTACTACAACTTTGTAGAAGACATAATTATCTACAAAAAGTGTCGCGACAGCATACGTCTAACTATTATAATAATGCCACAATAAGTGTTGATTTATTAAAAAAAAATAATTAGAAATGCGGCAGAGATATAGGCGTCACTGGGGTACGAGCCGGACGGGAGGGGACCATTGGAATGCTACATTATTCCAGATTAACATAGCCTATAGAATATTTTGATAAAGTTAGGGATCTATAAAGATCATAAGAAAACTGAATTATTTTTTTAAATACCTATGTACCTACCCGTGCGAAGCAGGAACAGACTGCTAGTATAATATAAAGAGGAAAGATTTGATTGTTTGCATTGAATAGGCTCCGAAACTACTGAACCGATTTGAAAAATGCTTTCACTTTTGGGAAGCTAAACTATCCCCGGTGAACATAGGCTATATTGAATTTTCAAAAAAAAAATGTAACTTCCAGTAATGTAACCCAAGGTGTATAATAATAACCTAAAATATTGTTTTCATCGCGTGCGCTGCGAAAACTATAGATGATAGAATAAAATAATGTACTACGACTTTGTAGAAGACATCATTATTTACAAAAAGTGTCCCGACAGTATATATCTAACTATTATAGTTATGCCACAATAAGTGTTTTTTATTTAAAAAAAAAATAAATGTAATTGAAATGCGGCAGAGATATATGGGGTACGAGCCGGACGGGAGGGGACCATTAGAATGCTACATTATTTCAGATTAACATAGCCTATAGAATATTTTGATACAGATAGGGATCTATAAAGATCATAAGAAAACTGAATTATTTTTTTTAAATACCTATCTACCCGTGCGAAGCTGGGACAGACCGCAAGTAAATAAATAAATTTACACTTCTCCACTTATACAAAGGTGTCAGTATAGCCGACGGAACCTATTGCCTGACGCTATTTTTCCAGTCAAACGTCAAATCTGAAACAGGCCAACCACAACAAAAAAAAAACACTTTGAAAATCTCTCACCCGATCGGGAATCGCAGCGGGGACCTCTTGATCTGAAGATCAGAGATCGGTAACTACCTATATGATGAATCTTAAGAAAATAATTAAGCTTAGTTCGAGCTAAACTTTTTCGTGATTACCTACCCTATCTGGTTTGATGTCCCTGTTTCCCTGCGCCACCTATTCATTTTTACTAACACGTTCCCCGCTGTACGTGCCCGAGACTGCCTCTGCCCCCACTGAATTACACGATCGATAGTTCCATTTGAATGCCCTCTACTTCGCGATGATAATAAAGATTGACATTTTCCAATTCCATTTGTTTGAACGGTTTTTTTTTTCTTCTTCTATACTTCTTTTATATTTTCTCCCGTCGCTTTCTGAATAATTCTTCTTCTCTTCCGCTAAAACATAATTGACGACGAAAAACTGTGACAAAAATAAAAATGTTGTTCGTAATAAATAATATAGTAAAAGATCGTCCATTGATAAAATACATACCTACCTACCTACGAAAAAATATAACGATGTCTTTTTCATAAATATTTATATACATTTCAATAACTTACTCCTACATTTAAATCCAATCCAAATCCAAACTCCCTTTACGCCCCACTTACGCGGAACACAGTGTGAGATGGTCATCGTTGTCTTTGGGACCCTGATGGGAGGAAAAACAGCGCTCTCCTCGGCCAACTGTAATTCGGCTATCTTAACACAATGACGTGTCCCAGCCATTTCCATCTCCTCCCCATAATGTCAGAAGTGATGGCCTCAGGTAGGGTGGGCCGGCGTATAGCGTCGTTCATGATGCGGTGGTACCATCGTACACCCAAAATTCTCCTAAGAAACTCATTTCGAAAGCTCAAACAATTTGTGCCTGGGTTTTGGTCAGGTTCCAGAACTCACACCCAATCCTATTGCCTTTTCTGACCGATGTGGGTTGAAGGGCGTAAGGTGGTCAACCCCACGGCCCCGATCAGATTTTTCGATTACCTGCCTCTTACATGATGTTCGAAAAACCAGCAAAAAGAGCAGAGGTGCTATTCTAAGCCGACAGCTCCATGGCACATCCTTCCGTTTTTGCGCTGGTGGTGTTAAATTCGACAGCATTATTATTATTCCATAACTCGTATAAAATACAAAATTTACAATATTCGTTTTATTTTTTCAGATTGGTTGAGCGTAGCATGGGCCCAGGGTGGCAGCATGGTGAGTCAGCAACTACATCCTGACTCACTGAGGACAAATAATGTTACCTCGGATCACAGCTACGACGCTAATAGAGCAAGGTAAGTTTTAAAGTACACACTACCAATTACTTATAGAATCAGATTAGTACCACTTCGTACTAGAAGTTTTCGCTGCCTTAGTGCCATGATGTTGCAATTCAAAATCGTTTGATGATAACAAATGGAAAAATCACTGAGAATATGATTTAAACATTTAATTTTAATTATGTTATATATCACCCCATAAAATAAATGGACTTTGTTAACCCTCAGCCCATCCTGACTTCTTCAATCAACAGAGAACTTGGAGTCGTCAGAGTAAACACATTATATGACAAAAAAAAATGAAAAAAAATTAAAAGCACTTGGACGCATCAAGTCAAGTCATCGTTGCAAGATTAGCAATAATTCAAAAGGGTAGCCGGTAAATTCATAGCGAACAAATCATCGCAAAAAATTAATCGACAATACAAACCATCGCAGGTACAATTCATCGTCAGTACAATTAATTCATCTTTGGTACAATTCATCGCGAATACTTTGACTGTACCCACGATGAATTGTTCGCGATGAATTTTCCTAGATCCTTCAAAAGAATACGCAAACGGAAAAAAAATAATAAGACTTTTTATTTGAGTCTTTTCGTCTTAAATATGAAATCTTTCAATAATTTTGCCCTTTGAGGCATTTTTGTTTTTTATAAACAAAAGAAACTCTTAAAGACTCTTGATAGTCTGCGCTTCTTGGTGCTAAAATTATCTAAAATAAAAAATTGTGCTTCTTAGTCATATGGAGAGCTGTTAAAACAATCCGACTTTTCTATATTTTGTCCATCATAATCAGGCTTTAATAATAGTTTGGACTATTCTCCCCTAAGCACATGTCCCAGATACCTTCCGGACTTTGTACGTACTGTCCGTCCACTCTTGTTCTCTGGTGCACATTTTCATTACTGACGAGTGATCACAATATCCTTCGGTGAAATGCGTATTATTTGCTGATGCATTCACATTTCAGATACCTTTAATCTGTTTATACTCTACATTTTGAGGGTGCATGTCTTTGCCCCCATACAGAAGCACTTAAAAACCATTATTTACGGAGGATTATCATTGCAGAAAATACTCCTCATCTAATTGAATGCTGAATAAGATGGCAATTTGTCGCATAAAATTGCTTCTTCTCTGGTCACAATATTATGATTGGTTTGCGGCAATTTTCTCCACTCTGTCTCTCCACTCCGCTCTGTCCATTGTAGCTCTCTTCAGCTCCTCATACGAGGAACGGCACCTGTCCGAATAAACGTCTTGTAGGTATTCCTGACGTGGTCGTCCTCGGGAGTTTATGGCCATCTCCTCAATGATGAAACGAAGGAGTCTTTCGTTTCGTATAACGTGTCGTATCCATATTGCACGCCTTTCAGGCAGGGTTTTGAGCAGATGCCTTCCTCCTTCGATTCTTTGTAGAACCTCTTCATTTGTCCTCCAGGATACACCTAGAAGTCTTCTGTACGACTGCATCTTAAAGCTTCCAGTCTCCTTTTATCTCTTTCGAATAGGCACCAAGTTGCAGCCGTACATCAATATACTCCATATGTAGGTCTTAGTTTTAAATCCATATTCTTAGACTCGATTACTTTTTATTTAGTGCAATTTTGACTGATTTTTTTTTCCTGCTGTCGACATCGCTCTTAAACACTATCCATATAAAATCCACTTTTTTATATTTAACCGTAAAATATTTTCTATTGTAGAATTTTAAGTAGGAAAATAATGTATAATGTGAGATGGCTCGGTGTTTAACTCAAGCAGCGATTTTGTCAACATCCCTAATGTTATCCAACAGATCATTAATAAAAGCCTTCACACTTATTCCACCCCAATAATATAAAGTTTAATTATCTCAAAGTGACACAATATCTAATTTGTTTAATTAATTCTCCTTTTGGTTAGCACAATAATAATTAATATGTTAGAATAATAGGGTGGGGTTTAATTAAACTTTTTATAACGTAATTAACTGTGTCAAACGACCCTTGTCAATACATCCCCGTGATGTGCGATATTTCATATCTCTAATATTTTGACATCAATAGCGAACTTTCGCCATATTATTATTTCGTCGTTGTTTAGTTTGTAAGCCGAACGGAAAGATTGAAAGGCTGAAGGATATTACCCACTCTAATTATTATGATCAAAAAACATTGGCATGTTTTCAAATTAAATTTCAAATATACAACAACCAATTGTTTGTTCTAACGTTCTGATTCACTAGCGATTCATTTTTAAAATAGAAAAAAAAAACAATCTTCAAATTTTTTTGTCGTAAGTAACTTCGTAGAACATTTTGATAAACAAACACACCGCTATACCGCTCACAAAAATAAATTATGAAAAAGAAATACCTACGGGTTATTAAAAAGATAGCAAACAACAACGTTTATGAAGACAAAACGGTTCTAGGAATTATCAACAAAAAACAAATAAAAAACAACGGAAAACCTATTTAATAAGCAACCAAACGAAATAGAAGATAAGTCATAAACGGATCATCCACATCATTAGTGAATAAGTGTAAAAATATTCAGTTTAAACCAGCATATTACGCAAACAATAACATAAGAAAATTCATTTTTAACAATAAATCAGTGATAGACAAATTAGATAAATCAGTGGTGTATATAAAATCAAATGTGACTACGGTGATGCTATATAATAATATATTAGACAATCTAGGAGAAAAATAAAAACAAGAGCAGAAGAACAAACATGTTAAAGCAGTAAAAAAACTTTTCGATTGATTCTGATATGGCGGACTAAAGCAGAAACACCGGACATAAATTTAGTTTAAATAGTTTTGAGGTTTTAAATAAAAATGATAAAGGATACAAATTAGATGTATTAGAAACCATTCATATTCATAATAATAATTGTAAAAATAAACTCCCTAATATCCAAAACTTACCGATCACCTCCCCTGTCCTGAAATTGTTACTGACACCCTCTACCATTCCAACCAACACCTAATTTTCACCCCCTACCCGTCCTTTCAAAATACATTGTATATCCTGTCTTGATAGTTTGTAATTTAGTATTGTTAGGGTTACTGAAGATGGACGGTTGTCCGAAAACGTTTTAATCAAATATTCACACTCAACTAGAACTGACAAAGTTTTTGTTGATTTTAATTTATATGTTTGTTTAGAAAAAAAACACTACATACGGGCTTACGACAGTCTTCTAATCTTGTTTCGAAGGCTGGCTTAGTGTGATCACTTTTAGTTAACAACGTTCGTAATTAGGTGAAAAAGTTCAAGTGCCCGAAACTCTCAATCGTGAGATGTTCACTGTTCAGCATGTGCCTCTAGCAGGATTCGTACCTGCCTCCCCGGTCGTCCTTTACAGAGACGCTAGCCACTGGATCAACTAGCCCGTAGCCAATTTCTTCGTTAATCTTGTAGGTATTATATGTATACATAAAATGTTCAACGCCTAGATGTATTTCAAAAATTGATGAGATAGAATATAATATGTAGAGCCATTTGTTGTTTTTTTTTTTTTTTTTGAGAAACTCTAGAGCAACCAAATTTATCGACTGCGACTGCTGTCATGAGTTGGCCGCAGAATATGAATAGATTCGTTTTTGTTCGCGCCATAATATGAATGGAACAAAATTTAATTTAATTCAGAAACTCCTGCCTTGGATAGCCATCTTTTTGTATTCAAATTCTAATGAAAGGCCTCATTTTTCCAGTCAATTTTGGAAATTTAATACCGATATAAAATATCACAAATGTTCATACCAAATATCAGGATGGCGCTACAGCACAGCCCATATCAAGCCTTAGCCTCCCTTAACATTCGTCTCCAACAAGTCCATCTTCAGCCGCCGTTCTCTAACCCATCCCCTGGCCTGGATGCATTTCTTCCAACATCATATTTCCACCTTAGCCTAGGTCTAAACAATTGTCTCCTTCCTCTAGAGCATCGATACTCAACCTGCTGCCCGCGGGCCGCAAGCGGGCTGCCGAGCTTTTCTGTGCGGCCCGGCACACTTTTTATCCGAAATATGATTTAAAACACTCGCAATTCCATTCCATGAAACCTGAAGAGGATTGTCATTACGAAACACCTTAGCAATTAAAATATAGGGTTTTTACACTCATTCATCCAGTAGTGACCGTAAAATAAGCGAATGTTGACCGAACGTGATACCTTTTTGGATAAAATATGCACATATATTTTTTTTGTTTTTTAAATTTGGCAAAATAAATAGAAAAAATACGAGCAATTTTGATGTATTTCGTTCGTTCGTTCGTATCTTTTGGATACCTAGTGACGCAAAAAAGTTGATCTCGGGCATACGCATACCTCACGTGCTTAGCTAATACTAAAATCAACTATTTGCCTCTAACAATACCTACCTTAAGTAGATTTTTTTTAAATTGGCAGATCAACTAGGACATAATATTATGTCCTAGTAATAAATAAATAAATAAATGTTTCCTGTAATTAAAGCTGGCACAAATTCTTGACTGAGTCAATTTTTTCCAGTCGCGCCCAAACTAACATAGGCCAATTTATGTCAAGAAAAGAACACTGAATATATCGGGTATCAAACCCAGTAATAATTAATTATGATGGACTTTTTGACCAAATAATAATAATATGACAATTTATATAGCGCCGTTTAGTGCATTGCACTTCAAGGGCGCTGTACATACAATATTTAATATCACCCAGTAGGCTCGTCAAAGAATTTTAAAATTATGTATAGTCAATAATCCCTTTACCAGTTGGTCAACAAAAAATAAAATAAATAAAAACATGCATCACAGTTGTGCTCATAGAATAGATAATTGTCCCGTTCCTATGTCGATGTCTGACCAGACCCGTAGTATTGAAACCAAACAGTATTATAATCAAGGGACTACTGCTTCGGCCAATCGAACTCTTTTGTTACAATTAAATCAGTATGCTTCTATCTATGAGCCTTAAATTTTTTTGATATTATTATATTTACATGACATTTGATTATCTTTCTGCAGATGCGGACGAGCTGCAAGTCTGGCCGGTGGTCCCGGTGCAGAGAGGAATCTGCTGTCCCTACTCCGACCAGCAGCCCCCGTGCGGCGGCACTCAGCAGGATACTGTCCTGGTCCAGCCACAGGCACACCCCCCATGATTGCCCCTCCACCTTCTACAGGACTTGGCGGGGGTGGATTCAAGTATTGTCCTTCAGATGCTCTCCCTTATTGCCCACCTTCAAGGCCGCCGCAAATCAAACCAATTCAAATATCGGTGAGTATCGAATACCTATCTTTATAATACTACGTGAAATACAAATTACGATAACTTTTGGACCTAAACTGTCACGTAACTCTTAAATGATGCAAAGTTTTGTCTAAAAAATCAATAAGCTACTTAATGATTATAATGATAAACTGGAGTTACATCATCTCTAAAACGTCTCCTGAAATATTCATGTTTTGCGCGTGAATCATCCACTACTGGATGATGACCTCCCTCGCAATTATTTCCAGATGTTTCTGAACAGACCGTGGTCATGTTTAGATACACATTTTGAAGGTTCCCAGAAGTTTCTGCCCTCGATGATAGTCTTTATAAGACCTTCATTTTGTATCACGTGCAATTGCATCTTGCACGGTTCTTGGGCAAGATTTTAAGCAGGTGCCTTCCTCCTTCTCCTCTTTTTTTTATGTGGTCCCTCCAGGCCAGGATATACTTAACAGTCTTCTATAGAACTACTTCTTAATTTTTTTTTGTTCTACTCTTAATAAGCTATTCTCACCATATTAGGCAAGTGCCATTTCGTAGCAAATATAGGTAATAATAAAGGGTCGATTTTTTTCGAATTCGAACTTCCTGATGTCTCTTCCCATTTTGTAGTTTTAAAGGATCATTATAATCAAGATAGCAAATACAATAGAGAATTTGAAAAAAAAGTACTGTAATGTTCACTTCATCACACAGTGATGAAGAATGATACTGTGCGCAGTATCGTTCACAACCATGACACGAACTGAACTACTAACTTGTACCTTCTCGCATGTCACCCTGCAACAAAGTGAGCTCGAGTTAGTATTGCAACTTATGCCGCCGGCCGACTCTCTTGCAGTTGTAACTTTACCTTTATACATCAACATTTTTTTTTTTACTTTGTTTATAAGTTAAGTTATATTAAGACATTTTAATTTTACTCTTTATTTTTTTTCTATTAACTTTCGCAACATAATTAAATCAATCATTGTCATAAATATGTGCACACATTTAAGTACGACATTAGGTACATTGATTAATTATTTTGTATTTGTCTTTCTATAGCCTAAATGGTTATATATGTTTTGTATGTTTGTTGTGCCATAAGGAATAAATAAATGACGGCTATTCTGAAATGAAAAACAGACGATTGAGTTGCGTCGTATCCAATTTTTATTGAGACTTTTGACATTTCTGTATTCTGAAAATGTTTTATCCAATACATTAGTTCGTAACTACTGGCAACTGGCTTCTTGCGTTGAGTTGGAACGTGAGTTTGAGAATGCCAGTCATTAAAAATGAAAACATCGTCCATCCGATATAGAAAATCGTACTTTAATCGAAGAGTTTTGCTAGCAATATTCCTGAACGCTTTCAATAAGGGCTCAATTCCCTACATACTGATTTCAAAATACGTCATTTTTATTGTCAAATTTCCTTTTTGTGTTTTTATTTATTGTTTCATAATTCAAATTCACAAACTTTGATCCACATTTTTTTATCTTTATTATTTTGTATTTTTTAACTAGTTGTAATGTATGTGCTTGGTGGAGTTTGAAACCGTCCCTGTGCCTGGTGCAGGAATGGCATGGTGTACATAATTTGTGTGCGTGTAAAGTGAACACAGTAGTGTGCAGATTTGTTTAATTTTTTTGAATGAATATGTGATCACTCAAAGTGAACACAAATACACCCTTTGACTCTTACACAGTAAGCTACTTAAAGCTTGTGTCGTGAAAGAGGAAGATGGTCGGCACCTGGGATCGAACCACGACGTCCGCAGTACGAAAGCCGGCGTCATTACCGCTGGGCTACCAATCACTCCAACCAATGTGTATTAATACAGTCTAGCTGTATTTTTTTAAATATAATATTAACTATATAATTTAAGTGTGTGAATTTTTGCACGTACCATTTGACTATATTTTTTTTTTGTTGTGAAATTTAATACATTGTATTATTTGTTTTGTAATTGCTTTCTTTTTGTAAAAGACCTTTGCGCCGTTTATGATACATATAATATTAATATATAAAGAGGAAAGATTTGATTGTTTGTTTGTTTGCATTGAATAGGCTCCGAAACTACTGTACCGATTTGAAAAATTCTTTCACTTTTGGGAAGCTACACTATCCCCGGTGAACATAGGCTATATTGAATTTTCAAAAAAAAAAATGGGATCGTTACTAAAACTCCAATAATGTAACCCAAGGTGTAAAAAAATTATCTAAAATATTCTTTACATCGCGTGCGCTGTGAAAACAATTGATGATTGAATAAAATAATGTACCTACCCACTACGACTTTGTAGAAGACATCATTATTTACAAAAAGTGTCGCGACAGCACACGTCTAACTATTATAGTTATGCCATAATAAGTGTTCCTTTTTTTTTTAAAGTAATTGAAATGCGGCAGAGATATGTATAGGCGTCACTGGGGTACGAGCCAGACGGGAGGAGACCATTAGAATGCTACATTATTTCAGATTAACATAGCCTATAGAATATTTTAATAAAGTTAGGGATCTATAAAGATCATAAGAAAACTGATTTTTTTTTTAAATACCTATCTATCCGTGCGAAGCTGGGACAGACCGCTAGTAAAATAAATAAAACAGCGAAATATTTGCGTTTCATTAAAAATATATACCGATATTATCGGTTGTATTTTAAGCTCGGTTCAAGATAATGAATAATCGAATTTTTCGGTTTAACATAATTCTAGGAAAGAACAAGATACCATTTTATATTTATAATAATTCATCATTATTTCAATTATTGTTGGAATGATAAAGACCTTCACAGAGAATTTATTTAGTACTTAATGGTATTAGTCTAATTAACCCCAACAATATTCTCTTTCATGTGTAGTTTACTAATTATTAGAATATTCACGAATCAACCAAATAAATAACCATGCATGATATAAAAATATCTCGCAGATTATTATATTTGCTATGAAAGGGCACTTGGTTAAACTGTTATAAAAAATTCCTTCAAAAAAATACTTGGTATATTCTAAAATTTCATGGTGAAAACACGATGGGTGTATTGATATGTCAATTCGGTTGATTCCGAAAGTATTCCGATAAAATTAACGTTTTAACTGACGGTTTCGCTAAAATTATCAATTATCCTCTAGAATGACCCCTCATTCGATTTATTGAAGCGGTATCTTAGAAGAACTCGCCAAATTTTTGGAGAATATCGCTTTTTGTCAAAACTATTTGCGTAAGTTTTACTGAGGGTCGTGGGTTCAAAGCCCCGACCATTTCCACTTGCACAACACAAGCATTGCTTGAAGTGAAAGTGTATTTTTGTTCACATTAAGTGAAGACAGATTTAGTTTTTTAATAAAAATGTTTGCAAAACCTAAATTGCTGCCCATTTGAGTTTTGAAATTTGGACTTCTTTTGGCTGAGAGCACTTGCAGTTTAATTCGCATCGATTGATTTCTTACAGAATATATAGCTCGGGGTATGTTATTTTATTTGAAATCATTTGGCATTTACAGCAAAATTGTAGTTGATGGTAGGTATATTTTAGCGGAACTCTTACAGAATCAACCAGATTATAGACTAAAAATAGAGTTCTCGAACGTCGCGTCGTCCTGAAAAGAAATGAGATTATTTGTTATCATTTAGGTGTATTATGCTTCTTAATTACCAATAATAATAATATTTTTATATTTTCTCGTCACAGACTCCAGTCACAAAAGCAGCTCATCCCCCGCCTCCCATACCTCAGAGGATCCCGGCTGTGCCCAAAAGGAATACTCCAACCCCTCCAGTACCCCCACCCCCTAGGAAGACGACTCCTCAGAATCGCAACCTACCCCCAGCGCCTATCCCCCCACCACCACCAGCCAGGAACAACATCCCTCCTCCAGATAAAAACAGCCATCTGTTCAGCATGTATACAAACAAACAACCAGTCAGACCTAAAGAGCCACAGCAGAGAAAAGAGCCGTACGAGGTGGGGCAATGCAACACACGAGAACAAGAAGCATCCGTGCAGAAAACAAACACCAACAACTGCTACAGCAACAACAAAAAGACGAACGGGCAGAAGAACCAGACGGGCAGTCAAGAAACTGGCAGTTGCAACAAAAAAATCATCAACGTACCACCACCTCTGACATCCGTGTCCAGTTCAAACCAAAACAGCTGTTCGAAAGGATCTCTAAGGCAAGATTCCAGCGTCTCAAGTGACAGCTTTAGTCAGACGTCTTCGCCGAGTTATACGTCCAAAACCATGGAAGCTCCTCTTCTGCCGCATCATCACAGCAGCAAGACGAGCAGGCTCTCAGCCAAGTTAGGACAACCGTCCCCGGTCCCTCCCCCGATAGAAGAGTCAGCCAATGGATCTTCGCTGACGAAGAGTGCGTCTACCCCGGCCAGCTTACAGACGATCGTCAGATTTCAGAATGGATCCAATATGTCTCTACAGCACAAGGTAAAAACATTTTATTTTTCATACTTTTTTAAGTTAGTTATCATCACAATTTTCATATAAAATATTATGTAGGTACTTAAGTTTTACTGCGAGTTATAGGTATACTTTAATATGTACCTACATAATATTTTTTTAGTAGAACGATTTGTTGCTTACTTTTTTTGTTTATTATTGTCTTTTGTCTAATTTGTTGAAGTTTTAAGTTTGATAGAAAACGTTTTTTTAAAAGTCAACTACTTAATAAGTCGCATACACCTATTTTTTAAGAGATAATAATATAATTAAATTTAAATAAAAAACTTTTTAACTATTCCACAATTTTATTTAACCAGTGTAAATGTCAGGTTTAATAAAATTGTGGAATAGTTAGAAAGTTTTTTATTTAAATTTGATTATTTAAATTACTTCCACCAAGAAAAATGCATGTTAAACAATTTATAAATTTTAGATAATATGTTTAAATGGACATTGAAAATGGTAAATATATCAAGAATATAAATTTAAAAATATACTATAATCTTACTAACTGCAGAAATATTGTCAAACTACCAAAAGCGATGAATTTAAGCAAAATGCTTACTTCTTATTAAGATATCTTCCATTTTAATGATCGACAAGTAAAGTACATTTTTTCTTACAAAACATTAAAACTGTTGAATCCAAACGTTGTTCTTAAGTAATAAAAACACAGTGACGGAGAAATTGAATCAAATAAAAAGATTCCTACCTGCAAGTCCTGAAACAAACAGTCATTATAGCTGGAATATTTTCAGGATGGACACAGTAATAATATAACAAAGCAACTTACAATGCACTGAAATGACGAGTGGAAACTGATGTTATTATGTATAGGTACAATACACTCCATTCTTTAAGACTCATCTCTGGGTCATAGGGGAAAATAAAGAACACAATCTATTCAATTTTAACATCATCTTTGTTATTATCTTCTCTCTTTCCATACTAAGACTCCATCTTATAAACATCCGTTAGTCAAATTGCGGTTACATTCTAATAAGGGAACTTACCGACCACTTGAATGCCAGTTATGGACACGGTGCTGCTAGAAATAGGTGTGAATGTGACAGCTTAGAACATTGTCAATATTGTTGTAGAATCAAAAAAGATTGTCACATATTTTGAAAGACTGCCGTCTTGTCAGACGACGGACCGCTTCCTAGGAACCCTGTGCATTAGCCATTCGTGAACAGATATTCTGTTTGACAGATCTGTTTTCATTCTAATTTCAACTAATTGACAAAATGACAACTTATTGAACAACAAAAGTCAAATTATTGACAAAATCTCGACGGCGTACTATGGAATATTTTCCAAAAAACGGTAAAAAGTTGTAAAATTGTGAAAAAATGCATAAAATAATTATGATCGATCATTTAAAGCTACAACCCCATAGTGCGGCGTGCTATCCAAATCCTTAGTTACCAATTGGAACCATAGTAACCAACCATAAAATAGTAGTTTTAATAGCTCACGGATAATTATTATTGTTCTATCTTTAATAAAATACATTAAATATCTATTAAATTTATTTATCAATTACCTACACAGTTATACAATCTCAATTACAAAATGTTTTCCACTGTTATTAAACATCATGCTGTATCCCGTGAGGACAAGGCAGAGAGAGCGGACCTCCATCTTTGTTTATCCAAACATAATTCTTTCGCTTTTTTCATAGAAATTTAAACATAAATAAAACATTTACGTCTCAGCTTATTGACTTTCATCTTTATTTGAACACTTACTTCCATTTATGTATATTCCTTCTAATATTCTCTTTCCTTTCCATCTTTCATCTGTGCTCCAATTCATATCGATATCGCAAAAACGAAAAAGTGTTGACAATATACAAGCATTACAAGTTCCATTTAAAATTTCTGTTTATAAATTAACGACCCAGATAATGAAACTAAATGATACATATTATTAATTTTGATTAACATTATTTTGATAAATTGTCTATTTCAGATAAAAGTGGAAATCCAAAGTTTTTTTTTATAAATTTTGCAGAGTAACAAAGTAAAATTTCACTTTGATCATAATATGTTATTCCACTAAATTATAATGTATTATATTATAACTGTATTATTTAAACATCTCTGTATCTGAAATTTTGGTATTGAGCTATTTTTTGTCCTCTGATTGTTCTTTCTTTTTTTTCTAATTTTTTTTGTTGTATTCGCTATCCTCAATACAGGTTTAAACCTAATGAGGCAGCATTTTCCATGTAATTTCCATGTAACACACCCTTCTATCAAGGCTATCAACTTTGTACCAGCAACATAATGTACAAATAAAAAAGGCCATAACGAATTGAATAGAGTGTAGTGTGTTGTCCCTTCCATTATTTATAAGGCATCGTAAAATTGGAAAGAGATTTTTCCCCGAACAAGGGAGAATAGATCGGGTAATAAAAAAGGATAAAATGATCCTTCATCTTCATTCTACTTTATGACCGCACATCCTCATACACCGCACACAATGTAATCAGACAACACGTCAATCAATCCATGTTGTGTATTGTATTCACAATTTTTTTTATGAGAAATGCTTAATCTAAAGCCTAGTTTCCACTACAGTTAAGTGGAGAGTCACTCAAAAGCTAAAATACTCTCTTCAACCAAAAAATACGTTCATACTTGTTCGATTATAGATCACAATAATTATTAGTGAGAGACACTCTGCAAAATTAAACTACCTGCAACGCAAAAAAAACTACCTGCAATACTACTCGATTAAAATTCTAAATTTAGTGGAAATCAGACCTATTTTTTCTTCACTATATGTATTATTCTTGTTGGACATTTTTTCGAGAACGAATCGATAGACACGCATCCATACTGCATTAATTCACTCTTTTTAGAAAGTCCTTTGCGGTCACACCCAAGCTCCGCAGCTTTCGATAAGGACAATATACTCGGTCTTCGCGATTCCAATCATTATTACGATTAATAATAAATAAATAAATACATTTATTTTCACATTTTTTCGCAGCGAAACTAGATATAAGCTATTTTATTAAAGTTCGTTCTACAATAAAAGGTAAAAATCAGTTTCAGTTCAGTTAAGGAATCGCGGAAGTATCGATTAAGAAATAGTGCCAAAAACGGCTACTTTGAGAGATTGGACCCTTAATTTTCAAATATTTCACTAGTTCTACATTTAAGTTTTATCGTGAATAACCCTGCAGAACAGGAAGAAAAATATTATCTATAAATAATATAACTCGAGATCGGCTGAACAGTTTCTTCCGATATTGATTTAGTGGATCCTTCTCCGTTGAGGATAACAGAATAATCATTAAAAATTCGAAAATGGATAGCAAATTACTTAAAATATAATATTGAAGATATGTAGTATGGAACGGATTTGCTACTGACAACAACGCCATCTCTGAAAAATTCTATAACATTACATTTTTTATTTACTTAACAACCATTGAGTTTCAAAACATTGGCACGGTGATTTTTGATAGAATTTCTTTCAAGCTTTCAGAAATATTTATTTAACATTCAAACATATTTTTGAATAAATTACAAATTCCAAATCAACATTCCTAGTATGGATTACAGGACAACAATTACAGGTCTCTCGGGAAAGCTAGTGAAAAAAATAAAATAGGTGGGTTGAAATAATAAAATGGATGGAACTCAGTGTTTAATTGCAAAAAATTAAAAATTTAAGTTCGTTCACTGTTTCAAAATGTAAACAACCCTTTCTTCAAACACATTATTTATTTTGTAACTTTATTTATATTGTTAATAACCGTTTAAAATGGTAAATTGTCTACTCCAATCTACAAAATAACTTACACACTGATAGCCTTTTGATTGTTGCCTAAACTTACGCTTAAATTTAACTCTCTAAAAAGTTTATGGTTGTACCCACTTTTGTAATAAACTATCATCTTGTACCATACACGTGTAAATTTTCTATTGTTATTCAATCAAACGTGCTAATTTCTGTACATAATGTTTTAATCCTATTTACTAATTCAACGCTTTTGGTATCAGGTAATAGAAATCTCTCCGCATTATATAATTTATACCACAAAACATTATTTACCCCGTATTGTTTTGTTTTGGATAATATCTCAATTATGAATAATGTGATGTGTGTAGGAGATCAGATAATTACTTGCCAATTATCTTGAATATCCATTTTGATGAACATTGTTTAAATCGATGATCTTTTGTTTCTGATAACACAATGTTTACCTTTTATACAACTTACCTGCTGTTTATCTAATAATTATCTTTCTCAATACTCACGCTTCTTTTTTCTATGTACAGATTAAAAAGACGTAGTTTCACTTTCACGATAAATAATAATTATTTGAGCTCGAACGTTTTCGTCAGTCGTGCGTTGACAGTATCGAGAGACACTTTTTCTATGCTACTCTGTCAATAGTGTGTCAAGTATGACAGTCTTATTTATTTAACGTATTGTCAGTTCATTACAACAGATTACAATTATTAATACAGTTAATATTAAATTACAATTTTTTATGTAACACAGTCAATCAATAAAAAGGATTGAGGCGCAGGGGAAATTTTCCTGCTTGTTAGATGCTCAAATCTAACTCTCGAATGTAGTTTATTGCTCTGTCTGTCAGTGTGGCGAAGTCCGAGAGACTACCCTCGTATGCTCTGTTGCTGCATTCCGATACTATGGTCTGCTTATCAGCTCCGCAGTCGCACTCGGGAGGCTCCATCGGCACACATGCCATGGCCAGTTCTGATCCTGTTTAAAGCAGACCATGTCTTTCTTGGCAGATTGAATACAGGCAGTGTTTCAGTGATGCAAGGTAGAAGATCCATAGGTGACTCCGCCATGCATTTGCGCCGCTCAGTGCTCCATGCATCCAAGATGTTGAATTCGTTGTTATAAGCCATTGAGGAAGTTTCTGGACTGATGCAGTCTAAGATACCACTTCTCAATATTCCATTTACCCATAAGAGCTGGGGGTTCAAAAACCAAAGACCAATTATTATCTGTTAGTGGTGATGAATACACTTTACTCCAAGTTATTATGAGAGGGAATCAGAGTGGTTGGGAGAAGACAGATGTCTTGGTTGCGACATCTTCGAGACTGGACCGGAATAAGAAGCGTGGAGGAGTTGTTCCGGATAGCGCAAGACTGAGAAGCTTTCGCCGAAGTGATCGCCAACGTTGGGGTGACCTGAAACGGCTCACGAAGAAGAAGTTAAAAATATATGTTTTATTGTCGGTTACCTACTATTGTTCCAAATGATAACTACGGATTTGGACAGCGCGCCGCACTTTGGAGTGAAATCTTAAAAACATGGTCATAATTATTTAATGCATGTTTTAGAAACTTTTTAAATATAACAACAAATTATGCAATTAGGTACCTTCTTCTTCTTCTTCCTAAGCCATCTCTCCACTGCTGGATATAGGCCTCTTCCATTCCTTTCCACTCTCCTCTATCGTGGGCCTATCTTATCCACCCTCTGCCCGCGACTGGGATAATATCATCAGCCCATCTTTTTTGGGGTCGGCCCACTCCTCTTCTTTTATCCCACGGTCTCCATTTCAGGATTCTGGGTGCCCATCGCTCCGTTCCCCGTCTGGCGACATGTCCCGCCCACTGCCATTTCTGTTTAGCAACAAGGTCAATGATGTCTATGACTTTAGTTCTGCGTCTTATTTCTTCGTTTCTTATTTTGTCTTTTAGACTCACGCCTAACATCTGTCTTTCCATGGACCTTTGTGTGCATTTTAATTTATGTACAGTATTGGCAGTGAGCGTAATGGTTTCCAGGCCATAGGTGATTACGGGGAGGATACATTGTTCACATACCCTTCTTTTCAGATTCATTGGTATATCTTTATTTTCCGAAGGCTTCCTATCCTAGTCCTATTCTCCTGGGGATTTATGCTATTTGGTTTTCTTTCCCTAATTTGATTTTATGTCCGAGATAAATTTATTTCTTCTATTGTTTTATTATCCATGATGATTTTGCTGTTGGATGGGCTCATGATTTTAGTATTACTGATGTTCATATAGGTCTCTAGACCGATCTTTAGGGAGAATAAAATTTGCAGGGTTCACTCTCCGCAAAAATAATAATGATTTTTAAAATAATTCTTAGAAAAAGGTTATGTGAAAATTTGATCCTAGAGCCTTTGATTTTTTTAACAAAAGTATTCGGATGCTGACTTACGTAGATATTACAACCACTAATCTCAGAAAAAAAATCATGATCGTTAAATTAAGAGTTTGACCACAATTGTATATTTTAGTCTGAAATCTGGATTTTATTCAAAAAACTTAAATTACTTTTGATCCACCCAATATCACTGAACATAAATGGAGGTTAAATCGATAATAATTGAATTCCTCTATCACCCTGCCTCGGGTTATTCACTATTTTTTTTATTTATTCAAAAGATTCTCCAAACAGCCGGTATGAGGAGAAAAAAATAATCAGTACCTAGATACAAAATATTTTAATAAATTGTCAAATTTTCCATAAAAACATCTTAACGAATAAAGAAAAAACACAAAATTGGTAACTAAAGTCTAAAGTTAACAATAATAACATAATATAGATTCAAATTTGAAAGAATATTTATATACAGGTAAACCCATTTCACATCGATTGTCGCGGGTTTCTTACTCTTTGTTCTTTGCCCCAGTTGAGGCGCTAAAATTGTAGCGATTTCCTCTCTCTCTTCTCCAGTTGGAGCGGCATCTGTAGTGGTAGAGACTTCTTCTTTGAGATATGCCCTGCTTGATCTTTCGGCTGCTCAGTGGGAACTGTACTCTTTAATTCTCAGTTGGCGCTGGTTCGAGGTTCACAGGTGTCAGATGGAAGTTTTTGTATTAACAGAAAGATATTCTTGAACTTTAAACACTGGATTTATTGTTATCGTAAAAACAGGCGGTTAAACAGTCAAATTTCACAATGTAATTATTAACAGGAAAAGAATATTCAGTAGAACTTATTATTTAGGGAGAAACAAAGACAGACCTTCGTTGTCCAGTTCACTCTCCCATAATATTCTCAGATCTTGCAACTACGCATTTCTTATTGCGCAGTTCGCAAAAGTAAATCTGGCATCTGGGACACAGTGGAACAGAGACAGAGATAAGTGCCATCCCTCTCACTCTACCATCATAAGGGTAAGTTTGTCAACAGCGTATTAAATACTGCGCAGTTAAGTAATTAAGTCTGGCAACTAGTCGTGGCCTCTGAGGGTATACACACAACTATCCACATCTATGTATGTATAGGCAAATAGCAACTAGGGAAATTCGGTTATTTCTTTTCATACAAATTAAGGAGAAACTTTTTAACTCATTCATTTTACATGCTACACGATGTTGCACCATGTATAATGATTTTTCCGGAGCCGACATCGCATATTATGTGTAATAGAAGTTGCATAAATTCAGATTTTTTTTTAACCCTTTGCACTCGTTTTCGAGTGATTTGGTTGCGATTCAGATTTTTATACAACAAAAAACCATGCTATAAACACGGGCTTTTATTTACTTACCTACTGCTTAAACTGTTTCAAAAACAATTTTTATGAAATGATCATATAGTACGAATTTAAACAGTCATAAAAGATCAACATACTGGGTTGGCTGGTAGAGATCCTTCGGGATAAGTCCGCCCTTTCTACTGTCCGAATGTTTATCGGCACATTAATTTAATAATCAGTAATAAAGCTTTATTATTCATTTACTTATTTTTTAAAACACAAATATTGCGCATGGTTCAATAAAGAATATTAATTAGGTATATCGACTTGTACATATTGTGCTAACAACAATTATTAATTTTGATCGGAGAGGTGTCTATGTGTTTTCAAATTATAGGTATTCATCAAATTATCGTAAAAATATTAAACAACTTTTAATTTTATACATCGTATAAAAAAATTAATAATTTAATTTTTAACTGAAATTTTGTTTATTTATTTTTTAAATCAGTAAAGATGAAAAAAAAACTCAAACTTTATTACTTACCCACCCATTGTAAGCCCATCAAATACCACTTTATACCGCCGATTTGTACCTATTAATAACAATATTCAACTTGTTCAACGAAGTTTTTAATATTATAACCTATAAAATGCTATTTCTGGAAAGTGTGATGGGATCCCCTAAACGGGACTATACTACTTACTAGATTTCCTCTAAACTAAACTACCTAACTCGAACTACACCTAACCTGACTAAATAAAGCATTAAACAAAACCGTGTAAACCGAATCGACTGAAAGAGTGCATCAATGTACCTATATAATAGGTAGATGACTCTAAGATGAAGACTTACGAACCCAAAATGAAGGGGTTAACAAACTTCATGATACGCACCTGAAATCACGGTTAAGGAAATCGTATGTGCTTTAAAGAAGACTTTCCGATCGCTACGTGGAATCTAATGGCCATGATGATATTGTGATCGTCTAGTAACCTAAATTTAAGGACCCAATACGTTGTGTACGAAATTAATTATAACAATCATTCAACTATATAAACCTGTAAACATTTGATCAGCCCTAAAATAAAGGTGATAGAACACATTTATATAACCAAACAAATCGCAGGATGCTCCACCATTTGTGATGTTAGTAATAATGAAATGAAAGAGTCCTACCTTAAATCCTCAGTTCTGTGAAATGACATGAGAAGTATTCAAAACAAAATGAAACAAACTATTCGACAATTTATAACATGATTGAAAGTTTTCACAAATGGTGGTCGTCGATAGTTGAAATATTAGTAGATAAGCATGCAATCAATCCTAGCCTACCATGATATCATAAAACTTTACCAACCCCCTCCCCCCCTGAAATCAAGATAGAACCATTACGGGCTTACGACCGTCTTCTACTTAGTTTCGAAGGCTGGCTTAATGCGCTTTATGTTAACCACGTTCGCCATTACACTTTGAAGTGAACGGTTCTACTCGATAATACACAAATCCCTCCCCAAACTAAGCAAACAAATTAAAATAGATAATAAAATAAAGTAAGACTTATCAATGATCCAGAGTTGCTACTTCTTTCTTGAATACACTGACTCTATGTTTTAAAAGATTCTAATTCAAATCGGTTCCCAGATAACACTTAATTATGTCAAATATTAATTAAAAATGCAACACTGAATTTAATTTTATGCTTGAATCTAAAAGGAATTTACTACAAATATATTTCACCACCCAGTAGCACACAAAATTAATATCTTATAAAATGTTCAATAAAATAATCAATAAAAATCACTAACTGAAAACAGGGCTATCCAAAGGATTTCGTACGAGAACGAGCCTCTACACCCCCGTCGACGATGCAAACCGAACTGGCCCGAGATGAACTCAGGCGCATAATTTATCTAATACAAAATCCTTCGTATCCCATCTTCAGTCAATGTTTCATGACTCTACCCAAAAGCGTTCCAAACAATCAAGAGTATTGGTATGTGAAGTGTTTTAATCATTTCTCCACATATAAATTGGAAGACTTCGATCCCTAATTAAGTAAATTATGTCACTACTAATATTAGACTAACATAAAATAGTTTATAAAATAAACTACAATATTTCAATAAAATGAATGGCCATGACAATCCTCCCCTTGAAAGAACAATCATGGGCTTGCCAAGAATGGCCAAAGATTCATGATTTTCTTTCACAAACTAAAAAAAATAAAATATTAATTCAAAATGAATATAAATTTATAATTTCTATGTACAACCCTATCTTATTTGCACCTACCATGTGAGCCTATCTCAAAACGCTATGGATATAGGTTCTCAATCATACAAGTACCTACCCGCTTACCAATCAACCATTCGGTACAACCACCAGCCGAAGTCCCTTCTATGAATAGTCAATGTAAAATATGTTAGTGCCAGGGCCGTATCCAGTACCTAATGTTATTTGTATCGTGAAGGAATTTAAAATTTTGTAGAAAGAATTATTTTCTGAATCATTTTGTTGACTTGATTTTAGAATTGTATAAAAATATATATATTTTTTTTTCATGCTATATAGCAGCCCCCACGTCCCGCTGCTTTTAGATCTCGACCGGCCTGTTCGGATGTCGAGTCCCTCATGCGATTAGACTAACCTTCAACGCGCACGCGAAATATATAAACTAAGATACGAGTACAAAGCATGCTTAAATACATAAACTAAGGTTTTACAATAGGCATTGAATCAATCACCCCCGAAACCGACCCAAATATGGTCACAACTTTAACCACACCTCGGTCGCCCTCTCATAATGACAGATTCAATTTATGGTGTTAAGCAATGACCCATATTAGGACCTTAGCGGCGATGACACAAGGGATTGTCCTTCGAGCCTTTCCTAGGATCATATACGAAGAATGGAACTTTCCCCCAGACAAAGTTTGAGGCAAGGACTGGAGTTGTTAAAAATATGTATAATATTTTGTATATAATAAATTCATGCATTATTGTAAAATAAATCATAATAAATACAAGGTTGTGAATCATTTTCGCCTTAAGTTACGAAAAGAAAGGAAGAGGAGTTTGTTAAGATACAATAAAATAATGATAAATACATAAATACGATAATTCATGCAAGGCGTTGTTAGTAAACTACCGGGTGTCGAGCCCCTCATGCGATTAGGCTAAACTTTAACGCGAAATATAATAAACTAAGATACGTGTACAAAGCATGCTTAAATACATAAACTAAGGTTTTACAATAGGCATTGAATCAATCACCCCCGAAACCGACCCAAATATGGTCACAACTTTAACCACACCTCGGTCGCCCTCTCATAATGACAGATTCAATTTATGGTGTTAAGCAATGACCCATATTAGGACCTTAGCGGCGATGACACAAGGGATTGTCCTTCGAGCCTTTCCTAGGATCATATACGAAGAATGGAACTTTCCCCCAGACAAAGTTTGAGGCAAGGACTGGAGTTGTTAAAAATATGTATAATATTTTGTATATAATAAATTCATGCAATATTGTAAAATAAATCATAATAAATACAAGGTTGTGAGTCATTTTCGCCTTAAGTTACGAAAAGAAAGGAAGAGGAGTTTGTTAAGATACAATAAAATAATGATAAATACATAAATACGATAAATAATGCAATGGAGTCGTTAGTAAACAACAATAGTCAACACATTTTATAAATTATTGAAATATTAAAAGCTTGATAAAGTATTCAGTTCCTTCACAATACAGAATAATGAAAATTTATAAAGATAGATAAGTACCTAATTTTAAATTTAAAGCCTGGCTGAATTTGGTCCTGCTGCAATAGTCTGGTAACTAAAACTTTGAACTTATTTAATTTAATCGAATTAAGAATGATTATCTTAAAATAACTAAAACTTAAATTATGTAGTCCTGAATTCTTTAACCAGAGACACAGATCACAATTCATTCACCCAAACTCATACTAAATTATAATAAAATATAAAAAAAAATAATTTAATAAATATAAAGCTTCCAAAATACGGCTCTGTCGACTAAGATTATAGAAACAAACCAAGGACACAATTATTACGACTCAAATCCTGAAGTAGGTACCTCACCAATCCGAGGTAAAGCCCGACCGAACACTCAATAATAAAATACTGTAGTGACATATAGTGCTTGACAAAAAAAAAACACCGTAATAAACAAAAACAAAATATACCTATATCAAATACAAACAGACAAAAAATATCTCTCTCAACCATAAGATACCCTAGGACCTAGAAGACACACTTAACATTTCACAAATTTAATAATAATATTTCACAGTTCAATAATGAAAGCCCATAGTAATAAATCGAAAAACACAGTGAGACCTAAAACATTATTATTATTATTGAACCCTGAAATACAATCTATCCACCTAATACAAATATGATGACGACCGCGGACAAAAAGTACCTATCACAAAAAATATTCATATTAGAAAGACGAAAACATTTACCTACTTAATCTTTATTTCTCTATGATAAAATTTTGAAAAATTAATATATAGGCTTCCCCAAGGAATGGAGTGTTTGAAGAAGAAATATACCTACTTAAATTAAACTCGAACATAACTAATTATTATAATTATCTTACACACAAAACAACCTTCCCTTTTGGAATATTAAACTGTACCAAGCAGAAAAGAATACGACCTTTAACATCTGTCCCAAATATTTATAAGCAATGATAAATCATAGATAACACATACCTTGCAAAAGCACCAAGTACCTATCTCTTTTACAAAATAATGAATCTGGGTTCACACAAAGTGAACAAAAAAAAAACATGACACCCCACTGACCTGAATTGGTGTAAAAGGAGAAGAGAAAAAAAAATGTCGGCATCGGGAATCGAACCCACGACCAGCATAATATGATACGACCTCCTGAGCGGATACCAACCATATTTAATCTAAAATTCTAATAACTTACAATTCATATTCCATCATACCTTGCAAAAACTCTTATGTATAAACAAAACCGACCAAAGTCCACTTTATAATATGCCCATCATTCACCCTTACAACTCTTTTTCTCAATATTACTACAAACCAACCCACTCGGTCAAAAAGTACCTAACCATAATAATCGAGAACGTTAAAAGTTATTTTAACAAAACAAAATAGACTTATTAACCTGATCTATATTTAATTTCAACACTCTCCAATAAAATAGCCGGCGAGACTTAACGCTTGAAGCATTCTCTACCAGTCTGCCGGTCCCATCCAAATTAAGACAGGATTCAAACCCCGCATTGAAATTTCAAAATATAGAAAAAAAAAACCCTTAGAGAGTTTCTGATCACGACCGGGAATCGAACCCGGGAGCTTCTGATCAGAAGTCGGAAGTCAGCGTCTATGCCACTGAACTACCATGTTCGTTAACAAAATAATTATATTGCTATTACATATTACAAGAAATAAAAAACTACGTGACACCCAAGTAACAGCTGAATTAGTTAAATATTAACAGAGCTTTAGAAATGTATTAAAACAGTATAATATCAAATCTCAACATACAAAACTCTAGGTACCTACATTCAATTCAACAAAAAAAAATGTGACTTCATTTTATTATTATTTCTGACAAACTAATAATATTTAACATCTTGACTCTGGTACACACACAAATAAATTAATATCCCTACTCTAAAGAAACCACTTCACAGTTCACGCATTCCTGAAATGTGACCATAAATCTCCATCTTTATTAGTCTCCATTCCTAACACAATACTTTCCAAAGACAACCTCTAGGACCAAACAAAAATAATACCAGAAAAAACATCGATCTAGGTACCACCTGAAGAACAGCGAAGAAAAATACAGGGTACACACGAACACACAACCGTGTCTCGTCTTGCAGAAAATTAAAATAATATAAATATGTTAGTCGGATGATATTATCAATTAATTGATGTCTTCCAATCAACCGACTTTGTCTCCAAATACAATAGAAAGAAAAGTACCTAAAGCTAAACTACCCTAAAATACCTAATGATTTTATAAATATATCCCTTTCCTAACAAGTTATGAGTTAAACCGGTAGAACTTATCGCCTGAGGCAATTTTTTCTAGTCACCCGGTTTCGTCTAATCTGAAACAATGCAACCATGGTCAGGAATTTCGTGTGAAACGAAAGGATCTGACAGAGAGAAGAAAAAAAATAAAAATAGAAGTCGAAAATGTGAGCCGACCAGGAATCGAACCCGGGACCCCAAAATGAGAATAAATATATTCGAATTAAAATATTGCCCTTCCCGAAACAGTACCTAACAAACTTACATATAATTCGATTCCAATTACCCTACACACTACCAAACAATTACCACAAACCAAAAGCAAAAGAATTTCTTAAACAGTAAAACTGTTCAGAAGATCACATCCTTACGAAAAAGAACGCCCTGTATAAAACATGTGACCCTATTCAAGGTACCTACATTCAGAATGTATGCAATAATTCATGTGTATAGTGGATACATGTCGGATCCACTATACACATGTCGATGCCCCGAAATGTCAAGTGGCTTACCCAAAAGTACGGACAAACCCTGATCATTTCACACCTACAGACACTTAATACATTTGGAGAGCCAAACAATATAAATATTATTTGTCTCTCACAAACAACCAAAGAATATTATTGAAAATTTAACCTGAACTATTTAAAACAAAACACCTAAACTTACCTCATCATTCACGCTTATTTTTCGACATCGCACATTCGAAATTCTTTCATTAACACATTTCCTTGCTGAACAAAATATCAAATAAAACCCTGCATTCTCTAGAAAATAATTTACTTCAATCCTACAAAATTACCAAAAGAGACCTCCCCTCGAGGTTAACAAAATATTTAATATTATTATTAAATCCAAAACAACAGCAACAAAAATCCTAAAATACCTAAGTAAAACAAGACCTCCCCTCGACGTTAACAAAATATTAAATATTATCATTAAATCCAAAACAACAGCAACAAAAATCCTAAAATACCTAAGTAAAACAAGACCTCCCCTCGACGTTAACAAAATATTAAATATTATCATTAAATCCAAAACAACAGCAACAAAAATCCTAAAATACCTAAGTAAAACAAGACCTCCCCTCGACGTTAACAAAATATTTAATATTATTATTAAATCCAAAACAACAGCAACAAAATATATACAAGGAAGAAAAAAATCATAAAATCCCTAAATAAAAGAGACCTCCCCTACTCTTTAAGATTTATGTTATACAGTTTAATAAGACAAACTTACAATCTAATTCTAACTCTTGAAACTAACAACTTCTTCTAATAACTGACTAGAACTTTAAACCATTTATTCAACCAACCATAGAATTTTTTCTACCTCCCCTGCTCTGCTAATCAAATTTCTGACCAAAATTTCCTGAACCTCCCCTAGATGACAACTCCATAATAACGATAAACAAGAGAAAGAAAAGAAAAAAAACGTAGTAAATCAGGTTTGTCTTTACAGGGGTAAAGACAAGAATCCTACGGTCACGAGGCACCATTCTGTGATGGGATCCCCTAAACGGGACTATACTACTTACTAGATTTCCTCTAAACTAAACTACCTAACTCGAACTACACCTAACCTGACTAAATAAAGCATTAAACAAAACCGTGTAAACCGAATCGACTGAAAGAGTGCATCAATGTACCTATATAATAGGTAGATGACTCTAAGATGAAGACTTACGAACCCAAAATGAAGGGGTTAACAAACTTCATGATACGCACCTGAAATCACGGTTAAGGAAATCGTATGTGCTTTAAAGAAGACTTTCCGATCGCTACGTGGAATCTAATGGCCATGATGATATTGTGATCGTCTAGTAACCTAAATTTAAGGACCCAATACGTTGTGTACGAAATTAATTATAACAATCATTCAACTATATAAACCTGTAAACATTTGATCAGCCCTAAAATAAAGGTGATAGAACACATTTATATAACCAAACAAATCGCAGGATGCTCCACCATTTGTGATGTTAGTAATAATGAAATGAAAGAGTCCTACCTTAAATCCTCAGTTCTGTGAAATGACATGAGAAGTATTCAAAACAAAATGAAACAAACTATTCGACAATTTATAACATGATTGAAAGTTTTCACAAATGGTGGTCGTCGATAGTTGAAATATTAGTAGATAAGCATGCAATCAATCCTAGCCTACCATGATATCATAAAACTTTACCAACCCCCTCCCCCCCTGAAATCAAGATAGAACCATTACGGGCTTACGACCGTCTTCTACTTAGTTTCGAAGGCTGGCTTAATGCGCTTTATGTTAACCACGTTCGCCATTACACTTTGAAGTGAACGGTTCTACTCGATAATACACAAATCCCTCCCCAAACTAAGCAAACAAATTAAAATAGATAATAAAATAAAGTAAGACTTATCAATGATCCAGAGTTGCTACTTCTTTCTTGAATACACTGACTCTATGTTTTAAAAGATTCTAATTCAAATCGGTTCCCAGATAACACTTAATTATGTCAAATATTAATTAAAAATGCAACACTGAATTTAATTTTATGCTTGAATCTAAAAGGAATTTACTACAAATATATTTCACCACCCAGTAGCACACAAAATTAATATCTTATAAAATGTTCAATAAAATAATCAATAAAAATCACTAACTGAAAACAGGGCTATCCAAAGGATTTCGTACGAGAACGAGCCTCTACACCCCCGTCGACGATGCAAACCGAACTGGCCCGAGATGAACTCAGGCGCATAATTTATCTAATACAAAATCCTTCGTATCCCATCTTCAGTCAATGTTTCATGACTCTACCCAAAAGCGTTCCAAACAATCAAGAGTATTGGTATGTGAAGTGTTTTAATCATTTCTCCACATATAAATTGGAAGACTTCGATCCCTAATTAAGTAAATTATGTCACTACTAATATTAGACTAACATAAAATAGTTTATAAAATAAACTACAATATTTCAATAAAATGAATGGCCATGACAAAAGGAAACTAAATTTAAAATAAATCTTTAATTAATGAATCTTTAATACGTGGAAAATGATTAAAGCTTAAAGCCCTTTATTTTGTTTCCTTAAAAATAGCTTTCAAAGTTTCTAATTTCAAACGGGTATTAATTAATTAGATTTATTAATATTAATAATTATATAAGGTACATATTTTTATTATTATTAATTACACTTTTACTTTTTTTCGGATCAAAGGCTTTTTTCACAATCACTTGTTTTTTTGTTTTTTTTCAGATTGTGAAAATATTACTGGAAAAAAAAAGTATCAAAAATATTCCACTAATTATTAGAAATGACTACAAAAAAGGGGCTGCTATAAACCTCAGATTTAAAAAAAAGTGAAAAATAAAACTTGTTTGACAATTGTTGATATTCAAATGTGTTCTTGTATAAAAAATTGTTTTTTCTTCTTCTTCATATGTCATGTTGGGTCCACTCAACGAGAGTGCCTACATATCTTTCCCTGTCTTAGACAGATTCAAAAAGCGCTCCAACTCTTCCAAATTCCAATACAATGCCTGATATTACGGAGCCAGGAAATCTGTCTCCGGTCCATGTCTCTTTTACCCTCTATTTTTTCATAGAAATTAGGTACTCACATTTTTTTTAAATGAATCTGTGCTCACTCAAAGTGAACACAAATATACTCTTTGATTCTTTCACAGAAAGCTACTTAAAGCTTGTGTCGTGAAAGAGGAAGATGGTCGGCACCTGGGGTCTAACCCACGACCTCCAAACGAAACAGACGAAAGACGGCATCGTAAAAACTAGTCTACCAAGCACATACTTCTCTCTCCTGAACAGATGTCCCAGATTGGACACATTCTGGAACATGTATTCAGGGAAGAGTCTGTCCGCTCGCTCTTTGGAGCACATTTGCATTACTTACCATATCCAACCATGAAGTACGAATCATTCGCCGATGCATCCACGTCCAAATTTGGTCTTCTCTCTTCTTCTTTTCTCTTTTCTTTTTTTTATTTATTTAATAAATACACATTTAAAATACAATAATCAATTAAACAACACAACACAAGACACAGTCTTCCTCCATAAGCAACTTAATGCTTGAGCGGAGGTATGTTTTTTTTTTTTTGACTCTCTCCAATAGAGATGAGAATCTACGTTTGTGGAAAGACTCTTTAACATATGGAAAAGTAATTAATAAATTAGTAGGTACAACAAGTAATCGATGAATTGATTTTTCAACCGTTTTCCACAAAACAATAATTACTTAAAAGTAATTAATGTAAGCTTCCTTTTACAGAGAAAATTTACAGGTCCCTAATTAAGTAGCCATTAAATACTAAAAGTAAATTTACGAGAATTGAAAAGGGGACGATTAAAATACTACCACATGTTTTCCACATTTCCTTAGAGACATAGTTTCAAGGTTTTCGCAGAAACCTATAACACACATTCATCATTTGTCGTTTATTATTATTTGTTTAGCAATTAAAGCCATTAACTACCTTCAGAAGATGAACAAGCATTATCAATTTATTAGTCCTGGCAACATTACTGTTTCGTCATAATGGCATTCACAATGATAATAGGTAATAATATGTTTGATATCATTAATGATAATAATAATGTAAATCCGGTGGTATTGACATTAGATACCCACAGAATGTCTATGACATGTTTTGTCTGTGGTATTAAAGTGTATCTAACCTAACTGTTGTCTATGTATCTAAAGTGACAGATTATTCCTGTTGTAATAGCTCAATACCTGATTTAATTTTGATTCAATTTAATTCTGGGAATATAAACATTATTCTTCATTCATTTATATAATTTTTTTGTACCGTGAATGTATGTTTAGCTATCAATTATTGCTATCGTAATCAGAGAAAGAGCTTAGAAAAAAAGATAACAAATTGTTGAAATGTTTTACTTAACCCACATAAATATAAAAATAAATAAATAAAACTTTATTGTTCAAAGTACAGTGTGGCGACCGTTAAAAAAATATAAACTAGTTTTATTAGGAAATAGATTATTAATATAATTTACTCTTAAATTTTAACATGTTTGTATATTAACGAAATCATAATGATAAATAATCTTAATGTAGCCCAAAAACAATTATGTGCTTAGAAAAATGTTGACTTTTTTATGATAAATTATATAATTTTTTTTTATCTCTGTAGATTTTTTATTTTCATTAGAAATAACTTGTTATAATGTCTTTCATCATATTTTCTTATCATTTGCTTTTGATTCTTAACAAATTTTAAAATAAACATAGATTCCATATAAGAAAAACTTTTTGCAAACTTTTCAATTCGTAATACATAACTTAAAATATTTCAATAAAACATTAATTCTTGGAGAAAATTTTAGTAAATTTAGTAAAGTTTGAAAAAATGTTTTTTCTTCTTATTATGATTTTATACGATTACGAGAAATTCGCAGTAATACCCCGTAAAGTGGTGTTTCGATCAGCGCTCGTTTCATTTCTTTCTTATTCTTTCAAGTTTTCTATACTTGTGCAAAAGTTTTAATAATATAGCGTCATCCTTGGAAAACGCTGGATATCAATAAACTGCCCTCCGTTGTTTTTTTTTTTTTTGTTTGTTTGTACAAAAATAATTTGACAATTGTTATTTGCTGGTTTGGGGTTTTAAAAAACAAATAACACTACCCCCTATTCTGTTTTGGTTGATTGGTTCGAACTAAAATAAGAACGTTCCAAAATTTAATAATTGAGTTCACATGAATTAAAATGAGCTAGGTAATTAGAATATGAGTCTAATTAGGAACGTTCTCGCTTTTTACAGAATACCAATGTGCACTTACAAAAATTGGAACGTTGTTATTTTAGTTAGTGCCCACTAAAATCGAAATAGAATCGGGCGTATTATTTTTGTTATCTTGACAAATGCTGCGATGTATTTTCATTTCATTTGATTCAAACAAGGTTATGTTTTGAAAAAGTTTTTCGTTACTTGGCTTTCCCGTTCTTGCGAAGACGCCATTTTGACCTCTGGGTTTTAATTTTAAATTCAGTTATTGTAACAAAAAAAACAATGATTTATAAACCAGTTCTAGAACTAACATAAAGGGCATGCTATGTCAGTACAGCAAACATATTTAGTGGTTTGAGGGAAATAGTATTTCATTTATCATTTTCCATCTCAAATAAACTCATATTTTCCTACTGTTATTGCTTAGCATTTGAAAATATTTTAAAGATCGACAAAATCAGCAGATGGCGATTGTCTAACTTTAGGGTTGCCAAATGAAAAAAATAGAATGATATTCTATATTTTTAAAGGTACCTTTTGAGTAACAAAATATTTTACTCTCACGTATTAAGACGAAAATAAAGTTATAACAGATGACACGTATCCACGCCAGTTTATAATTATTATTGAAGTTAAGACAATTTTAATTTGAATTTAATATGTCATTAACGTAAAAAAAATCTTAAACTCAAAAATCAAAACTAGTTAAAAATTTTGTTTCGAATCAATACGTCATGGTTTCAAAAACTATTCGGCAATTTGACACCGGCTTTCCAAATGGACCACCCTATATTATGAATGCATGAACAATTACTACTCTCGTTTTCTCTGTCCTTCACAAAATATGCAAGAATCGCGCGACTAATCGGGGTATTGCTGTATTCAGATCATACGAGATTTGAGAAGGTCATCGAACACTTACGTGACACAGGGCCGGCTCAAGTTCAGATTCGCTCAAGTGCTGATCAACGCTGTGGCGCTTCTGGCTATCGGAGGAGGAATTGCAGCTTACTTCAAGGCGTATCCCTCTATACAGGTATATAGCATTTTTTATATTTACTTATGACATTATTTTTTAACCTTTTGAATGCCAAGGTAGTAGAAGGTAGAAGCGAGGCCCTCGCGATTGCCGTCTTTTTAACGCATATACAGATCGGAAGGCTAAACCATCTGACCTCATGCACTTAGGCGGTGTAGTCAAGCGATAATCACTAAGTACTACATACAAAATTCATGCTAATTTTTGTTCCTTTTTTTCAACTTCCTTTATCAAAGTAGCTATTTTTAATTGTATTTCTGTTTTTTTTCAAAATATTGTTGTGAACTTTGTGTACTTGAGTAAGTAACAAACAATATTCGTTAGAACAATCGACAAGACAGAAGAATTCACCTTCCTAAATGTTATAATAAAATCAAAATACGTAATAATATACATAATAATGTAAAAATAAGTACATAATAATTTTAATAAAATCGTTTCCTTTACATATTTAATTTAATTTATAAAGATATACGGCATAAGCCTATTAAACAATTTTATACACTATAATCTACCAACAACACTATAATCAAGAGGCCCCGGGTTCAATTTCCGATCGGGTAAGAAATTTTCAATGTTTTTTCCACTTGAAATTTCTATACGGGGCTGGAATCCTATCTCAGATTATATAAAATGAATAAATTACTTTATTCGTTTTTAGTAACCTCACAATTTTGATTTGTTTCGAAGGACCATATTTCACGTCTTATATTATCAGATAGTTTACCTTTTCAATTATTAGTAGGCTCTTCGTGAAACATTTTGAGAATAAACAAAATGTCGCTTATTCACAAACTTTATACTTAGCACTTAACAGTTTTCAATTTTCAAAATGTGAGCTACCGTCAATTTAACTGTGAAAGAAGACTTAAAAACCAGTTTTCAAACATTTTATTTCCTTTCGAAATGTCGGCTCACCTTTTCCATTATACAAACAGCAAACTTTTTATATATTTTCCAATCATAATATGAACCTTAATACATGTATTCTTATTATTACATAGCATGTTTTTCGTAGAAAGGAATTACCATAATATGATATACTTCCTTTATAAGAACAGCCTCTGGTTTTTCCTGTAAATCTATGAATAAAAGAATATCTTATTCTTGTTTAAATCACGTGTTTTTTGACACGACTCATACATTGATCAAGAAAATAAATACACTCAATTTAGTTGGTAACCAATTTCTTCATATTTTAACACGACATTATAAATTCTGATTTTACACAGATATACTTGCAGGTTGTCAACAAAACTGTGACCACTAGTACTGCTACAATATCCATGGCCCCATCGGCCAGGAACCCCGCTCCAGGCGTGTGTCTCCCTGTCATCGTCAACTTCTGTCAGTACCACCGAGTGCCGTACAACTTCACAGTTTTCCCCAACTACATTGGGCATTTCGGACAAAGGGACGCCCAGCAGGTAAGGGCTTTTCAACTTCATAATCATATTGATGGAATGATGTTAAAGCAAACATTGAATATTATTCTTGCAATGGATCGTCCGATAATCACGGAGGTCTTGTGGTACATTTTTTTTTCTTATAAAAGAGCGATGAGATTTAAGCCAGTAAAAACGCTTGGCTCTTGTGAGATAATTTATTCTAAATTTGATGACATATAGCTGTGTAACCATATTATGTTTTCTTATGATTAAGTGTTATTTTTTAACTATTAACGTATTTTGTATAAAAAAAATAAAAATAAGAACTAAATTTTTTTAGAAACAAAATATCCATCGATTTCATGTGTTGAATGAAAACGGGGTTTTTTTACTTTTAAAATAAAATATATTTTTGGATATTACCCACTTATTTACTGCCAAAAAATAATTTACTTTGATCTTTCGAGCAGTTAGTTGGTCTATGTGTTATCCTTTTTCCAATTTTCAACTGTTAATGGAAAGTGAAGGTTCAATTCCTTTAATGGTTTCGATGCATTTATCAGTGCCCGTATTTACAAAAGGTTTCTGATAGTCTGGATTGTTCCTTACAATTCATTCAATTAATGAAGATTTGATTCTTTAACCTGACAACTGTCATTCTAATTTAACTAAAGCTTAGAGTAAAACTTACATCTTGGAAAAGCGATTCGCTGGTAAGCATAATAATATTTGGACAAATTGACACATTTTTGTTACTTTCTCAGGAGCTGGAAATATACGATGCTGTTGTGGATGTTCGATGCTACGAATTGGCTGCCCTGTTTCTGTGTTCCATCTTCGTTCCCAAGTGTGGTCCTGTTGGACACATGGTCAGACCCTGTAGGAGTCTCTGCTTTGGTAATTATCTTTTTCTATTCTTTTATTCGGGTTGCAAGGACATACAATAATCTCTCGAAAAAATCGTGCGAAAAAAATGAACTGTCCACTGGAACACATAAACATTTATGTGTGCCAATCAAAGACACTTATTAATCGTAAATTTTTGATTTTGTTATAATTTTGGAACACCATCAGTGCAAAGGCGAAAGCTGGTGGTGTTAGATTGTAATTTTGTAAAATAAAAAAATAAATTATAAAAAAATATAAAAACTGGACAGTTAATTTTTTTACCTACTTTTCTACCCATTGTCGAAAAATTCGTTCGCAAAATTCAAAAAATGGTCTAGGGCCCCGGAGTTTTTTTCCAAATTTTGTATCATTTTCAGCAATTTTCAGGGGTTTTGCATAAACCCTAATACAATCGCTTCCGGCTTGCGCACATTTCTGAGCCCTAAACAGACCTTAAAATCTTTACTTGTGAATTTTTTAAGCTCCTCCATGATAGCAACAATAAACTGGGCGCTATTTTGAAAGACAAGGAGAGGCCAGTTCAAACATGTCGGATCTAGACTTTAGACGTTCATGCCCTTATTCTCGTAGCGGTCATAATACGCTCTTATCTTGATTGACAATCATAAAATGGCGGATTCTTATTCACAAAACAAGATATCTTAAAAATGTGTTATGTTTGAAATATCGGTATGAAAATGATCCAGTTCAAGATAGGATTAACATTAGATTCCGATAGTTTTGTGAATACGACTGCTTGCGATCGTGTCTTAATCTTATCGTTAAGTGATTTTTAAAAGCGATTGATTACGAGAATAGCCCTACAGGCCCGATTCCTTTTGTATAGTTAGTTGACATATGCACTGGGGCATTCCCGTTGTGATTCTAGTGGTAAAAAGTGCTAGAAAGAAGCCTTGCCAAAGATTTCTTAGCAAAAAAGGGAATAAACCCTCGCACAGTCGAAATCGCGGAATACCAAAAATTACATTCCCTACCCTCTCAATTCAAAGGAAACTTTGAAAAAAATATTGCTTCTTACCCACGATTGACCAGAACCCTTATTTAACCAGCATGGTCCAGCTTTGTCCATAGTTTTACACATTATACTAATTCTGAATTTCCTAATAATAATAAATTTATTAAAACACCTGATATTATTGATAAATGTCGTGCATGTGGCCAAACAGGAGAAACACTCAGACATATTTTGTATGGGTGTTCTCTCCTGTGTGGTTCTGAGTATCTGCACAGACATAACGATGTGGCTAAAATAGTTCATCAAAAACTTGCCTTGAAATATGGTTTTCACGATTTTGAAGTACCTTATTATAGGTACACCCCAATTTCGGTAATGCAAAACAATAATACAAAGTTATATTGGGATATACCAATACAGACTGACCGAACGATTAATGCAAATCGTCCGGACATTGTATTGGTTGATCGTAGGAACGGGATAACGTATCTCGTGGATATCACTATACCGTATGACGAAAATTTGAAAAAAGCAGAGCAAGATAAGATAATTAAATATCTTGATCTTGCTCACGAAATCAAGGATATGTGGCATACACCAACCACCCACATAATACCTATAGTGATATCGACGAATGGAGTTATTTCTAAGTCTCTTAAAGACAATCTAGGGAAACTTGGCATATGTTGTGGTCTCAGATATGCCATCCAAAAGGCAGTTCTGTTGTCCTCATGTAGGATGTTAAGAAAGTTTCTTTCTCTGTAGTTCGAAGATCTCTCATGATTACATTACATCGTGATGTATCATGAGAGATAATACCGATATTTTTATATTTAGTATATAGCATTGTATTTAATTTTAATTTAATTTATGTTTTATTAATTTTTATACAATGATGTAGGTATGCCTTATATGATATATTGTGATTTAATAAATAAATGTTTTGAAATAATAATAATAAGGGAATAATTTTTAACGCGCCGTTTTGTGACACAATGGCCACCTCAAGGGACACAAATTAAACATGGAGAAAAGGTTACACGTAACGTAACACAACAATCGTTTCATTATGAAAGCATTAACAATCAACCCAGTTTGTCTCTTTTATTTGTCGCATGTCCTGCTGACATATTTCCAACGAGGTCAAACGTTGCACGACAACTGCTCAGAACTGGCTGCTTTATGAACAAGGGTTTGCGCACTGCCCCACGGTAATTTCAGTTCTCCTTCTTGCGAACTTGAAAAGAATTTAAAAGGAGCCTCTCGAAAATCATATTTGATTAGCTCATTATGGAAATATTCGGGAGGAAAGTTTTCGGGCGAAATTCTCGTTTTCGAAAAGTTATAAGTAATAAACGAGCTGAAGTGGAAGGGTGCGCGCCCTGCTCTCATATTTCCCTACCTAATCATTTCTCTCAACTTCTCTCAATAAAACTCTGTTACAACTCTCAAGTAATATATAACTATTTGTCGACCCTAAAACTCGGTTTACTATTTTTTTATTACCAAATAACCTAAACATTAAATTCTATCGCCTCTTTTAGCTTTTCGCGGGTCAGCTCTTCTTTACCTAAGGTTATATTAGGTACCTACTATTCCTAATAGTGTCTCATTTTCTCTACAAAATACTGAACATCATCTAGATCTTCCTTGGTTTCAATATAATATATGAATGACTAAGAAAATCAACTTAGCTACGGAGGACAGGAAGGATTGCGAGCGTTTTGTACCTATACTCACCTTTGGAATTGTAAATAGGGAACCTCAGCTGTGAGCAAACGAAACAATAAAAAAATATATTGGCACTTACCGTTTTTTTTTTTAAGTTGTCTGTTAGATTTTACCCAATACTTTAGTTTGATACCTAATCATCATCCAAAATGGAAAAATCCAGTTTCAATTGGAATTATTCCCCGATATTGTAGTTTGAATGCCTCATCACCAAGAAAAATACAGTTTTAATTGGAATTATTCCCCGATATTGTAGTTTGAATGCCTCATCACCAAGAAAAATACAGTTTTAATTGGAATTATTCCCCGATATTGTAGTTTGAATGCCTCATCACCAAGAAAAATACAGTTTTAATTGGAATTATTCCCCGATATTGTAGTTTGATTGCCTCATCACCAGGAAAAATCTAGTTTGAATTGGAATTATTCCCCGATATTGTAGTTTGAATGCCTCATCACCAAGAAAAATCCAGTTTTAATTGGAATTATTCCCCGATATTGTAGTTTGAATACCTCATCACCAAGAAAAATACAGTTTCAATTGGAATTATTCCCCGATATTGTAGTTTGAATGCCTCATCACCAAGAAAAATACAGTTTTAATTGGAATTATTCCCCGATATTGTAGTTTGATTGCCTCATCACCAGGAAAAATCTAGTTTGAATTGGAATTATTCCCCGATATTGTAGTTTGAATGCCTCATCACCAAGAAAAATCCAGTTTTAATTGGAATTATTCCCCGATATTGTAGTTTGAATACCTCATCACCAAGAAAAATCCAATTTTAATTGGAATTATTTCCCGATATTGTAGTTTGAATACCTCATCACCAAGAAAAATCCAGTTTTATTTGGAATTCTTCCCCGATATTGTAGTTTGATTGCCTCATCACCAAGAAAAATACAGTTTTAATTGGAATTATTTCCCGATATTGTAGTTTGAATACCTCATCACCAAGAAAAATCCAGTTTTAATTGGAATTATTCCCCGATATTGTAGTTTGAATACCTCATCACCAAGAAAAATCCAATTTTAATTGGAATTATTTCCCGATATTGTAGTTTGAATACCTCATCACCAAGAAAAATCCAGTTTTATTTGGAATTCTTCCCCGATATTGTAGTTTGATTGCCTCATCACCAAGAAAAATACAGTTTTAATTGGAATTATTTCCCGATATTGTAGTTTGAATACCTCATCACCAAGAAAAATCCAGTTTTATTTGGAATTCTTCCCCGATATTGTAGTTTGATTGCCTCATCACCAGGAAAAATCTAGTTTCAATTGGAATTATTTCCTAATATTATAGTAGTTTCTCGCCAAAAATACATAGAATTGATTTTATCCGAATTTTGTGTTGTTTTGAATAATCAATAATTATTATTGATTCAACTCCTTAGGAACTTTTTTGCGAATCTCTACGGACACTACAAGAATATATAGTACACCTAGCTAATTCAATTCATAAAATTAATGCCTCATCACGTTTCTTTTAATAATAACACCTACTTGAAAGTTATACCGTAACGAAAAATTGGTACACGCTTATTATTTTGAAGTACTGTAATGGATTTGTAAAAATGTTTTTTTTTTTTTATTTCATTTTAACATAATGAAACAAAACCAAAATTATAATTATTATACTTATAAATTTCCGAGTAATAAATATACCTATATAATGTCCCATCATAGCGCAAGATTCGAATTCGCTACCATTTTGATAATAGACGGCTTAAGTTTATTATTAGCCTTCAATTAAAAATGGTCAAGTACTTGAAGTTTGAAAATTTTGTAAAAATTGGGCTAGAAATTGTAATTCAACTTAGACCCCCTAACATATTGTTTCTTCTGTGCACTTTCGATGAAATTGTATCATGTGATTTAAAAACAATAATATGTAGCTACGTTTTCATGAGTTTATTAAATACTAGATCTTTCTACAAACTGACATGAAAAATTTGTATCGAACAAGGAAATTTAACGCCCTTTAAACGAAAAAATTAAAGAATGTTAACGGAAAAGTGCTTTGTGCTGACAAATATTTTAGCGAAGACCATGTTGTACTTTCTAATGGCCTGTACACATCTGAACACGCGCGGTAACGTAATCAATACAACGTTACATGCAACGTTACATGCAACGTTACAAAATTCCATAGTACGCTGTACTTAACGGAAATTTGATACGTTGCATGCAACGTGACATTGGTTAGATTATTGCGCGTGTTCAGATGTGTACAGACCCTAACATAATCCTACATATCTATATTATGGTATACTTTGCGATTCAATGAAGAAAAAAAAGAAACAAATGCTGCTCTACAATAGTGAAAGTTATGAGCTTGCTCACCAGAAGAGATGGACATTGCTTGGACATATTGTGTTAAAGATGTCGAACGACAGATTATTCTTTATAGAGTGCTATAAATTTTTCTTCGCAATAATAAACTTTTTGTGTTTTTTCTTCTGTTTACATAGAAACAATGCGTCGCTGTGGCTTTTTCCTGGACGTGTTTGGTCTCTCCATGCCAGATTATCTTCAGTGCGATATGTTCCCCGAATCTGGAGACACCGACGTCTGCCTGGGGCATCGGGAAGTAAGAGAGGCGAGAGTCAGAGCTCAGAAACCTGGTGAGTGTTCCTCGAGAAACTTTCTATATTCGTTTGAACATCTCTTCATGGACTTTTGAACAAACTTCCCCGATGTTTTGGGCAATGGTGCTTGATGGTAGTGTAGTCCATTTCAATGAAAAATGAAATAATATTCATTTTTCATTGGATTCTCGATGTTTCTTTATTACAACATGACATAATGTATTGTATGTAGGTATATTGATTCTGTGATATCTTTTTTATGTCAAATTTTGTGTGTTGTTTATTATACTTTCTATATGCAGTAAAGAATAAATAAATAAATAATCTGCTATTATAAAATACTAAACCTCAACTATTATTTAATATTTTGTAACATTGCAATCAATTATGAAATGCCTGCTATATGTTATTTCATTGTGATATCAAAGCAACCAATGGTTGCTTTTACATACAACTTACTAAATACAAAAATACATTAGTATCGGTAACAACAATGAAAAAATAAAAACAATAATCGTCACAGTGCCATATATCCCAAAATGGTTAGCGTAAGAAACAAGGTCAGAAAAGATGTCTAAATGTATTTATGGTCACTTTGGTTGAGCCCAGATTCATCTAAAAAAATATTCATCCTAGTGATAGCGAAATCTATATTTTGTCAATTTTACTTATGTTAGATTTTAGTTATGAATTTGTATGTTTATACTAATGACGTGATAGACGCCTGTTATTGGAGCAATGGGGGTTACGTGTGTGCGTAATTTGATATTTTTTCATGCAATCTCAATATTGAATTTTTATTGTAAACAAATATATTAAAGATTACTATAAAAACCATAAAAAAATAAAATGTATGGTTCTTTTCAACAATACCTATATTAAGGCCTTAGCACTACGTCACATCGTGAGGCCCAACATTCACTTACCTAGATCTGTATGTACTTACCTGTACATATCTGTGTACACGCCGGCGGGTGACGCGAGAGGCCAAAAAGGCCGCCAGCGCTAAGGCCTTCATACATAGGTGGTGTTGGTTCTTTCGGCCAATATAATAAAAATACATAGATACTAAACAAAACTCAAAATTGATAGTGATTTCTTGGCACCATACAGTCAGCAGTTACAAACTAGTAATAACTAATTTAATTTTCAAAAAATTTCTCATATTTTATTAATTTATTACTAGTTGCATGTATACATGAGATCCAACTATCGATGGCCTGAGTCGGTATGTTCATTGTATGAAACGATGTCGTCAATAAATTAAATTTTTACAAAAATTGTTAAGAAAAGTTTAAGATGTACTGATATAATGAATGTATTTTTTTTTTTTTTTTTTTTTTATTTATTTAGGTAAACAGACAGTCATTAACAATACATAAAAATTAAAACAAGTATGATAACAATAAGTGGACCAATTAAGTTTACACACATAATACGTTATGAAACAAGTGAAATCTGTGTCATTCTTTATCATATTAAATTAAAAACTCTAACAAAAAATAATATTTCAATAATACTAAATGCTTGGGGGCGGAGGAAGGATTTGGACTGGGGAAGGACTTGGACATGGGAAAGGAAATGTGTGAAACGCTATGAACCTCGGTGCAGCAAGTTCTTGATTAAATATTTAAACTTATGTTTAAGGTTTGTATTGAAAATGTCAATTGTACTAAAAAAGGAATTATAATTGGAGGTAGCTCGATATATGTAAGAGTTCTGGGCATAGTTGGTTGAACAGGTCGGCAGTCTAAAAGTGGGTGTGGCCCGGGTCTGTCTGATAGGTACGTGAAAGTCGATCTTAGTCAGTAGGTTGGTTGTGTCAGTCATGTTATTAACTAGTTTGTACAAGTAAAAAATGTCAGTTATTGTTCTACGATTTTCTAAAGTGTCAAGCCTATGATGGGCAGCGGATCGGCGTACATTGTCAAATGTCTGTTTAGTTCTGTAGTCCAAATGTCTCAAAAATCTGTTTTGAATTCTTTCGATTCTGTCAATATAGGTGAGATACTGTGGGTTCCATACTGCAGAGGCGTATTCCAGACAACTCCGAACATAAGTAAAAAATAGGGTTTTTAAAGTTTTTGGGGACTTAAATGGTTTAGACACTCTTATAACAAAACTTAATTGCCTGTACGCATGCTCCACAATCCCATCTATGTGGTTTTTATATAACATTTTGCAGTCGAGCACGACACCAAGATCCCTTATTTCATTTTTTCTTACTATTTTTGTATCGTCAACAACATAATCTGCAATTATTGGTGTTTTCGCTCTCGTAAAAGAGATGCAATTGCACTTGTTGACATTTAAGAAAAGCTGATTTTTAGAGAAATACTTAATTAAGCTGTTCATGTCAGACTGCAATGCGTCAGCGTCGCTCCGATTACGTATCTTCTTGTAGAGTTTTATGTCATCGGCATAGATAAGAAAGTTTGAGAATTTATAGAAAATTAAATTATCTAGTTGATATGTTTCGGCGTTTTTCGATATCTTTTTAAAATTCTGAAATATAGGCATTGAAACTCGTAAATTTGTCATAAAAAAAATATTTTTCTTTATAAAAAAAAGTTTGATAAACCCTGGAACTTTTTCATTAAATTCAATTTGAGATATTGTATTTTTCTATATACATACACATTTTTAGGGTTCTAGCTTTTATAGTTTTTGAGATATATTATGCAAAAATTAAGTAAAAATTCAAAGGTTGATTACCCCTGACTGAAAGAAAATTTAAAAATTCTGAGTATACAAGTTTTGTAGGCTTAAAGTATTAAATAATTTCTGAAATTTTAGGATCTGTGCATCAAGCGAATCAAAAGTTATAAGGGGAGGGGGGGACACACACAGACACACTAAATGTTCTCCTCCGAATTCTGAGTAAATCCATATATGGAACATATATGCTGCGAAGCCTCTAAGTTGGTGTTTTTTGTCGTCAAAGTTTGAAAAACCGTTTAAAATGTAGACCTGGCCATACAAATCTCACGTATCTTGGCTTGATACTGCCGATCTGTCTCGAGAAATAATTTCTCTTCAACAAATCGACAGTTGGATAAAATGTAATTAGGTACCTACTAACTTAATAACGGTTAGCAGATAATATGCGATTTCGAGTCCTGCTAAGCAATGGATTTTTTCCAAGTTCAGTATTATGTAAGATGTCATAAATTCCTATAATGGGAGTTACGACGATTAGAAATTTTACCAAATGACAAACATCAAAGTGCATCATTTTTTTTATAATTCGGTGCATTTTTATTTCCAGTTTGCCCCACGGGCTTCCAATGCGACACCAAGCGTTGCATCCCCGCCGACTGGCGGTGCGACGGCCACGTGGACTGCCTGGACCAAACCGATGAACTCAACTGTAAGAGCTGCGGCAGAGGCACCATCCACTGCGGCGAGAGGAGGTGCATGTCCCAAAGCCACGTTTGTGACGGGAAGATAGACTGTCCCTGGGGGCAAGATGAGAGAAATTGCTGTGAGTATATTCACTTTCTTATTACATACTAGCTTATACCCGTCTTGCTTTACGTTTTTGATTCCGATTGTCAGGCTTGATCGGTAGGTAATTAAACAGGTTCTAGTCTAGCTTCCCATTGCTTAACAGACCTCTATAACTGACATAAGCACAGGAAAAGAAGAATGACACTTTTAAAATTTTTGTTTCACCGACCTCATAATATTATACGAACCTACCGACATAATTTGCAAGTTTTCATAGAGAGAGAGATAGCTCTGTGGTTTGAATCTTAGCTACATTCCCTAATGTGTGATAATTAATTAGGCTCTCCACCCATAGAGGCTGATTTGCGCTATCTGTCAAACTTCAAAATGGAGGAATCATTTTGCAAATTTTTTCATTAAATCTTTATTTATTGAGAATAATAAGATTTGAATAACATTTATATGTATAACAAATCAATCTACGATTATTTTATTACATTTTCATACCGTAATACCAAGATTCCATTCAACGTTTACATGAGTAATTTTGTTTCCAAAAGATGGCTTACTGTCTTTTTGAGAAATTTGTATGAAGATCCTAAAAAAATAGAGTTTTTTAAATAGCTCTAAATATATTAAAGTTAATGCAGCAAATTGTATTTAAGAACCTTCTCAAGCAAATTGCACCGCTCTGCGCAGATTCATATCTGACGTAGCATTTGTATTTTGAGCGTGATGTTCACATATACGATAGAAAGCACACAAACATTTCTGAATTATTATGTAGATTTGTTCTTCTTTACTTTGTTTTCCTAGAAAAGAAATGCGGCCGTAACATTACGAACGCAGTATTCTTTGAGACAAGTACAAAACAATCAATGTCTATCTCTTTACCGCCGCCTGGCAGTAAAATGATGTAACTGCGAAAGAGACAGTTAAGGCGTACCCGTCCGTAGTCCTATTGCGCGTAGCTTGGATACTACAATAAACAAGGCGCCCAATGCAATAAAATTGTTTTTTTTTATGACGATCGAATTTGAGTACTTACCATACAGTGTTGCCACCTGTCTGGATTTCGCAACGTGCGTCCAGGTGTCCGGGCGAAACCTCAAATGTCCGAGTTGTAAATTAACTCAATCACTTTTTTTTTGGGAATTTTTACTTTCACCCAAATTTCACCTTTCCGGATAGGTACCAAATTTTCGGAATGACCTTTGTGTCCGAGTGAAAAAATTTCCAAAGGTGGCAACACTGTTATCATAACAGTGTATTATGATAACAGTGTTGCCACCTTTGGAAATCTTGAAAAATTCTTTGAAAAAAATAAACAGTGTATGTTGATATGTCGATCGCTAAAACAAAATGTCAAAATCTTCTTCTTTTTGGCTTATCACCCCTAAGTGGGGTATTCCTGCCATAATCACATAAGTAATCCTACAATCTCAAAATGTTATTAGTATTAGGTATATTATAGTTTACAAAATTGCATCCGATTTAGGTTAATAGAAAATGTCAAAATCCTCGCCAAATGTTACATTGCGATCACGTTTGTGAATGGGATCGTTTTTTATATGGATTTTTCTTGCGAACAAGCGACATCACACAATTTCGTAAAATCCACACAATTTCGTAAAATCCACGCAATTTCGTAAAAACGCAATTTTACACTTGGCAACGAACGGACGAAGATCAAAAGTGCTCTCCACAGTGCACCCATTCTTTTCAGATCCTTTTTCACTTTCATTATGTCTCTACTGATGTTATGTTATCTGGTGTTTTCTGTTATGCTTACCTAATGCGAAACAGTTTCTTTCTCTTTGATAAGTATACAGGAAGACTGGTAATTCGATACATTCCTTGAAAGGGGTTATACTAGAACAAATTTGCAACAATTTTGTTCCCATTAAACAGAGGTCAAATGCCAATGGTTTTCGAGTTATTTAACTTTTTACTGTTATTTTTTTTTCAATTTTCCACTTTCTGACCTAAAATTGAAAGTTGTGAACAAAGTACTTCATTTAGGAAAGTAAAAATATACTTTTCCGATAGCTGAAGAATAACGGAATGGTTGAAGTAAAAAATCAAGAAGAAAATTTCAAAGACCTCAAAGATGTATGAAAACGCCCATGCCTAAATCTGATCGTTTAATGTTGATTATTTTCCAAAAGTGTTGTAAAGTGGAAAACATTTATACCTTTTCTGAAACCTAATTATTGGGTTAATTTTTCTTGTGTTTTGTACGCCAAGTATATTATACTTTTTTGGAGTTTCTCCCTTAGAAAAATCGAAATTAACAATGAAAAAAACTGACTTGTGATTTTAAAACGTTGTAGGTATTTCCGAGGTTTTTGAAATTTTCTTCTTGATTTTTTTTACTTCAACCATTCCTTTATTATTCAGCTATCTATTAGAAAAATGTATGTTTAGTTTACAAAATGGAGTACTTTGTCCACAGTTTTCAGTTTTAGGTCAAAAGATGGAAAATTGAAAAAAAACTAAAAAGTTAAAACGAAACGTAATCCGTTGGCATTTGACCCCTGGTTAATGGGAACAGAATTGTTGCAAATTTGTTGTAGTACAACTCCCTTCAAGGAATGTATTGAATAACCAGTCACCTTGTATGTGACCTACATAGAAAAAAAATATATCAATATATCGTTAAGGGAGGGGAAGGGACATTTGAAAAAGGTTTATGAGAAAAAAAATATAACGTTGTTACCCACAAACAATCAAAAAACGACTTTTAACAAAATACCAGTCTTTTTTTTCTAACGATTTCCACATAAGTCATATTTTGTGATAATATGACTGTCCCTCCCTATGAAATCCCTTCGATCCATACAAACTTTTTCAATATTTTCTGCTTTAAAGATACTTAGGGAAGTATCGGGAGCTGGGGCAGCATTAGGTACCTACCCCACACCTAGACGCACTGCCACCGCTGTGTGTACACAAGACTCATGAATAATCTCGGTGTTTCCGAATAGAAAATAAGTTTTGCAAGTTGGACGGCCGCTGGTGTAAGCATCTACTATCTAAATATTAATACGTGAAGTAAAAACTTTGTGACCATTTTTGCGCGGACGGAGGAGTATGAAATTTCGCACACTTATAGTTTATAAATAAATAAACACTTTTCTAAACAAAGGTGTCCGGCGAAACTTATTGCCTGAGGCAATTTTTTTCTAGTCAATCGGTCCCCTCCAATCTGAGACGGACCAACCCCGGGTAGAAATTTCAAGTGAAAAAACTCTGACTCGACCGGAAATTTAACCCGGGACCTCGTGGTCCACGCCTTTACCACTAAGCTACCGTGGATAAAGAAAGAGTGGAGATTCCTAATGTTTTTTTACAATTATGTATAAAAAATACATTAAATAAATAAAAAAAAATTACAAACACTACTGTAATTGTTTATTGTTTTTTATCATCCTTAGGTCCATCCGGACACTTGAAATCGTCATTAGAACATCATTTATCCAATAAAAAAAAAATAGAAAACAGCATAAATCCAAGAAAAAAAAAAAGACAGAAAATATAGATGGAAAAATAATTAATGTTTTATACACTGGAAGAGAACAGTCAACAGAACATGATAGAAGAGCAATGCTGGTCGCAGTGTAAAGAGCTCCGACCGGCATTTTGTCAGGTAGTCTACAATACACGGTGTTAAGTTAGTAGTGGATAAACCGAAGCAGGGAGGTAGAGGACCTCAATACCTATCGATTTGACCCCTATGTATGTTCAGCGATATTGGGTGGTTCAAAAGTTATTTACCTTTTTGTGAAATTTGAATAAAAACCGGATTTCTGACTAAACTACGTAACTGTGGCTAAACTATTTAGATGACGATCATGATTTTTTTTTCTGGAAATAGTCCGATAGTGACCCTTGCGCAAGGTATTATTGCTATGAGTCAGCACCCGATAGCTTTTGTTCAAAAATTTTTTTTCATGGAATTCTTTCCAAGCTAATATTTTCTAAAATCTTTCAAAGGCTCTAGACAAAAAATTTCACGGAACATTTTTTTCTACAAAATATATTAAAAACGTCTACTATTTATGGAGAATCGTCCCTGCAAATTTCATTTGGCTGGTGGTATAATGGGATCATGCTAAAACGCTCTCATAACTTGTGCAAGTATCAATATTCAACATTTTTTCATTAACACACAGCCTTGTTATATGGGTGGTAAAAGCCAGTTTTTAAATTATTTGAGGTACCTAAATGCATAATTTGATGTGATATTTAAATGAAATAAATTATTTATTGAAATAAAGATAAAAAAATATTGCACTCTTAAAATTGTAGTATACTCCCATCAGGGTCCCGAAAACGAGGAAGACCCTCTTATACCAAGGCGCGCAAGATCAAGCGCAATGGAGAGATCTTGTTGCCTCCCTAAGTGGAGCGTAAAGGGAGTTTGGTTTGGATTGGATATTAAGAGAGCCGTAAACCTAAACATATTGGGAACCTCTGCACTAATGCTATCCTGGTTACGACCTTGGTTCCGAGGGTAAAAGTTAAAATCTAAACGCTCTAATCATAGCAAAAAAAAAATTCACACACACTAACTAATGCGGTTGATGTTTTTATCGACAATGTTCCCAATGAACCCATATGTATGCACAAATCAACCAGAAACATACGCCGGATATCCGGCTTATCCGGTATTCGGCTACACCTTTAGCCGAATTTCCGGTATCCGGTATCCAGCAAAACTGCTATCCGTTTCATCTCTAGTATCTACATACCCACGGGGTAAGCAGGTTTAGCAAATCAAGGGTTCACATTGTTTATTCAATTACAAATTATCAATAGTCCTCGTGGATGGATACGAGTGCTTACAATAATACCTCTGTTGTGTGTACGAGGCTTTAATATTACCCGTCTACGTGCTTGCAAATAGAGTGTTGCGGGGATGGAGAACCAATGGCACGCGTGCCATCGAAGCACAACTAATCTAAGGCAAATAATTTTTCAAACGAGTATATGAGAGCTATTGCTACGGCCGTGGGGTATTAATTACGATATACAAGACTGTTTGGCAAATCAAAAAATCGTAGTTTCAGATTTTTTATTCTTCTTTCGTTCCGTTCCCTTCTTCTTAGGTTTCTTCTCTTTCTGTCTATTAATAATATCTTTTTGAGAATCTTTCATCTGCGCGGCCTGCACCAAATTGTCCCGGAGTTTTGTTTGCATTAGCGTAAGATTATATAACGAGCTGCCTCAAAACGTCAAATCTCTCGAGGACGAGGCTTTTCAGAGAGAAATAAAATCGTATCTTGTTGAGGAATCCTTTTATTCAGTCAACGAAATGTTAAATTATTGATACGCAATGAGTGGACTGAATTTGTTTATATTGTGTTGTCCTTGGCCACCCAGTCTATAAGAAGTAACACCTCTTCCCTTCTAAAAACATTTTTGTTAGTATAATTATTACTATTTTATTATTATTTTGTACTGACGAATGCATTAGTGGCTCTTTACACCAGGCAGGATTTCCACGTTTTTGCCTGAGTATCTTATTTATGCTTTTATTAATTTATACTTAGTGTGAATCTATAAAATGTTGTATTGTGTATTGTTGACAATTCCGATTGCCCTATGGGACCCATGGACAATAAAGAATTTGAATTTGTAATCTTTGTGATATCTTCCATCCATCTGGCAGGAGGCCTGATGACATTTCTCTTCCCTCGTTTGGGCTGTCTCCTTTTTTAGTTTTTTTTTCTGTTTATTTATCATGGATATAAACCTATATTTCCCCATACAAACTACAATTGATTATTCTTTGACTTGTTGCGCTTTGACTCGAATCGTTTAAAGGATTCCAGACATAATATGGAAAATACAACAGTGATGGATTAATATTTCGGTGATAGGATGTATTTTTTTATATATAAAATAAACCTGTGCTCACTCAAAGTGAACACAAATACACTCATTGACTCTTTCACAGTAAGCTACTTAAAGTTTGTTTCGTGAAAGAAGAAGATAGTCGGCATCTGAGATCGACCCACGACCTCTGCGTGAAACCGCGTCCATCAACCACTTCGATATGTTATGAGAAAGATTTTTTTATTAATTGTGCACACAAAATAGTGAATTTCAGAGTAATGCATAAACAAACCATGCGTTTCTTGAAAGTGCTTAAAAATATTTTGCACATGACTTTTAATTTAGAGGTGGTTGGTAGTCCAGTGGTATCAATCTGTGGCTTTCGTACGTACAGCGTTTTGGAGTTCGTGAGTTCGAATCTCGGCAGTGCCGACGATTTCCGCTTTCACGACGCAAGTCTTTGCTCAGTGTGAAAGATGTCAAAAGTGTGTTTGTGGTCATTTCGAGTGAGCGCAGATTCATTTTCTAAAAAAAAACATTAATTTTGCACTCGGGCTCAAAATGTTCTTTACCCCTGGTAGTAGGCTGGTTGTTTAGTGCTCCGCCTCACAAGCCCCTTAACTTTCTTCACTTCACAATATGACTTGATATTAAACCGCAAACTGACAAGTTCGGAAGAAAATTAATAGCAAAAATTACTCTAGAATCTTCCCAAAGCATCCTTCAATTGTTAAACACTCAGCGGTTCGTGAGTACCTACCGGTTTCTCAGAACCGAATTCTTCCGATATCAGATTGAGTTCTTCTATGAGCACTTCTTCTTAGAGCACACCGTACAAAATGGATACACTGCTTTTCGATTTGTGAAGTTCACTGATAAATTTTCATGTTTCTTTATCGAAATCATCCTAATATTCCCATTAAATCTTAAAAAGTAATGATATTTTTCGGGTGGTTTTGAATAATATGTAATAAAAAAAATTTGGTTGCTTAGCAGTTCATTCGGGGCTTCGATTTCTGGTGTTCATCTTCCTCTTTTACGGTACAAGATTTGTTTAGTGTGAATGAACCAAATTTCGGCCGTTGGAATAAGATTATATTTCCAGACCTGTCAGAGTTTTCCAGACGTTGGTCAACTCTAGTCACAGAAGACATAGAAGCTAAGGCTGAAAATGGATAAACAACCCACCAAGAATGCGACTTTGATTCGTTCCGTTTACTTATATATCTTTATTCCATGCTCTATAATCATTGTTTTCTTTTCCGCAGTAAGACTGAGTGACAATAACGGAGACGTGGCTAGAGGACAACTCCAACTGTTCAGACCGCAGCAACAAAAATGGCAACCAGCCTGCATCACCCATTGGGACCTTTCTTCGCCAGCTTCCGTCTGCTCAATGCTTGGCTACAGGTATGTACGAGATTTTCAATAATATCACACCCATATAATCTTGATTTTTTTTTACCAAAAATTGTCACAAAAGACCTCTGAGCTAGTATTTCCATCTTTCACCTTTAAGTATGCGTTATCGACCTGGCATTGCAGAGATCTGTTTCCCTATCTTATATTTTCCTTGGTCTTCCATGCGGGCGAGTCCCAATAGCTGGTTATCTTTCCTCACTTGATTTTTGTCAATTTTTCAAAAGCCTACCAGTTGAGTATAGTAGAGTATAGTAGTTGATCTTGTCGACCTACTTATTGACCGTACCTGTTGTCTGTTGTGTCCCCGGTGTTTTCGTGTCTGAAGGTCTAATCATTTGTTAAGGTACTCATTATCTGGGCTCATGGAATTATTGTGCTTCCCAAATTGGAGGTCTAAGATATGATTCCTGGTGAAAAGTCTTTTCTAGTCAATTTATAAATTTATCACAGATAAAATGCGCCCGGTTTGCCGTAGATACTTAATCAGCTGGTCCCAAAACGTGAACATCTAAAGATCTAAATAATGATTTGCAAGCAGAATAGTTGAAAAGCTTTTGTATCAGTATCGTAGCTTCGTATTCATGTGAGCAATAAAAAACGATGACTGATGATAATAAGTATTTGAGAATACCCCTGGCAAATTCATCTTGTAATACATATACACATGTGAAATGATTTTTTGATATTCCAGCAATGCTAACCACAGCAGTCTAACAACATTGGAAGGAACAGAGCTATCGATCCCACCTAGACAGAGCAATCCCAGTCTCTGGAGATCCTCGAGAGGACGGGACACCAACCTGCTCAAGGAGTTCAGAACTTGCACGCCAACATCCTCATATGTCAATCTAGTCTGCACCAACTATGGTAAGTCACACAAGATTAAATATACTCCACTTTCGGATGAAAATCCAGTGGTTTTTCTGTCTGAAGCAATCTTCTTTACCGTGACTCGGTCCCATTGGCCAACATCTTCATTTCCCTTTCAACATCAAATAGTCCGTTGAACGGACATAAAGTACACAAAAAAGGAAATCATATATTCTGTCTTCCGTGCAACCTAGCATATCAATGCGCAACTGACAGATCCTCCCGCATTTCGGACAGGGAAACTCCACTCCGACAATCAGTCAGAACCTCGGGCCCTGACGTTTCTCCATGACTTTTCTCCATTCTTCCCTGTTCGCAGCGACCCTCACCCAATCTGATACCGATTCTCTGCACCACCGTATGCGTTACAGCATATGTCGCCAATCGCTTGTAGGGCGAACTCCGTAGTTGCCGACATAAATTATTATTCCTTCCACAGTGATAACTAAATCTGGGTGCAACACTTGTGCCTCTTTTCTTCTTCTTTATGTGTCATTTTGGGTCCCCTCATCGTCAACTGTCATTCAAGAGTATCTTTCTCTGTCTTCGGTAGCTGCAAAAAACGCTCCGGCTGTCCTAATTTCAGTCCAATCTCGGATATTACGGAACGAGAAAATTTGTCTTTAGTCCACGCCTCTTCAACCCTTTATTTTTCCCTTCAAAATCAAGTGCAGTAGCTTGAACTTCTCACCCTGACCGAGATAAAACACCTTCCAGACTTTGATATGAGTCAACAACTGCCTGTCAACTCTTGCTATCCAGCGCACATTTGCATTGCTGATGACCATGTCCATCCACGGGCTGTGGAGCATTCGCCGATGCTTCCACATTTCGAATGCCTCTTACCGGTTTATAGTGCTCACCAAGGTGATTTGCGGATAGACAAACGTAAAAAAAAGAATGCAAATTAATAAATGCTACAAAATCTTATGCTTTATTCTAGTTTGTGGAAAGACCCGACAAGCATACGCTAAGCCCAGTAACCGGATCATCGGCGGAGTGGAGTCCAACCCTGGAGACTGGCCTTTTCTGGCAGCCATCCTGGGAGGACCCGAGGAAATATTCTACTGCGCTGGAGTCCTAATAGCTGACCAATGGGTGCTCACAGCATCACACTGCGTCGGAAAGTAAGTCATCAGTACACACTTTTTAAAGGTTAGATTTTGGGATCAATTAATTATTCTCGTAGCTCAATAATTAGTATGGGAAGGTACATAAGGATGAAAATCATCAATATGGTCATTCGTTTTTGGTATCATTAACACGATTTGATTGCGCATGTTAAGACATCTCTCGATGAGTCGAAAAGTTTTAACTGTTGGAAAAGAGCCACCTACAGGCAAACGCAATGTGGCATCAAGGTGAAATGACTCTGATTGAGTTTTTTGCTTTTCATACCTACTGCACAAATTCAAAACATCAACAACTAATTGTAGTGTCGGTTTCACTAGACAATTTCTACATTATTTTGTGGTTATCGCATCGATCATGTCTACTTAAACTTTGGTTTCCAATATAATCGGTACCGTCAAATTGCGTCCGTAATATTATGAAATCAATGTAAAGAGTTTGTCAAAGTTACGGTGTCACTTACCGCTCTCTAGGAAACCACGCAATTTTGTTTACATAGTCAACATTCATGTGACATTTTGCCCCGCTATATTATAGCACTGCTTTTCTAGGATACACACCGCAAGCTAGCCCGGAGGATACCAATCCGTGGGATTTTATAGGATATCATAGCTCTAATGGTTCTTACTCATCCATTGAAAAATTGCAATCTATTTTTTTTTCCAGTCACTCTGACGTCACAGGTTGGACCATCCAGCTTGGTATCACCAGAAGACACGCACACTCCTACTACGGACAGAAGATGAAGGTGAAGAGAGTCCTTCCGCACCCCATGTATAACCTGGGGGTGGCGCATGACAATGATGTGGCCCTCTTCCAGCTAACCTACAGGGTCACCTTCCACGAACAGCTTCTACCCGTCTGCCTTCCACCACCAACCAGGACACTTCCAGAAGGAACCATGTGCACCGTCATTGGCTGGGGGAAGCGGGAAGATAAAGACAGTAAGAATTCTAATAAACTTTGAAGGGTTACGAATCGAATTCCTTCTGCAAAAACAGGCTGATTTAGATTCTATTACTACTTCGTTTTTTTTATATAAATATTAATCCGTGTTCACTCAAAGTGAACACAAATACATTGTTTGACTCTTTCACAGTAAGCTACTTAAAGCTTGTGTCGTGAAAGAGGAAGATGGTCGGCACCTGGGATCGAACCCACGACCTCCGAACGAAACAGTACGAAAGCCGTCGTCGTAACCGCTAGTCTACTAACCACGTTATACTGACGTTCTTTCACATCTTTCAAAGGTCTTTAATCGTACGGCCTAAATGTTCATGTCTTTTCAGAAGGACAGAAACTAGCCAATAAAAATTAAGATCACAACAATAATTCGGCTCTGAAATACTGACGAGAGTTTATCAGTAGAAATCGATTATTTCTGTACAAAAAGTTTTTTTTATTGTTTTTCTTATTTAAAAAACGTAATAAGGGTCTATATATTGTTATATCACTAGACTAATAATTATTATGTCAATACTTATATTTTTTTATCTCGACTTTCCAGTGTCGGAATATGAGCCAGCTATAAACGAAGTTCAAGTGCCGGTTTTGAACAGAGAATTGTGCAACTCTTGGTTGGAGCACAGAGACCTGAACGTCACAGAAGGAATGATATGTGCCGGTTATCCAGAAGGAGGGAAAGATGCATGCCAGGTTCTTATCTCGATATATTACCTATTATTTTCATCATTCTGTACCTGAGAACACCTTTTTTAAAGCCAACTTCTCTTAACTCAAAAATAACATGCTTTCTGTCTTTATGGGCCTGATAATTATGCGGCGTATATTTCAAATATGTATTTTAAGTCATTTTAGCCAAAAAAAAGGAGTTTAGACATGTCGGCTCTCAGTTATGCACTGGGTTCCTAGGGAGCGGTCCGTCGTCTGACAAGACACCGCTCTTTAAAGTAGCGCCGTATCCGTAGGAAAACAGACAATTACAACATGAATTTTATGCTTTTAATTTTAACAAATATAATACTCTACTTTAGTCATTGTTCTGAATTAAAAATGGCGTTATTTTCAATTTGTAGAAGAAAATGCAGAATTTTTCGAATTAATATTACCCCCAGTTCTAAAGTGACACAAGTCAAAAATGTGTCCTTTTAAGTTCAACCATTCCATAGTATATTATGTGTACTACGCGATGCTAAACTGGAATAACCAATGAGTATAAAACTGAACACTATTATGGTACTCTAGCATGAAAACAAAATTCATATTTATGGCCTTAAAAACTGCCACAACACTATAATATGAGGTAGTTAAGGAGTGTAGCATATTGCTCCAGACAATCACTTCATTCATCATTCTTGTGTGTCCAATGTCCAATTTCAACAAAATATTCTGACTGTCAAAAACTTGTACTCATTTTTCTCAGTTTGCGACGCTTTGATTTGTACTCAATATTACAGGTAGGTATATTGAAAGCTAGTATAAAAAGAAAACTACATTTTTTAGTATACTAGCTGACCCGATCGACGTTGTCCTGTCTTAACTATGAATCGTGGTTGGAATCTTGTCTCATATTGTACGTGACCGGTTGACTGGTAGAGAATGCTTCAAACATCAAGTTCCACCGGCTATAGTGACACTTTTTTATATAGAAGAGTGTCATTTATTTATAATATTGAATTCCAATTTGATCACGTTAGGTTCCGCACAACTATTCCATATTTTTTTTCAATCGGATTATTTTTTATGTACCTAGATATAAATATTAAGAAGCCATTAAAATCCTGCTCAAGAATTTTAATCTACTACATTCTTTCAGGGTGATTCTGGAGGTCCACTCTTGTGCAAAGACCCTGACGATAAAGGGCGCTGGTTTGTCGGTGGTATTGTGAGCTGGGGTATAAAATGCGCTCATCCACGCTTACCCGGAGTATACGCATTCGTCCCAAAATACGTCCCTTGGATCAAGCAACAACTGGAACTTTACTCGTCCAACTGACAGGGAGACTTCCCTCTTGGTAATGACCATCATAAACAAACCACACAGACAACTTCCAGCTTTTCTGGAAGCACCAAATGGTTTGAGAGGGACAACATATTTTAAAATCATTCTAATAGCGAGCTGTCAAAATTTTTGACGGTTAAATCAATGTTGCCAGTTTATAAAATGGTTGACAGTGTGTCACTAAAAATTGAGAGAAAATAACATCTTCTCGTAGACAAAAAATTACCCATCTTAGATAATGGGTGGAGTGTTCTACCAATTATGGAAACTTATCCATGATTGAATATATATTGTGATTGTTACTAAATTACTTGTGTTTACTATTAAAGCTAAACCGATAATAACTTAGTATAAGTAATAATTATATATGTGTATTAAACTGAGTCTTATGTCAAATTCTTTTGTGTAAAATGACAATAAAATACAACACATAAGGTGCATATTATTATTAATACTTAATTAATTATAATATAATGTAATAAACCGCCAAATATCATGACAATAGAATTGAGTGGAAATGGAAACCTCATCAGACAATAATAATATACTGATATATTTGTATTGAATTTAGATTTATAATTAATAATTATTGATGTGTTATAGGTATATAAAAAAAATAATTGATGTGATAAAAAAATGAATGTAACAATGAATCTAAAACGATTTCGTCGTTGTATGCTAGAACGTTCTAATTATAATAAATTATTATAAAACATAAATTTAGATTGCCTTCTAAAAAATTATTATTCTTAATAGAGTTTACAATATTCTCTATTATTAATTATATTTTTTCTTCTTCGGCGTATAAATTGGACAGTAAAAATAAGTTTCCATGTCCATGAGGCATTATGTAACTTCTTATTTCTTTCAAAAAAAATTGTTTGTAATGAAATAAATAAATTATTTGATTATAATTATTATTATGTAATATCAATTATTATTCTTCTTTCTAATTTTGATTTTGTATAAATAATAAGTACTTATTTAATAATTTGTGTTTTTTGATGTTTGATGTTTGGCTTTTGTATATTGTGTGATTAGAATTTTTGTGTCAAGAAAACGTAAATAGGTAGGTGTCAAATAATAATTGTTAAATGTTTTTCTGTGTTCAAATAGAAATATTATTTTCGCATTATACACATTATTATCGTCATAATATCATTATTTATGTTATTTAATTAAATAACACGTATTGATATATTATTATTATCTATCTGGTGACTACAGCTATATTTAATGCATTTTTAGGTGTTTCAGGGTTAAAAAAATGCAGTCAACATTTTTATATATTTCCTTTACAAAACATTATAAAATCATATCAAATCATTTCTAGATAATCGTAACAGCATCATATCATAAAAAAAAGAAAATATCACAATTAATAATACAATTTTATGGAATGTAGTGGGTTTTATTTATTTCAAGAAAAATTTAGATAGTGGATTGCTTATGATAGCTCTTTACATAACTTTTCCTATCTTTAAAGTAGAAATTAATCTGGAAATCAGTTAGAATTTTTATAATCAAATTTGTCTACTAATTTGGGCAGATGTAAACTTGATTTCAAAACTATACTCGAATGGTTGGTGAAAAAATCTGCCCAATTTCTTTCAAAGGAATAGGAGTACATAGTTTAATACTGTAATATCATTATGAAACTGTGGTATGTAGTGCAGTAGAAATGTGTTCAAGAGAAAACATTAGACTACAAGAAAAAAAAATTAGTTAGCTTTTTACACATAAATGTAATTTTAAAAATTATAATTACTTATACAAAACTCTCTATCATATACGATATGTGTATATCTGAAGCTTTAATAATGTTATCTTTACATTAAGTATCTTCTACAATACTATCGAGAGCGATTCACGTGTTAAAAGAATGCAAACATTACTAACATATTTCCGTTTATGTTAAAATTGAAATTATAAGTAAGGAAATCCGCCATATTGTATTATTTCGTCACACTGACTTAGGCCCTTTTACCTTACTATCGCATATTTTACATTTTATTGTCAATTAACTAATAGTTTGTTTGTTTCTCAGTTCCCTTTTTGCGTTTATTTTGCATTTTATTTATCATCGATTGGCCTTCATTTAAGAACCCAGGCTCGCTAAATGTTGACGGCTCAGTATGGATAAATTGCTTTAAAAACTGGTGAAAAGATACGAAACATGTTTAAAATTATTTAAATGATTTTTTAGACCTTTTATTCTATGAGCGGCGCGCTGTCTTATTAATCCGTACTTACCATTTTAACTTTTTTTAACTGAAATTTAAGAATTCTCGACATGTTCAACATTTCAAAAAATCTAATATATTATTTAACTAACTGATATTATTATTTGGTTTTTCGTTTATAAATTCGCCCCAAAATCAATCAATTTATATCTAAATGTTCTAAATAAATACGCACAAAATAATATGTGAAATGTATGTAAATTTACCTCATGTAAATTATGTTTTTTTTTTCGACCAGATTAATATGCCTATTAATTACAAATAAAACCCAGGACAATTCTGTTTATTTTCTAATATTATTATTTTAGTTTATAATTTACCTAATTTAAAAATTACTACTTATGCAGTTATGTAGTTAAATGATTGACTAAAGCGTTGCTAAAATCTTAATGCAGTCTTTGAAAAACGAGTATGTTTATAATTTCATTTCAGTCTGACTGAAAAACAAGTATGTATGTTTACAATTTCATTTCAGTCTGACTGAAAAACGAGTATGTTTACAATTTCATTTCAGTCTGACTGAAAAACAAGTATGTATGTTTACAATTTCATTTCAGTCTGACTGAAAAACAAGTATGTATGTTTACAATTTCATTTCAGTCTGACTGAAAAACAAGTATGTATGTTTACAATTTCATTTCAGTCTGACTGAAAAACGAGTATGTTTACAATTTCATTTCAGTCTGACTGTTGAAGTCGGAATTTGGAATCTTTCAAATATACATATAATATCGCCGTCGTAGTTGTAAACCAATTCAGGTCTTTATTAAATTATTATTGATGATTTTGTTGAAAAAAAATATCCATAGTAAAAATATGAAACGCTGTTGACAAATTAGTGGATATAATGCTTAAAAACTCTTTCTTGTTACTGTTGCTGTAGTGTGTAAAATCCGGGCCGCAGCCTAGTGATCTGAGCGCTAATTTCCGAAAAAAAAGGTCAATTCCTGGTTGGGTTAGAATCTTTCTAATCGTTTTGCAATTGAATTTCCGTTTGAACGAGACCGGTTGACAAAAAAAATTTCCTCAGACCACAAATTCCACCGACCACCGACCATACCTTTGTACAGAAAAGATTACATTTATTTTAATTTTAAAGAAGTACTGAAATGAAATATTTTGCATCCATTTTATTAGGGGCCTGTGCACCTTAAATCTTTGCAAATTCTGTCTGTATTCACGACTATCGTCATTCAAATTTTCCGCGAAATATGAAAAATATTGACTCTTGAGTTTTTTTTATTGAAGTTGAGAAATATTAAGGAAAAAAAATGCTCATAACATTACAATTTAAGATAGGTATGCAACAACTTGTCACCTAAACCAAATACTACTTTTAAAATTTAGTTTTTCTGAAAATGTAGAGTCATAGACTGCCATACTAAATGTTAGATTTGAGACTTCTATAAAATATATATATTTAGTGTAGTGACGCATTTGTATTACTAACATTTTATATCTGATGTCCGTAGTATGTATACCTGTGACTTATTTTTATACAGAAAATACTATAAATTATATATTATTATTATCAACTAGAAAAGATAATAAAATAAATCAAAACTAAATTTAATTATAACTACTGTATACTTCTAACGTATTGTTACTACTTATACCTAATTGTTTTTTACACAAATCACAATAAATATATTTATACTATTTATCTACATAATATTAAACTGTTTTTTATAGATTTGTGTATAGCGAATACATACTACATGTTATTAAAGGTTGTACAAAACTTTTATGATTTTTGTACTTGTATAAATATATTTTTTACTAAAGATTTTTATCAAGCTATAGTTGAATTGATTAGTAATGGTTTGTGTATGAATGAATGTATTTTGAAAAATTTTGAAAATGAGTGTTAATCTTTTTGGCTATAGCTTGTATAAACATGTTTTTTTTTTGTTAGATACAGACAATAGAATAGATAAAAATGTACTTTATACTCACCTGAGAAATGTATTTCTGTGATGGAATAATATAACGAACACACATCAATCTGATTGGCATAAGTACATACCAGTTTTCAGAATAAGAAGTCAATGTATTTTAAACCATTTTACGAAAATAATTTATTTTTGTTGAATAACTTTATTAAAAAAAATATTTAGTAATCTTCTAGTTTAGCTACATCGAGAAAAATATAATATGGCCGCTAGATTTAGCTTAGACATGGATTGACATTCCATGGATTAATGTCAAAGCTATATCAGGCAGCCATTTTTGTTTCCTAATGTAGCTCTATTTCTGAAGGTGGGTCACACCCGCTTATCACACAAACATTATTGACAAGCAAAAAGACAAAAGTGCAACGATATCCTTTTGATTGCGCAAAAAAGTTTGAAAATCATAATTTTATTAGTCATCTATCCATAAATAGAGAATATATAAATATTTTTCAACCTGGAAAGTACTATTTATATTTATTATGTATATATAAATTATTTTTGTAAAATTAATTTAAAAATTTCTATACAAGTTATACATTTCTCAAGCGGTGAAAGAAAAAGTAAAAAATGCATTGGTATTTGGCTTTATTAGACCATAATACATGTTACATTGCCCAGCGTAATAACTCTACTTGTTACTATGTGGTGACGTATCTATCAATTACATTGTAATATTAATATATAAGCTTTGATAGGATATTATCCATATTATATTTTATATGGCCGGTATGACTAAACAATGCCATATTTTGAGTATGTTTGTAAGGCTGGGTGAAACAGTAGGGCTATTCTCGTAATCAATCGCTTTTAAAAATCACTTAACGATAAGATTAAGACACGATCGCAAGCAGTCGTATTCACAAATTAATTGGAATCTAATGTTAATCCTATCTTGAACTGGATCATTTTCATACTGATATTTTAAACATAACGATTTTTTAAGATATCTACTAGATATCTTGTTTTGTGAATACCAACCCACCATTTTATGATTGTCAATCAAGATAAGACCGTATTAAGACCGCTACGAGAATAAGGGCACAGATCTATATCGAAAAAAGTCTAGGGGCCCGTGTCAAATCAAATAAAACGACCGAGATCGTGAACGGGACATGAACAACTGAATACATACTGGAAATTCAAAAGGGCCTAAGTCGCAAATAACTCAAAAAGTGTTTTTGTGTTAAAAAAGCACTTAAGTATATACTATTTTAAGTTTTTATTTTTATAATATTATGTACCATTATTTTAAGACATTTTAGTATGTAGAGACACCGTTTTGTAACATAACACGGTCCGCATGAGAACAAGATTGTAGTTACAAAAAATATCTTCTCTCTTCTTATTGTGATTAAATTATGCGTCCAGCTGATGAAGCGTTATTTTTCAATCTGAGATTTTCATTATTTATAAATAGTTTTCGCATTTTTTTATCTTATTTTGATATCACTAAGTGACGAAAAAAACACCAGTAGGCATATTTCAGTAGGCATATTTTTCATACTTTCAACAAAAATATTTACTTATCGGCACTAGATCCAATCCAATGTCATGCTTTGCAGCACCTTAAATAGGCACATATTTATTTTGGCTCTACTTGGAAGTAGTGTTGACAAAATTTGGTGATAATCCCATTGGTGAAATAAAAACATTTTTAGTTTGTTTGACACTTCGGCCCTTTTGCATTTCCGTGTTCACGACATCGGCGTGGAGAAACAGCTAACAAGTTGACCGTGACAGAAATTTTGTTAGATCTGACTTAAGCCCTAGACACGCTAACTTTTTGTGTAACAAAAAGAAAAAAATGTGATCAAGTGGCAAGACAAATAATTATTCTAGTCTAAAAAAATTATAAGCTAGTGGTTAAAATAATATTATTCTTGTTATTTATCCAACATCAATTCGGTGACAATAATTATTATAATACAATTGACAATAATTATACATCAATTGACATTAGTTATAAAACAATTGACAACAATTGTAAAACAATTGACAATAATTATAAAATAATTATTGACAATTATTATAAAACAATAATTGACAGTAATTTTAAAACAATTGACGATAAAAAAAAATCAACAAAAAGTCTATTTTTTACAACATAATAAAAAAAAAGAATTTGAAATGAACATAAATTCAATAAATGTTATAGAAATTATATGGGTAGAGTAGTATTAAAAATATTATCAGATGTTAGTTGAATATCTTATCATGAAAAAATAAGAACAATTTTGTATCAGTATGCCTAATAATATTCTTATTTCTTACTTTCAATACAAAGTACATTTGTGTTGCAATTTTTTTGTTTTAAAGCTTAAACTTCGATCGAAAAGATCAATAATTCAATCCATGTTACTATCATTATTTGTGAAACTATAAACCGCACAAATTTATAGTATAATGTAACTATTGATGTTTGTATGTGCATTTATTGTGTGAAAGATAATATAGTAATGTTAGGTGTACTTAGGAGTTCATAAAAATAATAAGGGTTGCCTCTCTCAAAGTAAAAAAAAAAATCCAATTCTTTCATAATTTTCTCAACTTATATTTTGTTTATCCATTGAATTGTATGGACTACGTACAAGAAACGGCATCTTTTTATAAAATGCGTCTTTGAAAAAGAGTCACTTACTTAATGCAACATATATAGGTATTTGTTGCATTTTCAAATATTTATGAACGTATTTTTTTTTTTCTAAAATATTTTCATATCAAATAATATTTTTTATCCAACTTGACATAATAATTTACAGTGTGGAAAGCGACAGGAACAGTTCAAATACCACATTCACCTTTAAGTATCGATGTGCATTTTTGTGGCGTTAGTACCGACGTGAGGTTTAAGAGACCACTTATACTACGAAGTGTTTTTTTTTTTTTTTTAAGAAAGTTATGTTTTGAACTTCTGTTTTTATATTATTAAAATAAAAAATAAAGGATATTGAGAAGAATAATTAAGTACAGAAATAAAATAAATTTTATTAATTTTGTCGATATAGGCATATACTAATTTTTGGAATCATTTTTTGGGAAAAATCGGATTATTAGATATAAAAGCTAATAAATATAACATAAAAGCTGTGTTTTTATATTAATACTAATATAACTTCTAGAAAACTAAATATAGTAGGTACATAAACCTTCCGAAAAAAAATGTCCACAGTCGAACTACACTTTAAATCTTATCTTATATATAAAAATGGAGAGCTATTTCCCGATGTCATCGCATCACGCCTAAACGGCTGGACCGATTTCGCTAATTTCTTTTTTGTCGTGTGGGCTTTTATCAGGAGAATGTCCTTTTAGAAGAAAAAAAACTAAGAAAAATGCATGAGAAATTAGAAAATTAAAGAAATTTCTACGTAGACAACCTTATTAGTACTTTTTACCTTATAATTTATATTCTAATTTTGAAATTTTGACAGAAATTGTCAATTGGTGCGATTGACAGAATGCGGATGGAATGTACATGGTTTAAAACAGACGCATCGTTCGGAATCACATTGGTCAAATGATAATTAATTCATCACCATACAAATTCGAATTCAATACCTATTCATATTTAGGAACACAGAACAACGTCTGTCGGGAAAGCTAGTATATACTATATAAAAATGGAATCATTTTTTGGGAAAAATCGGATTATTAGATATAAAAGCTAATAAATATAACATAAAAGCTGTGTTTTTATATTAATACTAATATAACTTCTAGAAAACTAAATATAGTAGGTACATAAACCTTCCGAAAAAAAATGTCCACAGTCGAACTACACTTTAAATCTTATCTTATATATAAAAATGGAGAGCTATTTCCCGATGTCATCGCATCACGCCTAAACGGCTGGACCGATTTCGCTAATTTCTTTTTTGTCGTGTGGGCTTTTATCAGGAGAATGTCCTTTTAGAAGAAAAAATACTAAGAAAAATGCATGAGAAATTAGAAAATTAAAGAAAACTCTACGTAGACAACCTTATTGGTACTTTTTACCTTATAATTTATATTCTAATTTTGAAATTTTGACAGAAATTGTCAATTGGTGCGATTGACAGAATGCGGATGGAATATACATGGTTTAAAACAGACGCATCGTTCGGAATCACATTGGTCAAATGATAATTAATTCATCACCATACAAATTCGAATTCAATACCTATTCATATTTAGGAACACAGAACAACGTCTGTCGGGAAAGCTAGTATAGGTATACTATATAAATTCACGGCACACTTGTTTCACACACTGCAAACAAACGTTTTTTTGAACGAATAACATCTATATATTGATTTTATTTTGAGTTAAGTTTGACATAAAAGACAAGTGTTTTGACCTTTTCAACTTAATACTCAGATATGTTTGGCTTATCACAACTCACAACCGTACAGACGTGAGGCTTGAGAGACCGCGACGGAATTTGAAATGCTAATTTCTCACCATAGGCACAACTCCGTTTCCCGCTTCTATGCAAACTTGGGTAGGTATCTACTGGCATTGCAGCTACATAAAAGCGGAGATCGATCGGTATTGCGAAGGGAAAGGTGTAAACCACTGAGTACAAATATTATTACAGAACTTTTTTAGATGCGCAGAACCGAAAATTGGTTCTCGTATTCAACAGTCACGTGATTAAACATAAATTATCATCCACAAGCACAAGACAACAAAACAAAACCCAAAGGCACTTCTTTTATCGAATTATATGATTAAAACATAAAATTCCTCTGTGTTAACGCTAAAATAAAAAACGAATGTCACACACCGCTACCGACAAGCGTCACAGTTTGTATGAGTTTAACAGCAGTCACGTGGTATTTGTTGGGACCATGCGCTGTAGCAGATTATTAATCTAGGTTTATTTCTTCTCAAAGGTGTAAACCAGCATGTCAAGTGCCAGGCTCTCTCAGACCGCACGTCGCGGTCTTAAAGGTTACTATTCCATTTTTTGTGCTAGATGCCGCTTCTTGTACGCGCCTAATTCATAATAATTCAATGATTTTTTGCCATGTATCTTTTATGATACCTCATTTTAACTCAAATCTATCTACATATTATAATATTTATTCTATATATCAGAAAAAAATTGTGTTATGTTGACTTTCATCCAAATTTCAATACTTTAAACATCAATCACATTTTTTTTTTAAAATGGTGCAAAATTATTTATGAATTACGACATATTATAAAAATATCAAAAATAATATTTCTGTTCCGTAGAGTTTTATTAATCATTGTTCAATAATATTGTTTTTTTTTTATACTTACTATCTTTATAAAAGGCGCGGACTAAAAGGGTAAGAAGACATTGTTTTATTTTTGAATCTCCATAAAAATCTTTTTTACCTATATAAAATTTATTCTTATTCTGCTAAATTATAAATAAAATTGTGTACCGAAATTCCGAATTGAAATCAAATTTAAACTGCTTTATAGGCAGAATCTCAAATATGTAATATCTTTCGGCTGGTCCGAATCTAAAAGTATCTATATAAGGAAGAATACCTATTATATATGAAAATGTTTAGGAATGAAATGTTTTTCACTTTTTACAGGCTCTAATGAGAATAAAATTAATATTTTAATACTGTTATACACTCACTTAACTCAAAAATATTCATACCTAAATCATACAATTTTTTCATCCATTCTTCTTTTACTCTCAATTAATTGTAATACTCACCAATAAATTTATATAAAAACATTTTATTTAAAACTATACTTACATTTATTTGATTTTATAAAAAGAAATTACAAACTTCAAAATCAAAAATCTATTTTAAATTATATATGTTTAAAAAAAATGAAAGTATATTTATATAAAAATGTTTTGCTGGTCAAAATGTTTCACTATAAAACTTTATTTTAAACGTGAAATATTAATGTATGAATTATTGCGTTGTGATAATATGAACTAAATTAAATTTTATTGAGTATTTAAGACAATAGTTATTAAAATATATATCTCTTATATTTGATAGTTAATGATAAGTTGGTTCACATTAAAAGTGGTTAAATCCTGGGAAAATATATAACGAAAGAAGATTATTTACGAAATAAATAAACTGAACCTAAATGAATAATTTGTGAAAATTTTAACACAATATTTTTAAACGATATTGTTGGGTTTCTAATGTTTTCAATATAATTTCTACTGACTCCATGAATTTTTATCGTCTTAGGGAATCCTCCAACCAGGACTATATTATAATTTGGAAGGGGGCGGAAAATAAGTTCAGTCTGCTATAAAAATAATGTATCTAAAAGAAATGTCTTTTGAATTATTCCACAACTTATATTATTTCGATTCTTAATATTTTTGCAAAACTTTACTCGAGAAGTAAGTACCTCTGAAAATAAAGGATTTAACCAATTTTAATATCCGCCGACGTATATCTTAGAAAAATATCAGATATAAAACTATCTTTATCATACAATTCTGTCGGTTTTAGTGGGGAAAAAAATATTTTCTAGAATCTTAAAATGATAAATTTATCGTCTAGACATCTAGATAATCATTAGATAGGTTTTTATACAGTGGTCTAATATATTTGTATTGTATCTAGCAACTTCAACAACTTTACAAAGTAGAAAAAAAAATGTTAGTTTTAAAAAACTACCTACTTGCTCATCTATATAGGTATACATATTATAATATCATTACGATGTTGACGATGGGAAAAAATATTTTTGAGTTAATTAAAAAAAAATTGAAAACATTACTCAATTAATAGAAATTATTAAGTATATATTTGTGTGTTTTTGTTAGTTACATGTAAAAAAAAATATGTGTGTAGCTGAATTTTTTGAAAAACTTATTATTATTATTAACAACAATTTCGTATTATCATTTCAAAAACAAAAAAAAATGCTAAATAGATTATTTAATAAATTTGATGTTTAATAACTGTGCTTTGACAATAATGATGTAAATTAATCTATGTGATTGATTAAGGACAATAAAAATATATTTTAAGTAATATACTCTTCCATTTTAGTTAGTTTTCTGAACTTATATTTTTTTTTATCTACAAAAATTAAAACAATGACTATAAAAATAAAATCATAAATCACAAAATTGTGAGTGGAATTGCAGAAAATAAAAGAAATATAACATAATATAACTAAGATACACAGTAGCTTTCTAATAAAAAATATTTATGACTTTTACTGAATTATAACAATAATAAGTAAATAACGGTTTTTTAAACGCTTCCATATGTTTTGCACGACTCTACACAGAACAAAAACTACCGTAACGTGAGTATAATATATTTTTTGGCTTGATGTGGCAACGTAAGAAAATAGTGTACTAACTGAATAACGAACTAACTCATAACTGAATCATTATGTAGATTTTGTAGACACCAACAGAATACTAATATTGGTATTTATACAAAAAGAAAAGACAACGCATATAAAAACTCACCAGCGCAGCGTTTCAATAAAAAGTGTCACTATCTATTTATGAGAGAATTTGTTGTTTGAAACTGGCCGCGAATTTTTTACACCTTTACTCAGTACTTGCAATAATAATAATAATCCTTTATCAGAGAGCTCTGTGTATTTTTTTGGGTGTAGAAATCACACTAATTAGTATTATATCATTATGTATAATGATATAATACTAATTAGTGTGATGATATTATTATGTATAATGATATAATACTAATTAGTGTGATTAATACTTGATTTAACAAAAATACTCAAATATTACAGAAATTACCTGTATGATTATTCTTTTTAAAACATTTTATACGAGGTGTTATGAAATTAATTATTTTTTTAAATCCATTATTGCAGAATATAAATTGGGAATGTTTCATCAATATTTAGTACAATCTTGGTGTTTTACAATACGAAAAATTATTACCTTTGTTTTTAATCTGTTAATTATAATATTAAGATTTGACCTATGATTTTATTTTCATGCAGATCTTCATCAAAACAATAATGTGTTGATTATATTTTATTCAAAACGTAAGTAACTGTTGTGAAAAAAAACTTAAAAGTGAATAAAAAACAATAGATTTTTTGTAGGGTCTATAATATGATCTATAAATGGTATATATGTGTCAGTATAATATGTTCCTAATTTATTAATTACTACTCAAAAGGCTTTTGCGTGAAATTATTATTTAATCAATGCTGTTAAATGAATTGACAATATAAATAAATAGGCGAGGCGTCTAAGAGAAACTTTACTTAAATCAAATTATTTTGTGTTATATATATTATATAGAGATTGGGTGTATTGTAATGTTATGTTTAATTTTAAATACATCCAAATTAAATCAAAATTATGACTTTTCTTCCACCTCAATACCCATTTATCTTCTTTTTTTTGGAAATTTGAATCTGAGGACGATTCACGAAACGTTCTTAATAGGATCTATTTAGAATCACTTCTGGCTAATATTCAAGCATAAATTTAAAGCGATATAACATAGAATGACATCTATTTTTTCAATGTTGGCGTAATGATTATTTAAGTAATTTTGTAAAAGAAATTATTTAGAAATGTAGTATTTTTTTAATCACTCTGGCATATGCAGAACCGTAAAAAATTGCAACCAATACAGATTTAGTTGAAGTGATTCTAAAAAAAATGTTTAGTTATAATTTATGGGTGTCTGAAAAGGCTACAGCCGCATACACACGTAACCATTTTTATCTTTACGATTTAACCGATAATCGCTTATTTTTCAATTGCTGAGATTTGGCAAATGAGCGATTATCGGTCAAATCTATAATAATAAAGGAAAGTGCCTGACTGACTGACTGACTGACTGATTGACTGACTGACTCATCAACGCACAGCCCAAACGGCTAATCGTAGAGAAGTGAAATTTGGAAATCAGGTAGGTCTCAATACAAAACCTTCCACTAAGAAAGGATTTTTGGAAATTCCACCCCTAAGGGGGTGAAAAATAGGGTTGAATGTTTTTCAAAGTATGCGAATATCTCGGAAACTAGACATGGTACGAACTTGAGATTTGGCATATGAATTCTTCTATAGAAATGAGTGTTAGCGTATTCGGCAATTTTTCCAAAATTTAACTAAAAGGGACGAAAAAGGGCACATATAAAAAGGGATGATTTTTAAGTGCCTCCTAAAAAGTTTAAAACTGGTTTTATCGAAATTTCAAAAAAATGATTTCTTCAGAAAGAGTCAAATTATACTATTTCGTTTTCAAAAGATATCATTAATTAGAGGGGAGGGGGTGAGGGGCACTTTTCCAACGTGTATGTGTGTGTATCCGTCCCCTCTTTATAACTTTTGATTTGCTTGATGCACAGATCCTAAAATTTCAGAAAATATTGAATACTTTAAGCATACAAAATTTGTATACTCAGAATTTTGAATTTTTTTTTCAGTCAGGGGTTATCAACCTTTGAATTTTTATTTAATTTTTCCATATATCTCGAAAACCATAAAATCTAGAACCCTAAAATTGTGTATGTATATAGAAAAATACAATATCTAAAATATAATTTAATGAAGAAGTTCCAGGATTTCTCAAACTTTTTTTATAAAGAAAAATATTTTTTTTATGACAAATTTACGAGTTTCAGTGCCTATATTTCAGAATTTTATAAAAATATCGAAAAACGCCGAAACAGACCAACTAGATAATTTCATTTTCTATAAAAAATACATACATCATAGCAGTACATCTCAAACTTTTCTTAACAATTTTTGTAAAAATTTAATTTATTGACGACATCGTTTCATACAATAAACATACCGACTCAGGCCATCGACAGTTGGATCTCATTCGGCGAGCCGGGCCGGTGTGGTGCCGCGGTGTATGGCTAAGAACACGTAGAAAGCCGATACCGACCCGCGCCGACCAGCGCAAAGAATGTTACTATGCATTTGAATGGGGATACCCACAGAAAAGCAGGAACCCGCTTTCCGGCATGCTCATTTAAATTCATTGAAACCATAGGCAACAATCTATGAGCCGGTCGGCGCGTATCGGAATCCGCTTTCTACGTGTTCCTACCCAATGAATATATACGTAGGTAGGTACCTACCCAGCCCAACCTACTTTCTCCAATACACGTGTCAAAACTATTGCGTAATCTATAATATTAATATAGTTTTGAACTAGCCGACCCGTCAAACTTCGTCCCGTCTTGGAATATAAATAATATGTTCGAGATTTTATGTATAAATTTAAGTTGATTTCAGTTTAAAGTTATTTAACACAGACGACGACGTGGTCCTTATATTATTGAATATGAATTAGTATAATGATACATTCATTAATACCTTTTTAACTAGGTACTGTAACCGATGCATCTGTTATAAAACATATCATTATATTATTTTCTATCAGCATTCCGTGAATCGTATCATTTGATATAATAATAGCAAGTTGCATTGGCGTTCCGTGGGTTATTGGCGCCCGGGGCGGGAACCACACCCTTTGGCGCCCCCACATAACTATTCCTAAAAAAAAAAGGTCATTTCTAAAATTTGGTATCTGGAGACATGACATTTCCTAAAAAAAAAATAAAGGTCATTTCTATAATTTGGTATCTGGAAACATTACATTTTCTAAAAAAAAAAATTTGGTACATGCCTATTTCAAAAACCGGACTTATAGTATAGCGCGAGCATATTTTGCCGCCCTGCTAATAGAGGCGCCCGGGGCGGTCCGCCCCTCCGCCTAATATTAAATTTTAAAATTATCTACAAAACCTCACATCATTTTAGGACAGATCGTAAATAATTATTTTGAAAACACTGGCAAGTCAATGACCACATCATTTCGTCACTGTATAGTGCGAAAAAATTAACTGTCCACTGGAACGTATAAAAAATAGAGACGAAAGGGATAGCAGTTAGCCGGATATTATGACCTCCTCACACACCATTTCCAGATCCCTCAGCTCTGCTTCGAAGGAGCAGAACACGAGGAAGACCCTCTCGGTATGAGAAGATCTTCTTTGTCTTCGGAACCCTTGCGGTAGGAAGAAAAGCGCTCCCCTTAAAATATCGGTGTTTTTATTTTCAAAAATTTATAAAATTCGCAGAATGCTAAAGAAGTCCTTACTAGAGCCCGGCCAGTGCGTAAATTACCATGGGTACAACGCATGAATTACGCTTACGTAGGCGGTATATACCAATTGGACTGACTCCGTTGCCGGAACGTTATTGTTCCAAAAATCGCGGAAACTATCTGCATCTTCAGCCAGGATGATATATGACGAAACGTTGTTTTATTAAACTTCCCTTACTTACGAAGACCAGCAAAGCTGCTGTTTTCCTCTATATAGTCTAATAGTCTATACAACGAAATATTATATAGAATTACTCTCCATAATTTACCTTATGCTTGATAATCAATTTTCTAAGTTGTAGAATTTATTTTGTGATTATAAGGTGTATTTCTTAAGTGATACTTTAATAAACAAATCAATGAGTTATCCAAACATGCCTCTTTTTACTATCCGGTATCCGGCAGGATATTATTTACGCCGCCGGATAGACCGGATATCGGATAGTTGCCGATATCCGTTTCATCTAATAAAAAATATAAACAGTGGACAGTTAATTTTCTTCCTACTCTACATTGTCGAAAATTCGTTTATAGTCGAACGCCAATTACTTATACCATTAGAATACTGAGGTTGACCACCTCACTTCCTTAAACTTCAACCGGTTAGAAAAGGCACAATGAGCCTCGGACGACTTCGAGCGCAATGGAGAGTTCTTTATGCCTAACCTATTCTCCTGAGTGGGTCCAAGGCCTCCCGTATTATGGGGTGGTTTGGGGGGAACCGCCACGGGCTTGATCTGTGTGCGGCTGGCTTTTTGGCAATCGGGCTAGGGTTTGGCTTTGTGCGGATCGGGTTTGCTGCAGTTTAGTTTCCTCCGGGCTGGTTTGCGGTGAGCGGGGGGGCTTAAAAGGGAGAATCTTACGTTATTATAAAAATGGAGACCTACTTTACGTGGTCATCGCATCACGCCTGGAGGCCAAGTCGAAATATTAACGACAGCTCCAACGTTAACAATTTGTTGTTATTTCCATAGAGATAACGTAAAAACTGTTGTTCAACGTGCGTTAAACAATGTTGTTCCAAATTCTGAGTCAAAAAAATAATTCTGTCAGTTATTCAAAATTAACGTTAAACGTTACCTCAAAATATTTGGAAGTATTACGACGCTGCTATTATATTGAAGACGAAACGCATTTTTTTTTGTTTGGAAACCATTTTCAATTTGGTAAACGTTAACAGTTTTCACGTTTAACGTTATTTATTTCGACCTGAAAGGCTGGACCGATATCGTTTATTCTTTTTATGTCATGTTTGCTCAGGATAAGATATTTATGAACTAAATTTCGAACCTACGACCAGACAATCAACAACAAATCAACGTGAAAGATATAAATTGAAATGTTAAAAAACGTCTGTAGCTTGAAAAATGCCCAAAGCAGATAGAAATAAGTGTTTTAAAGATCACTAATTTCATTGCTTTTCGAGACCTGAATATTTTTCTATTCATATCCAGCAATATAAAAATTGATTTCAAATAACGTCATTTGATGGAATAAAAGTTATTCGAGTTATTTTTTGGGATTCTCATAGAACAATGTCAGTCAAGTTAGCGAAATTTTTAAGTTCGCGGGCTGATTCTATTTGTATAAGAAGCACATATTTTTTAAATACAGATTAATAACGACAAATATAAATAAAAATATAGTAATTTAATGGAAATTTTAGAATATATATTTAAAAAAAGAAATGTTGATGATGTTTCTTATTATTATTAATTTTGATGCGAATATAATTAATTCTGCATTGTTTAGGAAGAGAAAGCAAATACAGTAACACGTGAGCGAAGCCACGGGTAACTAGCTAGTCTTAAATATAAATCGTTACGTGTGTATCCGGCTAGATTTGAAAAAGATCGCAACTGGATCGTTCCGTGAATAGCCTTCCAGTGCTCACTCAAAGTGACCGCAAATACAATTTGACATCTTTCAGCTTTCACACTAAGCAAATGGTGTAGTCGTGAAAGTTAAAATTAATGGTCTGCACCTGCATACCCCCCCCCCCTTTCCTAATATTAATCACTAACGTACATAAGTGAAAAACTCACGGAAATTTTGTATGGACCTTTGAAAAGAAATAATACTAGAGAGATAATGTGCGCGTGGTTCCAAGATGTACCACGTGACTGCTGTTAAACTCGTACAAACTGTGACGTTTGTCGGAAGTAGCTTGTGAGATTCGGTTTTTTATTTTTAATACTTAACCGCTAACACAGAGACATTTTATGTTTTAAACATTTATGATAGTTGAGGAGAAAATGACTAAAAGGATATATAAATCTGAAGGAATGGGTGCACGCAGACGAGGCCGACCTCGAATGACATGGTCCGACCATATCGGTGCCGTCTTAGAGGAGGGCCAAGTAAGGAGCAAAAGGAATAGAAGAGTATGTATGCGGAATGTTATGCGTTTGGAGGAAGTGAAAGAGGTTTGTTTGGATAGGAAAGAATGGAAGTCCGTACTCTCTGCCTACCCCCTTCGGGAAACGGCGTGATAGGTAAAAAAAATGAAGTTTGGATTTTTATTGATGTGCTTTTGGATGTAATTAAAATTAATAATTATTATCGATAATTTATCTTCAGTCACGTGACTACTACATAATGGAACCAATATGCGATACTGCGCATCCACAAAAGCCCTCTAATAATATTTTGTACTCAATGTTATGGACTTTGCAGCTTTGCGAAGTATTCTGTAGGAGCGCTATACACGATGACAGGAAGATTTTATGAAGGAGAGAGCTGACGCTTAAGGTAATAGTCGGTCGATTAAGACCTAAAAAACACAGGTAAAGAGTTATATATTTGCGATAAAAAGCATGTTATAGGAATGGACGATTTACCTTGTTCAGAGCCCCAATTCTTTGTTTTATCGGAAGGTAGTCACGGTAGTAAAGTGAGTATTACACGATACATTTTGTATGGGTACCGTGTAAAGCGCCGCCACAGAAAAAATATTTCTAGAAACATACGTATAGACGTTTTTCATACAAAATGTATCGTGTAATACCGTGACTACCTTCCGATAAAACAGAGAATAGGGGTACTGGTGGCGTAGAGAGGACATCCGATGCTAAGCTATTCTGAGAAGTTACGATAAAAGAAAATTCATTAAGGTATGTTTACACTGGGCAACTTTTTGTTGGCAACAAATACAGTTGCTTCATGTTGCCAGTGCTGTTGTGTGTCCACACTAGTTTGGTGATGAAAATTATTGATGTGAAAGCTACTGGTGTCTTTGCTGTTAAAACAAAAGCGAAGAAGACGAAAAAATGGCAAAGTAATTTCTGAACCACTATTAAATGTTGTTAAAAATGTATTATGTTGCCAACATGTTGCTAACGATCTATTGTCCAGTGTGTACCTACTAAGCATTTTTGGTGTTTATTTAGATTCAGGTAAGTACCTACCCTAATAAAAAATATTAAAATTAAATCAAAATAAATATTTTGACAACAACGAGCCAGTGATTGTTTGTAAACACTTAAATACAAAATGTCAAAATAACAGCGTGTTGTATTTTATTATTTAAAAAAAAATGTAAAATTTAGGTTTCATTCCTATTAAAAATTCAATAAGGTGTTTTCAAAATTCTAGTAAGATCTACACATTTATCCCAAAATTCATTTTCAATTTTATGTTCAAAATATAAAAGCAATTTTGTCTTTCGTACTTTTGTCCCTCAAATATTATTAAACTACTTCTATAGCAGTTAACTTTGAAGTTCGCAAGTGAGTTCAGACTATAAAATGAGTATCCTTAGTCAACTTTCTCAAAGGTATGTATAGTCATATTGTAATCATTGAAAGACACTTTTATAAACAAATGAAAAATGAGAATTCTCATCCTCTCAAAACTGCTCACGGACGTAAATTTGTAATTAAAAATGGAAAATGTGGTATTATAAATAAATCCTACCAATGACGCCTTTCACACATCATATGTTCAACTCAGAAATGTTCTAGGCATCTAGGCCCTAGGCGATAGAGATCAACAATGGTCAGATATGGTTGATGAAGAAGAGTATAATTAAAATATACTACATATTTCTCCTTCCATGTCCTTTATTCCTGTCCCCCACCCTTGACCTACATCCCTTTACCCCAAATGAGCCCTTTTTATGTTGTTAGTCTTTTACTTCTAACCTACTCGCTATTAATGTTTGCGTAAATAGTTTACTGGTGTTTTTGTTGTCCATATCTTTTATGTTATGGTTTTCGCATCCATCGCTGTTTTTTGTATGTCTTATACAGTTAATAAATAACAAAATTATTAAACCTGGTTTCCTTTCCATATTTTCCGTGTCCTTCTGTCTCTATGAGGGTTAAAAGATGTCCCTTATGTGACACCAGTCACACTTAACATGCTACTTCCTTCTCTCTTCGTTCTGAGTTCTGAGTTTTTCTTCTGTTATGCTATTTTTCTGCAGAATCTTATTCTATTGTACCATCCAGTTTTTTGTTCTCTCTTCTTTTTCTATATAAATGACAGGGAAGATTTATCGGCATTGCTTGATTCACTGTGTGGTCTGACAATCTTCGTTTTACGCTCAAAACATCTTAATTGGCGTTCTTCTAATTTACTTTCTACGTCAGTTACTCCCAAACTTCCACGCATGTGTGAACTTTTGATTCTATCTTATAGTGATATTACCGCAAACCACCTAAGCATTCGAATTTTTGCTGTTTCATAATTGCGGGTCTGAAAATAGTTTGACATACTTAACTTTATCTTATATCTACCAGAAAATTTATTTTTGCTTTTATTTCCAGATATTGCTCAATAATATGTCACATTCAACAGAATGATGCCAAAAAAATATTTATCCTGCTCAATCGAAACTATGTTCCCGAGCCGCCGTCGGCTTTGTCCAGAATAAATGAAACACCACAAAAAGAAGATATTTATGTGCAAAACACGATGATTGGATATTTTGTGGGGGGATGTCTTGGTTCTATTTATTATCAGTGTACGTTTGTTGGTTTGGAATTTTACACTCTATTATTTTTACAGCTAAACTTCACCTGTCATCATGGGATGCAAACATAATTTAATTTCGTCGCATAAATGATGGCTTTAGTACTTAAGTACCTAAAATTCTTTTCTAAACAAATATATGTTGGCAATGTATATTGTATAAAAGTATTGGGTAATTTCAATTTCCTGTATTAGTTCAGTTTTCTCCACCTGAGCGTTAGTTTTAAATAGCTTGCTTATAACATACTCTCGTTGCCAGGGTGGTTATAAGTCACTAATGGCTGTAGGCAGTGTAGGCACTTTTAAGAACAAAGTAAGGGCGAGAGATGTTCCTCGTTTTAAGGATCCTGATCTGAAGAACTGAGCCACTGAGCTCTTATTGCACATAATCTGTCATTTTTTACCATAAGTATGAGCTATGTTCTAAAACATTATAATACTATTTGATAATACATATTTCCAAACAGATCGAGACAGAAACTCCGCTTTCAAAACACCTCCAGAAATAATCGTTCAAGATTTACCAAAATATGATGAAAAAAAGGTTTCAAAGTAAGTACCTACTTATAGTCTTATAATTACATGATAATGTATCTATAATATAAAAGAAAGTCGGGTTAGTGTGAACACTTATAACTCGAGATCGGCTGAATAGATTTTTATGAAGCTTGGTTTGTTGGATTCTTTCCCGCTTTGGATAACAGAATAATGTTGAGAATTCTTATGATTAGGAGTTTCGGAGACTTAAACATTACCACCTAATGGCGAACGTTGTTAACGTAAAGTGATCACACTAAGCCAGCCTTCGAAATAACAGTAGAAGATGATGAAGAGATGAAGACATTAATAATGAATTGTTAGAGTCATTAGTTGTTACATATACTTTAACAGAATAATTATGAAAATTCGAAAAATGGATAGCAAATAATATGAAATATAATATTAAAGTTAGTGTGCAGCGGATTTACTGACAACAACGCCATCTGTAAAAAAATCCATAATACAATTTTTGTTTACAACCATTGAGTTTCAAAACATTGGTACCTACTCATATTTTTGATAGAATTTCTTTCGAGCTTTCAGAAATAGATTTTTAACATTCAAGCATATTTTCAAAGTATTTTTGTATAAATAACAAATCTGAAATCAATATTCATAGGAAGGACTACAGAACAAAGTCTGTCGGGAAAGCTAGTTTTTAATAAATAGGGGCAACTGACAACCCAAGTAAAATGTTTTAATTCTTAATTAATAAATCTATACAAATATAGACAGTAAGCATAATGTACCTACCCAGGATTTATTCAATATTTGAAAAACTGAATTAGTGCTTTTGTCTAACGTAAGTAATTAAAATATTGTAATTTCTGTTTCAGATAATCATGAAAATACCCAAGATGTAGTTTTTATTAATTTTATTTATTTGTTCATACTTCAAATTAGGTATTTTTGTTTTAAAGTACCACCTACCTTTATTATTATTATTATAAAGCCTACGAACAACTCTGTACCTAATCAAATAAAATCTTTCCATTTTGGTGGTTATAAATATCAAATAAACTAGAAAAATAAAATACAGCACTGTGTTCAAAAAAAAATTAAAATAATTAAAATGTAATACCTATTATAAAAACCTAAATTGCAAGGATGATCAAAAATACATTTTTACAATGGTGTAAAATAAATAAATAATATCCAAACTCCCTTTAGACCCCACTTAGGGGCATAGGGAGGCAACAAGAGCTCTCCATTGCGCTCGATCTTGCGCAACGTTAATGAAATAAATAATATACAGATACTTAATTACTAATTTACAGATACTTAATTACTAAAATAATATACAGATACTTAATTACTAATTTACAGATACTTAATTACTAATTTACAGATACTTAATTACTAAAATAATATACCTACAGATACTTAATTACAAATTTTTTGTATGCTTATTTTCTTGTGAATATGTACTTTAATAAGAAATGTAGGTTCTTGCTTGAATAATAAATTGGTTTAAATAAGAAGAAAATTTCAATATACAAAATGTTTTGTAAGTATGCATAATTTAATATTTTTTTCATGGAGTTTTGTATGATGTTTTGCGCCTAATTTGAAATTTTATTACCAATTCACATAGCGATAATGATGCAGATTAAAAATCAAATCAAAATTATAGGTGCCTATATAACATAAACATACCTTCATACTATAACTACCTGTATATATGGATAATAACAAAGATATGCATGCATATTATAACAACGTAGGTGAAGTTAATTTGGGCACATTGATAGCATATCACACGTTTACTTTAAGACATCACCACAGAACACATATTGGACATCACTATCAATATAAATGTGCAATTACACAAGTCATACGTCAAAAATACTATCGTCACTTGCGTAAAATTACTTAAAATATTTTAGAGACCCATGGCGGTGTGCTACAAGAAACTACCTGCATATTTTCACCGTCCATACTATTTTAAAGTTTATTTCAAAAAATTTTAAATAAACTTTTTGTTTCATTTTTTTAACCAGAAACAAAGTTCAAATTATATGTTTTGCCCTTAGTTGCTTCCACCTCGATGATAGGCATAAAACTAAAGTTTATTTTTTATCGACAATTTTCATAATGTATTTGAAATGTGGGTGGATAAATAATTATTATTCAAGTAGGTAAGTACCTGGGAGAAACCATTACCACCACTGATTACCTCGGGGCTGAGCTCCCGATATGTATCGGTTTGGCAAGTGGCGCCTTTAACATCATGACAAAGCCAAAATATGGAAAGCGACGGCGTTTAGTGTCGAGACGAAATGTAAATTGTTTGATGCATGTGTGTTGCCCATTCTCCTGTATGTGTGTGAGTCCTGGCACCTAACCAAAGCCCAAGCACAAAAAGTATGTTATGCATTTGAAACGAAGTGCCTCAGGAGAATTTTGGGTATAAGATGATACCACCGCATCACGATCGACGCTATTCGCCAGCGCACCCAGCGTAGGCCCATCACTTCTACCATTATGGAGAGGAGATGGACTTGGCTGGGACATGTCGTGTTAAAGATGCCGAATGACAGTTGGCCAAGGAGAGCGCTGTTCTTCCTCCCATCAGGGTCCCGAAGACGAGGAAGACCCTCTCATACAGTGTTCCGCTCCTTTGAAGCAGAGCGGAGGGATCTTGACATGGTGTGGGAGGAGGTCATAAACATTGCGCAAGATCGAGCCCAATGGAGAGCTCTTGTTGCCTCCCTATGCCCCTAAGTGGGGCGTAAAGGGAGTTTGGATGGATTGGATGTAGAATTGGACCAATAATGTGTCAATACCATAATATTACATACTTTGCGATTATATCAATTGATTTCACACATATCATGGTATCATTATTTAATTGATCATTGCTGCAAGATTTCGCTCACATAGTCGACTTTTTGGAATTCTAATCCAGAGGTTCTTTTATTTGAAATAGTTTACTCTTTGGTAGTAAGTACAAAATTAAATATTGTTCATTAGTCCATTACCTATAAAAAAAAACAATGTAGTGGTAAAGATTCACTGAAAAAAAAAATAATGATTGTTCAAAAACCAATTTGCCTTGTGTATGTTTACCTTTATAATGTGATCAAAACAAGTTGACACGTGCGAGTGAGATAGGCTCAATAGGCTGAAAATGTCAAATGAAAAGGAGCGAGATAGCGTGTTTGTTATTGTGTGCATTTATTTGACGGCGGAATCTTAATACATTTTTTTAGATATCCGTACAATAACACGTACCCATTTTTCATAGTTTTTACATATTTATTAGCAGTACCGTTTTAAAATTTATATTTTATGTGCAACATAACTTGGTATTTTACATTTCTAATCGATTATTCTCTACAAAAATAATATTATTTAAGGAGTAGATTCGTAAAAGACGAGTTTTGCAAAAGCGTTGGAATAAAGATGAGTGGATTGAATCGGCTCTGTCAAAGGTAAATCTATTTATATACTTAAATATTATTAATCCGTCATAAGAAACTACCGTGCCCTTATTTATAAATAATGTTACATGCCGAAATCTGATAAATTTAATCTTAGTAAATCAAAATCATAAACCAGTGTCAATAATATGTCTAAAATGATAACACCGATGTTACGACTTGCAATTATTGGTGTTTCTGTAAAAGTCCTTTAAAACATTGTTTATGCATGTTTGAAGTAATCTACCACTATTTATTTTCTTTTGTTGCTGCATCAGAATTGAATATACGAAAGCTAGGTGTAATATAATAAACTTCATAAGGATAGTTGTTTACTAACAATGTAGGCCACCAATGTCACAACGAACTAATAACATTTATTTGTATTTTCAGATTTCCTTCATTGGTTTCTCAGGTTCGCCATTACAAAGATGCCAGAAAAATAGCACTGGTCCCAAATCGAAATGTGCAGAGTGCTTCTACAAACTCCCAAAATCAAGAGAAGCCCCATCATGAAGAACACAACATGCAGAACATGTTGTTCATTGGATGCGTTGTTGGATCTGCCGGGGCTGTGTACTATTTGATGCGTAAGTATGAAATTTGAAATTTATACATTTATTAAAATAGACAGACAAATAAGAACTAATTGCAATAACCCATGAAAGGGCCAAATAATGACTTTGTTTGAACTTACCTAATGGCCGACTCAGATTGGACACGAACTCCTATTTCCTACAGGGGAGGTGGGTGCCGGAAACTGCCGAAGTGTAACGTAGACGACTGTATGATTTTATTAGTGAGAATGATAATTAGATGCTATTTTGTATTACTTTAAATTAATTCGGGGAAATAGCTGAATAGCGGCTCTGGCCCCCCCTAACCCCCCCTATAATTATAACCTAACCTAACTCAATCATATAAAATAGTAGAAAGCTTGCTAATAAATTGCTTAATAAAGCTTGTGAATAATACAATCATACAGCCGTCTTTGTTACAAACTTAACCTAAAAATAACATGACATTATTTCCAAACTTAACAACTTCATAGACAAAAACATTTTGTTTATATTATAAGCATGATACAAAATTTTTATTCAATGATACCAACATGATACTATGCATATTCATGCGTCGACAAACTAGTGCCAAAGTGTAGTTGGTGGTGAAAGTGTGTACTATAGTTTTGCTGAAACCTTTGTCTTGAAAAGTGTTACTCATTTGAAGAAAACTGCAAAAAACTGCTTCTTGGATTTTTGACAAAAACCTTATAAATGAATATGTTTCAACCTAACAGAGTGTAGTGTTATCATTCGGGTGTCCAAAGAGGTATGGGGGGTTCCACCCCCCAAACCCCCTTAAAAACTACATTCTAACCTTAACCTATTCAAGTCGTAGTCTTAGGCCATTCTCCCACGAGGATACTCACAAGCGACTTGAGTATCCTACGCGTATGATACGCGTCGCTCGTTAGTCGCTTGCATACATATTTGATCGGTTTCGCACACGACGAAACGTGTCTACGACGCGTTTGATACCAGTTGCATGCGACTGGTCATGCTGGTCGCAAGAGACTGCAACGCGACTGCGACGCTACTTTAATCGTAATAAAATGGCGTCAGATCAAGCGGAAAACATTAAATTTGTTCAGGAGGTTGAAAATTATCCATGTTTATATAATTATGGACTGCCGGATTATGTAAGGAATATACGCACGAGATAAGGCGTGGGCTGAGATAGGAAAGAAACTCAACTCGCACACGCGCTCTCTCATTGTTGTATTTTTTTATGAATATGTGTAGCTAATAACTGCATCAAATTAGAAAAATACTCTTTTGACATTCAATAAAAATGAAGAAACTTATTATCATCATTCTCATGTAGTTATGTATAGGTGCACCCAAAATCTACTTTTTTTTCGATTATTCCTTTTATAAATTAAGAGAAGAACATTATCTACATCGCTAAAATCACTGGACATTTTATGAACGAGCGTGTATTTTCAAGAGTTACAACAAATAAATGATGAATGTAGTCATAGTTTGGGTAGCGTCGTGTGCGGAACCTAGCTTGATAGAGTAGCATACGCGTCGACGACCAATGGATTGCGTCTCAGTCGCGTAGCCCGTGAGTATCCTCGTGGGAGAATGGCCTTATCATTCGAAGATGTTGTCAAATCCCCTAATCTATCCAAATTGACTAACTAAACGACAATAACCAACAATATTTTCATTTTTCAAGCAAAAACACCAATTTTAGAATTTTTAGAATCAAAAAATAAGTGAAAGAAAAGTTTGTATGAGAAAATAGGCAACTTTTAAATTTGGTTGGTAGCCCAGGGGTTAAGTCGACAGCTTTCATACGTACAGCGTACTGAGGGTCATAACACGCCTTGATAGCTTGAAAGATGTCAAAGGCCTACTTGTGTTCACTTAAAGTGAGCCCAGATTAATTTTTTTAATTCAACAACCATAAAATTTTGTTGGAATAATTGAAAATCTATTGATAAATTTATAAACCTTTCCGTCCATGTGTATATTATGCACCTGAGTTTCTTTTATGCAATCCGATGAACAATATCCGGATAAGTGCATTCATTTTTTTTATAAGGTGTGTAATTGAGATATTTTTTTGTAGATCGAGATGGCAAGGTAAAAACTGAAGGAAGAACAGCAATCAAGACCAATCCTGACCAAATAGTGAAAGATTTGCCATCGTACGGCTATGAGGAAGTTTCAAAGCATACTTCTAAGTAAGTTCATTCTTTTTTCTAACCTATTATACAACATAAATATGAACATGTTAGTCCTGGGACTGAAGTTAAGTATAATAAAATGGCCGCCAACGTTATCGTTTAGTCAATGTTCCCATGGTAACAACGTTGGTGGCCATTTTTTTACACGTGGCTTAATTCTCGTCTGAGTTTTACTTTTACTTGTTAATACCTCAGCCTTGGCAATTTACCTGAAATGAGATAGGAATGTTGCCTCAGGCAATAAATATCGCTTGCTATACTAACAAGCTTATTTCTACCTTCTAACCTTCAAACATGGTATTCATTCTTCACTCATAGTTTTTTGTTACATAGTGATTTAACTCTGCATTTGTGTCTCTTTTGATGAAAAGATTCATGATGTAGTTTGGATACAGAAGAAATATTTTATAGGTAATATTTTGTCCAGAAATGCCCAAATTATTAAATTATGGAGATATCTTAATTTAAGTAAAATATAACTGCTTAAGATGATTTTTTTCATGCAAGTTCATAAAAAAATACAGTTTCTATCTTGAACTTTTAAGGCTCCTCATTCATGATCACTCCGTCTGTCCGAAATGAAACAATATCACTCCAAAAAATTACCGTGAGTGGGTGACTAAATATCCATCAGTCCAAAATTCAATCACATCAAGCCATTCATCCATCTTTAATGGGGAAACTCAAGTGAACATGGTTTGAGTCATCATGTCACTTGATTGTCAGTGTTAAAAACTTGGTCCAAATTTGTCTCATTTTGTTAACATACTTCCACCAGAGTATGGGTGTTGCTATTTTTAGTTTAATGATCTCAAAATATGTGTATAATGTTGGCAAATTTCGTTATAATTATTGCAAAAAATCAAGTTTCACATCTGTCACAATAAATGACATCCATTTGGAGTGATCGTAACAGTAATTTATCTCTGAATATGTGTTATGTGTAATAGGGTTGCCAGATGTGAGAAAAAAAAACAGAATAACATTCGAGTTAATGAATTTTATGTCAACGAAGATAATGGGTGGTAATATGATGAAAAAGCAAAGTAATTTTATTTAAACCTGACTATCTTTCAAGATTTTCCTGGTCTGACAGATATATAAAAACTGGACTGTGTAGTCAAAATCTGTTCCTCTGGCAAGTAAAACCATGGCTACGCTGTAACCAAAAAAAAACATGATTCACTTGGCTAAAGGTTTGGACCAAGCCATCTGTCATGGCTACGCCATGACTAAACAAAAAAACATGTTTCACTTTAATAAGGACATACTGACTAAAATATAACCTAAAATAACATTATGTCTAGATTCTTGTGACCTTTTTCAGGACTAGATTTTAACGAATATGTAACAACTAAAAACTCTAAGAATTCATTTCAATTCACTAAGAATGCATAATTAGAACGTTGTGCACCAACAAAGCCAATAGGCAATAAAGATGAGACATTAACAAAAATGGATATAGTCATATCCTGGCGCCAAATACATTCTCAATAATTTCCAACTTTTATCTCTATATTTCACTAATTATTAAATATCTACTTGTTGCATACATGAGATTTTTCAACATGTTGAACATGTAGAGAATTAACAGTAGAAGACGGTCGTAAGCCCGTTGTGGTTTGTTCCATTTAAAAATCGAACATCAGTAATGAATTGTTAGAGTCATTAGTTGTTACATAAAATATAACCTAAAAAACATTCCTTCATCTAACTAACTAGAAATACTTAAGTATAACACTAGTAGTCTAACAAATTTCACTCTGGGTTGATTGCAATGTGATTTGATAAACTTCTGTTTCAGGTAACCAGTGTGTTCCTGGAGAGAATTTATGCAAATCATGTTATGCCTTTGGTTTGGTCTACTCGGGATCCTTTTCTTTTTATGTATTTTAGTATATTTCTAAACAATCGTAGCCATGTACGTCATATTTCTAAGAAACTGTAGCAAATTTTCAGTACATTCTAAACAACTGTAACCAAATAAGAAAAATTTTCATTATAATAATTAAACTAAAGTGACATTACGTTTGATATATTTTACCATATAGGTCAAATTTTCAGTACATACATTATAAACAACTTTAATGAAATAAGACAAATTTTCAGTACATTATAAATAACTGTAATCAAATAAGACATAATGACGGCTATTCTGAAATGAAAAACAGACGATTGAATTGCATCGTATCCAATTTTTATTGAGACTTTTGACATTTCTGTATTCTGAAAATGTTTTATCCAATACATTAGATGCGTAACTACTGGCAACCGATTAAGTTCTAAGCAAGAGCTTCTTGCGTTGAGTTGGAACGTGAATTTGAGAATACCAGTCATTATGTTCTATACATTTTAAACAATTGTAGTACATATTTTCAGTACATTCGAAACAACTGTAACCAAATAAGACATATTTTCAATACATTTTAAATGATTGCAGGACATATTTTCAGTACATTTTACACAACTGAAACCGACTACGATATATTATTTTCAGTAAAATGCTAAACTAGGTACCTACTGTAACCAAATATGTACATTTTTCATTACTTTCTAACCAACTTACTCTAGCCAAATGAAAGGCAGTTTGATAGCATTTAAATCTGCTTTCAATTTATAATTATCATTCATTTCTCAATTCAGTCAAATACCTTCTACAGTTTCTTAATAAAATGCATTTTTATATTTATGTATTATTTTGCACTGATAATGTTAAAAGTATTATAAATAGATATTAGAAAAAATAAATTTTTATCATTAAATAAAAGTTTTAATTTAAATTCGTAAAGACAATACTAAATTCCCCAACAGAAAATCAAATACTACTATTATGCTTTTAAATTCCATCTAGGTATTTTATTATTTTTTTTTTTTAAATGAATCTGTGCTCACTCAAAGTGAACACAAATACACTCCTTAACTCTTTCACAGTAAGCTACTGAAAGCTTGTGTCGTGAAAGAGGAAGATGGTCGGCACCTGGGATCGAATTTATAAATATTTATAAATACTTCTATCTATTAGAGGTGCATTACTTATATTTGATTCAAGTCTGCTTAAAGATGGCTAAAAGTATTCAAAGAATACATTATCGTTATTTTTTGAACCGAGTAATCTAAAAATGTCAAGTGTTGGGAAGTTTGTTAAAAATCAATTATAAGATTTGTACCTGACACACAAACAAACATAGTTGACTTAAAAAATACTAAAAATAAGACCTATGAAAAATAATTTTGTTTCTGCTTTTCTTGAATTATTGAAAAGGAAATTTCACCAAACACTTAGCAGTATGTCATTGATATGCAAAAAATCCAAAGTTAAACTATGAGACATTTTTATTAAGTATTTAAGATGTAAGTATCTTTTTACTATATTCATATTTTATCTAACTCTTTTCAAATGTGATATTCATATTATTTACTCATGCTTCATGGTCAAAATATTTTGCCTCCAATTAACCTTTTTGCCTGGATCATAATTAGAGATGGGACTAACGGCTTAAATTAAAAAACGTTATAACCATTTCGTTAATTGAAAATAACGTTAATATAAAAAGCTGAAAGCTATTTTAAAGATTTGGTATCTTGAAACATAACTTTTGCTTAAAAAAAAGGTCATTTCCAAAGTTTGGTATCTGGAAACATGACTTTCTCCTAAAAGAAAAAGTCATTTCCAAAATTTGGTATCTGGAAACGTGACTTTCTCCTAAAAAAAAAAGGTCATTTCCAAAATTTGATATCTGGAAACGTGACTTTCTCCTAAAAAAAAAAGGTCATTTCCAAAATTTGGTATCTGGAAACGTTACTTTCTCCTAAAAAAAAAAGGTTGTTTTCTCAGTTTCATACATATTACTATATCATTGGGCTAATATTACCTGACATATATATAATAAGGGGTAGGCTATTATTTTTATTCAACTATTATTTATAAATATCGTTAAATATTAATAACATTAGATGCGTTATTTTTATTTGTCTAATATTTTTATCAGCTATCGTTATAATGCCCATCTCTAATCATAATCATCAACATTACATTATAGAGACTAGCTTGCAACTTATTTATTAATTGACAACTTTTTATACAAACATTGCATTTATTATGTTCGATGTCTAAACTGAATTTGAACCCCTACGATATTGTCTTGAACTGAAGGTAAGCCTCTCAGCATGGTGGAACATTTTAAATGAAAAAACTATCATACTACCTAAACAGCTAGAAAACGGTCTTAGGCCCCCCATTCACGATCACTCCATCCATTCAAATGGAGCGATATCACTCCAAAAAATTACCATGAGTGGGGAAAACCAAATGAATGGTGTGGAGTGATAGGGTGAGTCAAATATTCATCAGTCCAAATTTCAATCGCATCAAGCCATTCGTCCGTCACTCCAAACGGATCGTCAATGGAGAAACTCAGGTGGACGTGGTCCATCTCATAATGTTACTTGATTGTCAGTGTTAAAAACTTGATCCAAATTTGTCTTATTTTGTCGTCATCCGTCCACCAGGGTACACATGTTGCTGTTTAAATTTTAATAAAAGGGAAATACATGTATTAATGTAGTGAAATTTGGTTATAATTATTGAAAAAAAAACTCAAGTTTCACATCTGTTATATTGGATGACATCTATTTGGAGTGATCATGAATCAGGGACTGAATCAAGTTTGAATGAAATCTTTAAAGTTATAATAAACTAGCTTTACCGACAGACGCTGTCCTGTAGTCCTTACCTTACTATGAATATTGATTTTGAACTTGTAATTTATATAAAAATACGCTTAATATAGGTTTATTTCTGAAAACTTGAAAGAAATTCTATCAAAAATCTGCGTACCAATGTTTTTAAACGTAATGGTAAATAAAAAATGTTATGGAATTTTTCACAGATGGCATTGTTGTCAGTAAATTCGGTCCATACTAAATTTAATATTATAGTATTTACTATCCATTTTTCGAATTTTTATTAATTATTCTGTTATCTGGGTAGGAGAACAATCCAATAAATCAAACATCGGAGTAATCTGTTCAGCCGATCTCGCGTTATAAATGTTCACACTAACCTGATTTTCTTTGATATTATAGATATTATGTTTGCATGGAAAAGTAGGTTGTAAATACATACTTGTCAATTCTGTATAAGTACTTATTACAATAGAAAGAAATATATGTGGGTATAATCTTTTCCGCTTCATGGTTTTATTGGCTGTGAGTTTTGGGAAGTATGTCTAACCAACATGCTATCAAAGGTTTGAATTCGCCATATCTATGCTAAATAAATATAGATAAAGACAATGCGTTTCTTTGTTTATTTTAGACATTGTTATGTACTTATTTTATATCTTTGTTTTTGTATCACTGGACAGTAAGCTTATCTTTCACAAATAAACCATCAATAATTTTGTCAATTTGCAAAAATACCTACTTTTTCCATTTTTAAGGGTTTGTATTTGTAATGACAAAGGTTTTTTATTCTGACCAAACTGATAATTTTAACCATCATAAAAATCAAAGCTATAAATAATGTTTTGAACTCAAATATTTTAGCGTACTAAAATTCTTATTCCTAAAACTGACTCTTTATCTAAATTCTTCAAACTAACTTTTATCTATTATCGTTAAAATACTTTTGCACTGTTGAAGCTTATCTGACATGACTAAAATATTTATAACTAAGTTAACACATTTCTATACAAAGCTGTCAGCTTAGCCGGTGGAACTTATTGCATGAGGTAATTTTTTCTAGTCAACCGGTTCCGTACAGTCGGAGACAGGCCATCCCGGGGTAAATATTTCAATGAATAAACTCAGGAATCGAATTCGAGGAACCAAGGAAATAACCAGGAGAATGAACTGTCATCATCTACTAATTAATTCTTGCTTGTTTTTGTTTCCATGATGTCCAATATCTAACATAAAATAAAGTATACCTACTCTACTTCTAGATTCGTCTCTATGTTCATTTGGTATAAACACACCCTTATTAGTGCCTACACCACTAGGCTACCAAGGTCCATTGTATATTTGGATTTGGCAATTAATTAGGCAACTCAAAGTGAAATTTATACAGACTATTTATGATGCTATTATATGAAGGCTTTCACGAAATCTTTCACATGACTAACAAATCTTCTGCTTGTTAATATTGTAATTAACATAATATTGAAAAAAAAAACCCTCAAGTAAGTAGTATTGTTATGTTGTTCTGTATAGGGAAAATGGTATATGGGTTACGTACAAAAATGGTGTATATGACATAACGAAGTTTGTGGCCACCCATCCTGGAGGGAAGCAGATATTAGAGGCGGCAGGAGGGTCTGTGGATCCATTCTGGGATCTCTACCAACAGCATGACACGCCTGAAGTACAAGAAATGTTGGAGAATCTCAGAATCGGTTTGTATAACTTATCTACATTATCCATTTTGTGTTGAAATCGTCAAACCGAGCACCTCTAATAATTGACTACATGTCATTTTCTTTTCGTTTCATTAATCGTAAATAACATTTTTTTTAAAAGCTGAAAGTTTTTTTATTTCACGAAGCTAAATTAAGATTATTCCTAAAATTTTCCTAAAAAAAAACAAAAAGGTCATTTCCAAAATTTGGTATCTGGAATGTTTATATTTTCCTAAAAAAAAAAGGATCATTGAGTAAAATCATTGCGAGCCTAATATTTTAATTCAACTAATATTACCTGTCATGTAATGGGAGTAAACTATTATTGCTTGATATTAGCTGACTATTATTTTTGTTCAACTAATATTTACAAATATCGTTTAATATGAATAACGTTTTTGCAATTTTCTTTAATTAAAATAAAACAAACGTATGTCTGAATTGTTTTTCCTTAGGTAATTACAAAGATGCCCTCATAGTCGAAAAGAACAATGATCTGTGGGCGAATCAGCCAAAAAGGGATCCCAGATTGATAATGAGATCAGAACGTCCCTGCAATGCCGAAACGCCCAAATCTCTCCTGGGGTCATCTTTCATAACACCCAAGTACGTTTGAGCCACATAAAAAATGTTTTTTTCTCATAAATCTACAGTGGAACTTCTCATAACAAGCGAAATTTCACATAATAAGTAAGAATTTCGAGTTTCACAATAAGGAAATTACAGTTTTCAGATTCATTTTTGAACCGCCATTTTTACGCTACTGTTTTTTCCTAAATTTGTATTCAGACATTAGGTACCTACTCGAATGAATCAATGTGCAAAATTTAACTAATTTTCACCACAAGAAGACAGCCATACTTAATGTAAAATCATTAAATAGCTTCACCAAAATAAGAAGGTGGCAAATTTATTAAATATGATACGCTGTGACACATTTTTGCCAAATTTTAAAGAATCTGGACTGGTCCAACTTTAAAGAAAACAAAGTTTGTTCTACCAACCACTTCACACTTCAAACTTATATGTCTTAAATTCATATTTTTATCAAATCTATATTGAATTCCAAGTTGCAAGTTATACTCCTTAATAATTTATGATTAAGTTAATCTTTTATGTAGAATATACCATAAAGTATAGTAATTGTTCCATGTGGAGCACATTGTTGTACTTATCATATATTTGTATGGAAAAATTGCTTTGCATAACGAGTGAGACTCTCGAACGAATTATGTTTGTTAAGGGGTTCCACTGTATTTAGTTTACTTCACCTTTATTTGAATGAAATCATTTCAGTAATTTATTTTACGTGAGACACCATTTGCCAGTACCTGAAATTGACATGGAATCCTACAATATAGTGGTAATAAGTGATGACAGCAACAAAAAAACCAAACAATTGAAGTTGACGTTAGACGATTTAAAGAAATTTCCAAAGCACAATGTGACGGCAGCCTTGATGTGTGCTGGAAACAGGAGATCGCAGATGAATGAGGTATAGCATAATTCTATGTTTTATGCCATAACACTACGAACGCAGTATTCTTTGAGACAAGTACAAAGCATTCTACATTACTACATCTCTTTCACAGCCTGCAGTAAAATAATGAAAGCGGGAAAGAGACAGTGTAAGCCGTATCTGTAGTGTCATTGTGCGTAGCTCGGATACCGGAATAAATAGGGTGTCCACTGAAATAAAATGCATAAGCTATTTGTTAAATTCAAAAACTTATGCATTACTAGTTAGTTATGTTGAAAATTAGATTTTTCTTTGTACAATGTTTGTTCTTCTTCTTTGCCCTAGCCTTTATCCCATTTACGCGGGGTAGGCTCTCCTAGTCCTCATCCTCCAAGTCCTCCTCGCGAAGCCTTGCCTCTCTCAAGTCCCTTTTTATTGTGGACATCCACGTAGTCAGGGGTCTACCTGGTCTTCTGGGTCCTACTTCTATGTCCATTGTCTTCCTTATCATATTTTCCTGTGGCATTCTCATTACGTGTCCGTACCATCTAAGTCTATTCTCGGTCACTCTTTCTCCAATGGGAACGACTTTGAAACTACCACGGAGTCGCTCCCATTGGAGAAAAAGTGACATTGCTTAAGGCATTCAACTTTTTACCATAAAAATGAATGCCTTTTTATGATGATTGATTGATTTTAGCACAAACAAACCAAAGGATTGGCCTGGGGACCTGGAGCTATTGGCAATGCTGTGTGGTCTGGAGCAAGACTCAAAGACGTCTTGGAAGCTGCCGGAGTAAAACCGGATGAAAATAAACACGTTCAAGTAAGTGCTGATTATTAATTGCTTGCCTCGCAATACTCGTAAACTACTATGTACTTGTAGAATGAAAGAACCCACTTTCAGAGCATATGAACCCATATTCTTCTCTATTCAATTGTAATCATCGCTGAACTTGCAATTATAAATGTAGTAATGTAAAATACAAATTATTCTGGTAACCAAATATATTTAAAGTTTTTGATAAATTTCTGAAATGATAAGATATTTATAGTTTCAAAGTTGAACATTGGCAGAAATTTTTTTTTGTTTTATGTATAGACCATTAAAGGATGACGTCATCTGACATTAGGCTGGATGCAAAATGGCGGCCATGGCGACACACACACACCACACGTACACAAACCATAGTGATGGGTTTATGTATAAACACACTCATACCAACTCTTAAACTTTTTGTTTATGTTTATGCCTCCCGGCTAATGTCAAAATCCACGTGGCCGTTAATGGTCTATATGGATAGTGGTCGCAAACCATGTCAGCCTTATTATTTTTCTAATGGAACCTTTTTCAGCACATTGGTTGGATGGTTTCAAAGAAAAGATAGAAACATTTTTTGGTCTTTTATAGATAATAATGATTACAGTAGAAGAAAGAGTCATCCATTGAAAATTAATCATCTTTTGAAGGTATCAGCTAGTATTCAATAATTAGAGATGTTGTTATGTGCAATCCATGGAATGTCCAGTCATTTCTTCTAGTACAACATTTCAAACGAGCCAATTCGATTTCGTTCAAATCTTTTGACTGAATATTCAGAATTCTATAGAAAAAATTCTTCGATATTTTTTTCCATCAGTTTATAGGATCTGACATGGATGCCACGGGTCAGTTCTATGGGTCATCCATTCCACTGACGACAGCAATGAGCGAAAGGAACGATGTAATATTAGCTTATGAAATGAATGGCAAACCATTGCCCAGAGATCATGGCTATCCTGTGAGAGCTTTCGTACCTGGTACAGTTGGAGCCAGAAACGTCAAATGGTTAAGTGAGTCATTTTAGTAAGTACAGTACAGATAGATTTAAAAAAAGAACCCATAAAAATGAACGTAACCGCAAGATGTAGACCCATTATGATATATTTTTTTTCTTGTTCTTTGTCTATTACTACTATTACAACATCAAAATGAAACAATGAGTCTTTTCGGACCACTCTTGTGTACTACTTGTCAGTTCATTGGCACATACAAGGGCTAAAACTTAACTGCGTATGGTCCTAAACGTATTCAACATAGTAATAAAAAATGATCCTTTATCAAATTTAATAGTCTTTAAAAGTAACGATTGACGACTCTTCAAAACTTTTTCAGCAAAAGGTTGACGAATTCTCTAGCTTTAAAGAATATTTAATGTAATTTTTCCTTCAATTTCATTTCTATATATATCTTTAAAATGGCTTGGCAATCAAAATTTCCGCAGACCGCTTTTATTATGAAATTCGCTCAACTGCCATTTTCAAACTGGCTGCAATTTTTTTTCTAGCTGTGTTTTGTATTTATCTACTTTGCAGTGTACTTACTCGAAATTTTGTAATACTAACTTGCAGAAGGTATAATTGTCAGCCAAAATGAGAGCCCGTCTCACTGGCAACAGATGGATTATAAAGGTTTCAATCCGAGCGTCGACCCTGACGCAGACGCCTACAAGAGCTCAACGTCTATACAGTTCTTGCCAGTTACTTCCGCAATTCTGTGTCCTGAATCTGGAGATACTGTCACATCGGAAGGTGGATACATCACAGTTCGAGGTAAACAGTCATCTATGTATTAATACGTGAAGAAAAAACTTTGTGACCATTTTTCGAAAATTGCGTGGAGGAAGGAGTATGAAATTTCGCAAGCTTATAGTTTGTATAGAGAAGGAGTGGCGAATGCTAATATTTTTTTAAGATTATGCATAAAAAATAGATTAAATCAATAAAAAAAAACACTATTGTAATTTTATATATTTGATACACACACACTTCGATGTATTTGACATTGACACAAACACAAACATTCTTTTGTTTATCTGTGGTCAAATTGTGACTAATATTGTTTGCCTTTAATAATAATAGAAAAAACTTTTTACATATCAACATTTCAAATTTGACGAATCCATGTCATTGTTTTTGAAAGAAAATTATGAAATAGTGCTCGTTCAGTCTTTGACTTTAATGGAACCTTAATAATGTTCAAACTTATAATTTAAATAAGTTATGGTCGAATTTCGAGCACTGGTCGACCACTATAGTATTCATTAAACTTCCTTTTTGAATTTACAATTGTTGAAACGGTGTTGTAGTGGTTGAAATTTAAAATTAATCATAAAATTGTTACAAATAAAAGAAATTTTTATATGCCAATTTCTTTAACTACCAATCATATTTGTATAATTCTTTACGCGCTTAAATAAATTATAATACTGTGTCATCATGAATAAAATGCAACCCTGAATTTATCGCATAATAATAATTTAAAAAATAATATTCGTAAAAGAATTGAAAGAATTTAAAATTCAAGCAGTTATGCCTTTGTTATGGTAACTAGTTTTCCTGACAGGTGTAGACCTGCCTTTTGAATATTGAATTCAAATTTATATACTTAATGATAAATTAATTACCTTTTTAATCAGTATAACTCGACCGATGCATCTGTTTTAAACAATGTTTACAGGATACATTCTAACAATCGCACTAACTATTAATCAACTGACAGTTTGTCAAAAATGTCAATTGAAATTCAAAAATATAAAAGTTTATTATTGTCAAAAGCACTATGAAGATTTCATAAATTTGCTTATTTTCCATACAATTTTCTTAATTTTTTCTTTCATATTGACTAAGTTTATTTACCCAATTTTAACGCATGTTGATTTTTAACTAAAATCAAATGTCAAAAAATATCACTTTATATCAGGTTGATAATTATATTACCGTATTAACCTCTTATCATATAAAATTTTGTGACAAAAACTGATATATTATGCTCATAGCATACAAAAATTCTCTAACGGCCGGTTTCAGAAAAAGCGAGTAAAGAATTCTTTAGCTAAAGGAACCTTTAAATTTTAAAGTCTCCCTTAGGTAGACGTGTTTCATAAAAAATATTCCCACTTACTTTAGTTAAAGTTTGAAATGTCAAAAAAATATTTGAAAGTTGGTAGCAGTTGATAGTGTTACCATGGAAATCTATGGAAAACATAAGTAAGTTGTTTACTAATATTTTCGCTGAATACAAATGTTCAAAATTTGTGACAGAGGGAGCGCTACAAAATTTTCCATGAACTCCGGTGGCAAATGATTGAACTACACTATAAAGTCGACTTTAAATCCCAATATCGGGACTTTAACATAAAGTGTCATTTTGTTGTTATGAAACGCGTTATTTTTTAAAGGAATCTTAAAAGTCTCCTTTATTTTTATGAAACCGGCTGTGAATTATTTAGAAATTATTGGATTTCTTTAAAAATAACCGTGGGTGAATCCGCTAGTATTTAATATATCTAAACCTGTAAAACAAGCTAAGAATCTATAAAAGTTTGTAATGATAAGATTCTGTATTTTCAGCCTTGTTATCTTTTTGTACGAAAATAAGCAAATGGACTCTCTTTTGCGCTGCTATCACAATCTATTTGTATAGATAATCTCTTCTTTTATTTAATCTGTATTGAATGTATCATGGAATAGATAATAATTAATATTAAGTTACAACAGACCAACTAAACGAACTATTTTTAATAATGTTTATCTTTGTTTATCATTTTCTTAAATCCATATTTCTTATTCATTTAGGTTACGCGTGGTCTGGTGGTGGAAACATGATATTGAGAGTAGATTTGACGAACGACGGTGGCAAAACATGGACGAGCGCGGACATAACGGAGCAAGATAAGAATCCAGCGGGCAGACATTGGGCTTGGACATTCTGGTCGGCAAAGATACCCATTAGTAAAGGACAAAAAAAGGTTTGTCAAACAATAAACTTGAAAAATGTTGCATAACATGATAATCGTTATTGTTGAATTGATTGAAAATGTTGATTTTTTTTTCCAGATGGAAGTATGGGCGAAAGCTATTGACTCCAATTACAACACTCAACCAGACAACGTATCCAATATATGGAACGTTAGAGGCGTGTTAAACAATTCCTTCGACAAAATCAATTTTAACATTAAATAACCGGCTGTATAGTGACAAATTTATTGATTTCTATTTCCATAGAGTATAAGGATATATCATAGATTTTTATAGATGTACGTAGTACTCCTACATCTTTTCAAACGAAAAGGTGAAACCTCATAAAATGACTAGCGATTAAAGTGAATTGGTTGGTTGAAATCACTTGAGATTGCCCGCGAAAATCAAAATTTTAGTTGATGCTAAATTTTAGCGGATCTAATATGGAATTGGGGTATTAGAGTGATAAATTGCCATACTTATCAAAAGTATGAAAAAGGCTTAAACACCAAGAAATACAAGAATCTCTAAAATTTTACTTTTCAGTAAACAAATTTATTTTATACTTGTTTGATAATGCATTTTAATGTTTATTGAAGAGTATTGTCTGTCTATCTATATTTAAACTTAGTTTAAAAACATATAAAAGAATGATGTGTTACTTGTTAATAAAAAGAAAGACAAAGTTTGAAGACTAAAAGAAGCTGAATGAGAAATGGTAGGTATGTCTCCCGAAAACGTGAAGTAATCTATAAATAGGAAAAACAAAGATCTATTCTCTCTGCCTAACCCATTCATGACATGGTGTGTGTGTTAAAAATCAAGGGTTCTGTGATTCAAAACTTTTATGAACTTATTCTCAGAATTTCTATTTTCGTTGTTTTATTTTCACAATTTGTAACCATAGAAAACAAAATGGTGCTATAGTATGTATTTTTATTAGATGAAGTTGATTATTCATATTTAACTGTTATAAAAAAATTGAGTAAGTACATAAATATATTTTTTTTATTTATCTTTCTTTTTTTTTTCATTCCCATACATTTTATAAATCCGGAAATGATTATTAAGAGGTTCCAGTGGACCCCACAAGTAGTTCGAGGGTTATTTTGATGAAAAGAAGGCTTACCAAATAATATCACTGAATTTATTGAAACGCAAATAACACAGGAAAATAGCAACAATACAATTGTCAGAAATGAATAGCTGAGTGCACAAAGTAGGACGTTCTAAATACTTAAAAGTGCTTTTTATACATGAAATTACAATATTTGAACCCAATGAATAGTCTCAATAATTCAATAAATAAATTAACGATTTTCTATACAAAGGTGTCAGTATAGCCTACGAAACTTTTTGCCTGAGGCAATTTATTCTAGTCAACCGGTCCCGTCCAATCTGAGACAGGCAAACTCCGGGTAGAGTTGTCAAGTGAAAAAACACTCTGACCCGACCGGGAAATACTAGGGTTAAAAAATCTCACATATTTTAACAAAACATGTCTCAGCCACAAATGCTTAAAATACCTAAGAAGTAAATTGTAGTATAAAACTTCAATAATTGAATTGGACAGGAAACAGCGTTAATAAATAAATGATATAAAAAAATAATGAATTAAATTCATACCGTAGATGCCCACCTGAATAATTATTTTTATACATAAAAATTATTTAATTCTCATTCTTATTACATACTGTTGATTAACACTTTGGACTGCCACAAAAATAATCTGTGAATGAAATTTATTGAAACAAAAATATGTTTGAATGATAAATAATTATTACAAAGGTAATTAATATACGATTTTCGTATTTTTATACCTAGGTATAGCGAATAATTATAACGAATTATAACTAAAAATATACAGTATCATATTTTTTATTTCTGATTATTATTATATGGCAACATTTTGACAAGTGACAATTCGTTTCTATATAGTTTTCCTCACTTGTCAAAATTTCTTTTGTTTTGCGTTGACGCTTTAGCTATTTTCAAAAACGAATTTGTTCTACTCGCCTGTAAATATGGATTTTTCATCCGTTTCTTCTATGCCTAGTACCCCTAATGCTGATCAGCAAGACTTTTTAAATATATCTGCTCACCCCGAAACTTCACAAGACGCTACCAAACGGCGAAGGTATCTTATTACACCTTCTTGTGTTTTCTTTCTATATCTTCATTAATGTTCATGTAGTCAAATAAAATGCCCTGTTTCGTGTTTTAGTTCATCAAGATCTATCAAAAGACGAAGATTTGATGATGAATTAGTAGAATATAGTCTTGGTATTCCTGGCGCATCAGTTTCAAAAATGGATAGAAGAGTTCGTTCACAATCATACAGCAGTCCGTATTCTGAAATGCTTGCCGCTGGGAATTTACAACCGACAACAGTTCCTCAGTCTCCCGCGCAATTACCAACTCCTCAAGATGTTTCTAAAAGGAGGCAACCTGGCAAACCTCCAGGGCCAGCAAATACAAGTAGAAGGTCAAAAAAGAAGGCGCAAATGAGTCAATTAAGTACCAAAGACTTAGGCAGATGGAAACCAACTGATGATTTAGCGTTGTTGATTGGAGTGCAACAAGTTAGTTTGTTTTATTCTATAAATATACTAGTTTCCCAACAGACATCCTGCCTGTACATATAAAAATAATGTACAATTCGGACTGATGCATCTGTTTTAAATGCTAAAACTATCAGCAGATGTCAAACGCTAATTAAATATTGTCAAAAGCACTAAGAATGTTACCTAAGTTAAATTTTTCTTTCCTAAGAACCTAGGAAATAGCAAAACACAACTAAAAAAGAATTAGCGAAACCAAGAGAAATAGGACTCCATTTTTTTACACAGAAATTAATTTCAAAAACTTATTTATTTATTCAATACTAGCTTTCCCGACAGACGTTGTCCTGTGGTTCTAGCCCAAAGTGGCCCGTTAATATGTACATGATGTGCACTGCGCCCCCGTTAAACAATACAAAATTAATTCGATTGAGATTCCGCTCGCGCACACCCCCTACCTCGCCTATTACCAACACGAATGTGCCCGATAATATTGTTGACTTTGTTTGAAAATTTTCTAAAACTATCGAAACGGTGCGGTGGAGTAAGTGGGATGGGCTACTGTAAGAGCGTATGCGAGAATGAGAGGGAACTACCCACGATGTCGTGGGCGCATCCCAGTAACCTTTCCATACAAACTTAAATATTGTATTTTACATCATTTGTTATCCATTTTTTTAACTTTTTATTAGTTATTCTGTTATCCGGAGCGGAGAAGAATCCAATAAATCAAACATCAGAAGAATCTGTTTAGCCAATCTCGAGTTATAAGTGTTCGCACTAACCCGACTTTAATTTATATAGTAGATTTCTACTACTTTTAAAGCCTCTTACATTAGATAGCTTAGTAAACATTTAAAACATACCTAACAACACTTTAAATACAAAAACTTAACCTAAAAAATATATTTAATTTCAGACAAATGACTTGCGTATGATTCACCGTGGTGTCAAGTTCTCGTGTCGCTTCACTGTCAGTGAAATACAGTCGAGATGGTATGCGCTTCTGTACAACCCAGAAATCAGTAGGGTGGCTGTTGCTGCAATGAGGAACTTACATCCAGATCTTATTTCTTCCATCAGAAGCAAAGCCCTGTTTTCTATTGCAGAAGAAGAACTATTGCATACATTTACCAGTGTACGTATTGATGTGTAATCTAATCCTAACACACATCTGAGAGGACATCACCTTAAGCTCAGTCGAACTAAGTTCTACTCCAATCTGGCTAAACATTTCCTTGCCAATCTGCCTGGTGAAATTGTTGAAGCCTCAAGTGTAAATGTTTTTAAAAATAAACTGGACCAATATTTGGGACATAATTAATTGTGCAAGCCTGATATGGGCACATCAGCTGTAAGCTGCTCGCCCATTATCAATAATAATAATTATCATAAAGATTTATTACTACTTTAGTTACTTATTCTATTCTAAGTGTCTACCATTTGAATCTTTTATGGGTGATCCTTTAATGAATATGTTGCACCATGGTTTTTGGCAGCAGCAATCTTCGCAGGCTGTTTTCAATTCTTTAAGGTTTTGGTCATTCCTTGACTTCTTCGGCTGGGGCCTGGACGTGGCTCTTTTACTGTTGAACTTGTTTCATGGAATTATAGGGCCCACATCCTAATCAAACTTTCACTTGGTGATTCGCTTAAGTGACGAATATTGTATTGAGAACCAAATCTTAGACGAACAACAGTGAATGAATTGTACCTTTAAATATACTTCAACTGCAAAAATACGCTACGTGCCAGCCCACTGCGACATTGTGACTGACCAATCTGCACACATGCCGCGCTTTTATGTTACTCTTTCCTGATCCTACACGCAACAGTTGGAAGAATATTTAAATTTCAAATTTAAATCTGCCACGGGACACCCAATAAATAAAAAAAAATTATAACTCTTGGATTTTTCGAGATTGTCAATATGGCCAATTTGCATTGCGATCTTAAAAAGTCTTGATCATTTCAATTTTTCATAATAGACGACTTGATTTCACAGAGCTCTCAACCAACGATTGAAAAATTTCAAGAGCTGTTAGAACAAAATCCCACAGTTTTCTTCCCTACTAGAACAGCCAAATCATTGATGAACCATTGGCAGCTGTTGAAGCAGTATAGCTTACTACCAGATCAAAGTGTTCAACCTTTACCCAGAGGTATTTCCCATACTTTATTCATATTTTAATATATTGCTACGTTAAATTATTAGTTCAAAAATCTGAGATCCATAGGTAAAATTTAGTTTTTACAAGAAACCAGAATCATTCAAATTGAACTTACATTTAACATTTCTTAAGGCTATTAAAATTAGAGATTAAGTCATAACAACTATATGAAGTCTTGACATACCTACCTTACAGCTACACAGCTAGATGCACTATGTTTTTGACTATGATAATATGCATGTTTGTTCTTTACATATTCCCGTACATACGAAATTCTGATGTACAAATTTTGTTAATTTCAGGAGATACCGCATTGAGTTTCTCAGACGCCGAAGATCTCGCCAATGACACAGAGTTGCAAGAACCAAAGGACGAAGCCACTGAAACTGAACTAGCAATAGCTGACAGGTAGATTCCATCTGCTGTAATTGGAGTGTTTTAGATTGAAGCTCACGTGATTATTGGACGCCTCCATAGAAAGAGAAAATATTAAGTTTCATATATTTTTTAGGTGGGCGAAGAAAGAGATAAGGCTTTTAGAAAATTCACTGGGCAGATGGCAAGTGTTGGTGGACTCGATGGTTGGCTCGGGCAGTGGTTCAACTGAATTTGATAAGCAAACTTTGGCCGTCCTCCGAGGAAGACTCGTCAGATATCTGATGCGATCCAGAGAGGTAAAATATCTATTAGTCTTATTAACTGCTCCTTAAACATACTGTTTCTCACACTGGCTAATGTGTCCAGACTGTATAGAATTCAAGCTTTGTCTAACTATTTTTAAAGCCATTCATTATATCGACTATTATTCTGAAATGAAAAACAGACGTTTGAGTTGCGCCATATCCAATTTTTATAAGACTTTTGACATTTCTGTATTCTGAAAATGTGAATTTGAGAATACCAGTCATTATGTCTCCATCATTTACCAGATTTGTGTATATCTAAATCAACCAATGACAGACAGCTCATGAAGATCCCACACAGGCTCACGTACAAAACTCCAAGAAATGGCCACTAGAAGTCGTCCCAAGTATGTCAATAGGACACTCACTGTCATTTTTTTAAATGACATCACTCTGTTTGGATGGATGGAGTGATTTAGATACATGACTAGTTTGTTAATTTTTCTTTTTTACCTACTCTTAATTTTTTTTTTATTTATTCTTATGTTTATTTTTAGATAACAATGGGCCGCAGCACCAAGGATCAAAGTGTCGACATAGACCTCAGTCTTGAAGGCCCAGCTGGCAAAATATCCCGCAGGCAAGGAACGATCAGGTTGAGAAACAACGGAGACTTCTTCTTGGCTTCTGAAGGCAGGAGACCTATATACGTTGATGGGAGACCAATATTACTTGGAAACAAGATCAAACTTAATAACAACTGCGTTGTTGAGGTGAATTCATGTTTTATGACATTTTATACCATCAACTTTTCATTTTATTTGATTGTTCTCGTCTATAACTTAACTTTGCCGAAGTAAATCTTCACGCTCTCCTGGTTAGTGAAACCTGACTTAAACCCTCCCTGCCTTCTACACACTACTCACTATCGGGTTTCCGATTAATCGGAAACGATAGAACTGAAAGGAGAGGTGGTGGCGTATGTGTATACCTGCAAAATGCATCTTTCACAGCAAGTGGGAAGCAGGAATGAGTAGCCCCATTGATATAAGACTCGCTCCATCAATTCTTTGTAACAAAAAGAGATTGAAACGTCATTTCCTTCAAATCAACACCAATCCTGTCCAATAGTCCCTTCACAATCCTCCTATCCTTTTTTTCGCTTTTTACACTTTAAAAATTAGCAAAAACCATATTTTATATAGTTATTTTCATTGGCTGGTCTTTTGATACAGCCCTCAGAAGAAAATTTTTCTCCTTACCATTTGCCGAGAATTTTATGTCAATTTAACAGTGATGGCCGTACCGAATTAGAGGCCAGGTTACCAGGGGTCCACTGTAGTGACGAATTTTCTATATTCTCACATTTTCTGACCGATGGAGCGTGCTACATTTCAAATTGGATGTGATCCTAAAAATTTTTACTATCCTCTTATTAAACCAACATATTATAATTTTAATCCTTTTTTCTTCATTCTTTACAGATCTCCAACTTGAGATTCACATTTTTGATTAATCAAGATCTAGTAAACGCCATCCGACAAGAATCTGTCAAAATCAATAATCCAACTCCGTAAAATTAATATCGTTGATTGTCAATTTCGGATTATAAGGATCAAGCTCAATAAAAAACAATAGATTCTCAATGGGAACACTTTATTGTTTGGTCAACTCGACAGTATCATAACATAATTATATATAATAGTACACACACTGTATAGGAAATAAATGTGCAACTTCTTAATAAAAAAAAAACATTGGTTTATTTATTCAAAAAATATATCCATTTACCCCTAGAACATCCCTTTGACATAGATACCACGCTCGTATCAGCGTTGTTCGGTGAAAAGTTGAAAATCCTGAGTGTGCGTATGTAAAGAAATTTATAGAAAAAAAAAGTCACTGGAATATCCAAGGACTCCACAAAACACAGTGATAAAATTTTCAATTTTATAAACCTAAATAAATTTTAACTTTAGACGTACTTGCGTACGTCCAAGTGACTTTGTACTCGCATGATTTATAAAAGAAAAAAAAAGTAAACAATTTTTTTACAATAATAAACACGCACACACAAAGACAATAATTCATTAAATATTCAAATCGACAACAATTTTTAAACTAAGGTTATTGCACTATGAAAACTATTTGGTTTCTGTTTTGAAATTAAACTTAAAGAAAAAATATAGGTGTATATATTCGAATGAATAACAAACCGCAGTGTACAAGAAATTTTTCTAATCTTGCAGTGATTTTTTAACCAGTGCAAAGGATCAATCTTCAATAAATAAATATCTTGGGATATATAAAATTTAAGTGCGTTTCAAAAACGATCGATAAAAATTAAAACAAACAACACACAGTAGTTTTGAGTTTTCGATTAAACCACCTTACTACTTAAAAATGATGTAACAAACTCTTTAATTTAAAAAAAACCTTAGGAGGCATCCAAACATTTCAAAACCCACCACCTTAGATAAACGAAAATACTTAAACAAATATCGGAAAAGAATGGAGTTCTAACGAGTGTTAGTAGCGGTCTTGAGATCGTTTACGAACAAAAATTAACAAGGTTTTGGTGGGAGAAAGTCAGTTCTAGCTTCCTTTATTCACTAGATGACTATATTTAGTCTTTTCAGGTGTTCTATATATCTAATCAGCATATCGTTGTCACACACAAAATTAAACTAATGTGGAAATTTTAGTGTTTGCGAAATTAAGATTATGTGCAAATTCAAGGAAGAAAAGCTTCTGGCAGAAGACGAGTATTAAAGAGAGAGAACAGAGGTATTTGCTTGATTGATCACTGGATCACGAAATTCAGTGCAAAGTTTATAAAAAAATACAATGCGATTTACCTACAGAATAATTCAAAATCAAATTATGTATATGGGTATGATACACTTAATTAATCAGAATTAAATTTGTATATATACCTTTGTATATTAATTGTGAAAGCTGTTGAAAATGAATTTGTGTTCATGTTGAGTTAACCCAGATTCATTTTATTTGAAAAAAATTTAGTTTTAAATTGCAAGGGACTAAAATGATCGCAAAAGCCAAATTTTGTGTGTAACAGTGATATAATAATATTGTACTTAAAAATTTTAGGAATGAAAAAACTCCATTCAACTCGGTTTTCCTTGCATCGTCGGAATGTATCTTATAAAACTTAAAACTTGACTAAAAATATAAAAGTATGTATGTATGTAAAAGGCACTCGTGTGTGTGTGTATATGGTCGAACGTGCAATGCCCGCAGATTTGTACTTTGAGGAATGCCGAGAGACACAAAAATATATTAAAATATACTTAGTAGTTTGGTTCTGTATTATTCTATTGCATTAGGCACCAAGCCTATTCATTATACAACAAACTTCATAGAACACACTAAAGGCACCACAATACATAAATATTTAAAAAATATGCACTTTCAGGAAAATGTTTAGACGAGATCCTCTTGTAGGTTCGATAATTGATTTTTGAGCAATTTATACTATGACGTGGGCAACTCAAAAATAATATCTATTTAAAAATGGCAAACTTTGTACTATCTAAAACATTAGGAAACTTAAGGCAGACTTTGATTACTAAACTTCCTGTTGCCGTGCACAACGTGTGTTTACACAATTAAAAATAAATATTTAGATTAAAGGTATGGTATTATATTTTTATACATGATCTTTTAGAAGTTTGAGTATCTCGTTTAAACAATAACCTAAAAATATAACAAACCGAATACATGCTTAATAGTAAACATATCAAATTACAAACGTTAACAATAATTATTTGAATAAAATTCATACAAATAAAAACATAGTACGACTAAAAAAAAGGCACAAATTCTTAGTACTTAGATATGAATAAAAATATAATATTACGTCATTATCCTAAAAACACTCACACATAACATTAATATTAAAAATATAAAACAATTTTATAATATAATATATTACAAATTAAAAAAAAAGAAATCTGTTTTTTTTATAATAATAACATCAAATTTTGGTCAAAATATTTAAGGGCAGGAACTAAGGAATGACTAAAATGGAATCGGTCAGGTCTTTGATTTAACTAAAAAATTTCGCGTGTGCTGGTAACTACACGGTGTATACAATAATATGTAACTCACAACTCAAAAACAACATAATATCAAACTAAAAAATATAAAATTGACTAAATTAAACACATTCTTAGGTATTAAATGAAAAAATAATATATCTACAACAACAAAATTAATTGAGCTTCCCGCAATCGGACTCGAATGATAATAAAGATACACATCTACGCTGTAGATAATCAGACAGGATTAAAAATAAACTTAATATCACAATGAAAATTAAAATGAAACACAATACAATTACGGTACATAGGTTAAAATAATTATATGGTGCTTTTTCAAATAAATTAAGACTAATTTTTCGGTGGAATAAAACACTTTATTTAATACTATATACATTGGTTCTGATTTTTTATTATATTTTCACATTTTAATGGAATGGTAATGTTTTTTTTTTGTTAAAATATATATGTATTTCCACCTCAGATCTTAAAATTCTTTAGAAAATATTACTATAACAACAATTTTTTTTTTCTTTAACACGACACATTTAGCAATAATAAAACTACGATGAAATGTCTGATACGTAAAAATGAAATGTAATAAAACATAATATTAAAAATGTTAAAAACTAACATGCAACGTGTTCTCGTAATAAAAGACGTTAAATTAAATTGAAAACAATAAAAGTAATGTACGATTGACACACTACAAAAATTTTACTGCAATATCCATAGATAAGAATAAGAAATTTTAAAATGCAGAAGTATGCGTTATATTCCTGTTGAACGCAGCCGAACAAGGGTCATCTTTAATATTTTTAGTTTTAAAATGACCACAAGGTAAAAAATAGTTTTAAGATTATTTTAAAATTAATAAAATATCACTCCTTTAACGTACGTTAAAAAAAACATCACGCATAGGTTTGACCAAAATCTTCTTAAAAGAATTATTAAAATATAAGGGACGCTTCCAAAAGGAAAATTCTTACAATTCTCGATCATGGACTAAAATTGACTCTGTTTTTTTATTAAATATTTTCATAGACAAATTGAAAATTCCTTATATTGAGAAATTATTTACTTCGATAGCTCTAAATATAAAAATGGAACCCTATTTCCCGGGGGTCACCGCGTACAAAAAGATTCATCGGGTGGAATTGCATTGGTAAAAAGGTAATGAATTTATCATTGGACTTCAATATTCATAGTTACGACTACAAGGAAACGGCTGTCGGGAAAGCTAGTTTGTTATAAAAATGTTTAACCTTTAGTTAAACTAAGTCAAATTTAGTTAAAAGAGATATCAAAGTAAAACACTAAGTACAAATAAACCTCCAAAATGTGCGGGAAAACTTTTAATCAACATGTACTCAAGTGTATTGTTTGAAATGGAGTGTGATATCGATGAAACAATTTGTTATAATTTACGCAAAATATAATCAATTAAAACTTGATGCTTTCAAAAAATATGCAAAATGGATGTGAAAAAAATAACAGAGATAATTGATACATAATCATTCCCGAAAATTGCAAGAATAAGCCCTTTAGACCAGAAATAAACAAAAAAAAACAAAATATCAATTTTTTTTTAACATAAAACACTTCACAATATTACCAAAATATTAACATACTTATAATGTTTTTATTTTAATCATATTACGTTACATCATAGATAAAAAGTGATTAATTAATTTTGTGTAATGAATTGAGTAAACATAGAGTAACGATAATTAAATTAACTGATTAACGAGGATTAAAAGAAAAATCAATAAACTGACACAATAAATTAAACCAACGTATGTAGTACGTATGTACCGCAATAACAATTATTACATTATTGAAATTGAAAATGCAAATTAGTACAAAAATATTAATGGTTTTTAATTTTTCCCTTTGATATTCTTCTCTGTACGTAACACAGCCTTAACTGTAATGTTATGACCATGAAAAAGAAAAATAAATACATATTACGTTGATGAATCAAATCGATAAAAATTAATCGCCACATTTTTACGACATTTAAAACTAAATACAAACCGATGTTGGAAATTTTCAATAAAATGAAACACAGTTTTCCATTAGCTTTAATTAATTAAACTGTGAACCAATTTTTAGAGACGGTTATCTCCGAAAATCGGTTCGTGGTTTAATCGAATATGTAGCTAAACTTGCCGACCACAGTAACCTAATGGTATAGGTGGCAACTTCGGTCATGGCTAAGAATTTCTCTAAGGGTCTGTCTCAGAGAGAAGGTTGGATAGAAAAAATTTTCTCAGGCAATAAGTTCCGTAGGCCATACTGACACCTTTGTATTTAAACTATGAAAGAATGTGTTCCATTTTATTTGAAACGAACTACCACCGAGCAACTTCTGCCTCTTAACTAAACTAAAACTAAATTCATCATTTGTGTTATAAATACAAAGACCAATTTCAAAATATTTCATTAAACTTTTCAGAACCGTCAAAGACAACTTGATTGAACATTCTATATAGTTATTTAATTAGATTTTTTGAACGATTTATCCTTTTAAATAGTAATTAATTAATTGAAATAAAATATGTGTACAGGAACTTAATGCTGGTGTGCAAACATACGACATTTCATATCTGACGACTAGATAAAAATAATATATTTAAGTTTCCAGAAAAACTATCTCTGCAAAAGACATCGAATTAACATACAATATAATAATAATAATTAAACATCCTAAAAATAAAATAATGCCCATTATAACTAGGAATATTGACATAATATAATATTACATTGATTTAAATGCAATCATCTAGATAAAAAATAATAGTTTTACTAAATTTTTATATTGCAAGTCATTTTGTAAAAAATAAAGCGATATAGTTTCTTAAGAATACAGAAAAAAAAATTTAAAAATTTCAGATGTATCGTAAAAGCTCGATAGACATTTTGAAATAAACAATTTATCCAATCCCTTGTTTTACTTAAAAAAAAAGCGTTTGTATAAATCTGAAATTACATAACATGTATGTATAAGACTCGATATTCTACTTTGGTATGGTTTAAATATATAAATATATATATATATATATCGGTCCCTCGTCTTCGTACATGGTTATCACTTATATAGTTATATATATACCATTGGTCAGTCCTTAATAATCTACCTTAAGGTAGCTCACTATGTAAACAACCTTAAAAAAATATATTTCCACATTAAACACAACACTTAAATTAATTACAACATTTTAAAAATCGATATTCATTAATTAATTGATTAAAACAAAAAACAAAACGAAAGTTAAAAGAATGGAATAGTTTTTTTTTTAATAACACGTCGGTACATATATTCGATATATGAAACCAACAACCACTAAATAATAGTAAATATGATAATAATATGTAATTTTCCAATAAATATATATTTTTTTATTATCACAACATGATCGACCTATATTATAATATTCCATTAAACCTCGTACATACATTATCCAACTAACCAATGTATGCATTATGAATTAGAATGGTCAGATTTTTGACTAGCTAACACATCTTCACACTTGTCGGAATCACTAGTACTATTTTCGCAATCGGAACTCGAGGACGAGATACTTTTATTCTGCTCATCTTCTTCATCATCGGCGCTGGCGAGACTCTCCTTGTCTATCAACGCATTTGAAGATTGCGGAGATGAATCAGAATCACCGTAAAACGATATTTTGGACTTGTTCTTTTGTATCATTTCTTCGACGATGATGTTCTTTCTCAACGTTACATAAGGCTGCCATCTTCTCCCGGTTAAATCTGGAGATCTCCTCTCTCGTCGATGCTCGAAAGCAGTACTTTTCCGGCGTTCTCTTACATTCCCCGGTCTTTGCTGGAAATTATCGTAACACACAGTCACACGCTTATGACTCTCTCTATTTTTAGCGTTGTCCGTGGTATGCATATTGTAAGATATTCTTACAAGTTCAACATTCATATTAGTTTGTGAACTATTGTTTAAGTCATCGTGATCAGGAGACGAAGAATTATAACTTCCTCTTCGTTTATCATTTACCTCCGTTTCACTGTCGGAATCGTACCTCTTATTGGTACAACTGCTGGGTATATAAGTGTATGGGTTTGTATTGCTGGAACCCATTCCATAATCAAAGTTCTCAACTTTATTTAACAAATTTTCTATACGTCGAGGAAACATATCGAAAAATGGATCCCTGTTTCCGGGTAAATCTCTTCTCGTTACTTTTTGTGGGACGTATGGTTCGGGATCACAAGAGAATATCGTATTAGCATTATTTTTGGTGGTTGAAGATGATTCTTCATCACAGTAATTCAAGAAATATGGATTTGACTCAAATGAAACGGTCTGCCGTCTTGATGGCTTTGGTTTCTTATGTTTTTCACTAGTTTTATTACTTTCCATACAATTAGAGAATCCATCATCAGTAGCAGACGACTTTCTGAGTGATTTGTCTCTACTTGGAGAGCTAACGAATGTGGGTCTATATTTGTAATTTCTATTCTCACTTTCCCTTTCAATTTGACAAGACTGTTTGAATTTTTGATATCTATCGCTATTCTTTTCAAGCGTCATTGAATCGTTGCAAACAGTCTTTCCTCTATCATCAATTGTTTTTGGTTTACTCGTCTTATTGGTATTGGCAATGCTGTTGTTATTTTTTGTTCTGAGTGGTGAATTTCGAAATTCAATCGTTTGAGGAGACTTTATTGAGGGTTTTTTTGTTTTATCAGGTTTTTTGGTAAACTTCTTTGTAACATATTCCTCACTGCTGGAATCGCTAGAATCATCTTCGTTTTCTGTCTTGGGCATGTCATAGCAGAAAGTCATCTTCTTTTTAAACAGTTTTCCAGTATTGTCGGGCTGACGGTGAGAATTTGTCTCTCCATCAGATTCAAATGGTGCGGCGTAGCTAATAGTCATTCGCCTTTGGCTTATCTTCTTGATTTCTGGTTTGCTGACTACAGCATTTTGTAATTTGGGATTGGTATCGGACGACAATGACATACTCAGGCTTCTCTTGAATCCAGTTTTATCTGACTTCACATTGCGATCTTCATTTGTTTTTCTAGTTTCCGCTTTAGAGAAGCTAACTTTGTTTTGAAACTTTCCGAATTTAAATGATTCACTTTTACTATTTTTTGGCTGAGTAGATTCATTTACATCAACAGTCATTCGCCTTTTTAAAACTGGTTTAGGCTTATGAAAGATCTTGCTATTGCACAGCTCTTTTTCGGAATCATTTGGAGAATGGCTTCTTTTACTTTTTGTACTTGATAAATGTGAATCAGAAGGTGGTAACATCTTCAAGGCTACATTTTGATTCCTCTCATTTGTACTGTCTGAGTAATCATTCTTTTTGGGTTCACTAGTTTTCTTTGGTTTTTGATACATTTTGTAAGCATTGAAATCATCATTCTCGGTGTTGTTAAATAGTTCAATAATAGGATTTCCATCAGCCACAGTCATCCTTCTACGACTTATATTCCTCCCACTGCTAATGTCGTGTTGTTTCAACTGAGTTTTGTCACATTTAGGAACAAATTCATCCGAAGTTGTCTGTTTCGGTAGAATTTTTTTCTTTGCCAAATCATCAGACTTACTTTTGGGTTCTTTATCTAACTTTTTATAGATGTCTGTATTCACATAGTCGCACGATATAGTTTGCCTTCTTTGAGAAAGTTTCTTATGATTAAGTTTTTTGTGTTCTATTTGTGAACAATCAAATAAATTTTCTTTCGATTGACAATTTTTGACATCCTCTAAAGAATCTTCAAACAGGATATCTCTTCGACTTACACCTGTTATCTTGGATTTGGTTGATGCATCACAGCCACTGCCTTTTTTACTATTCCTACCCGTGTGAGGTTTGATAAAACTGTCTTTATCATCATTATTTTTAGTATCCACAATATTACAGACGGAATCCCTTCTGCTGTGTCTTATACTCTTTGAGGTTTCACTACAATCATTGTCAACTTTTGATGCCACACTTTTCCGTCTGCTAATCTTATATGTCTCGAACGTAGTATCCTTGGGAATATGTTTACTCACTTTTGTTTCATTTTCCTCATTGGTATCTTTTTGAATAGCTTTAATATGAAGTTTAATAGGCTTATCTTCTACCTTGGTGGTGTATAGGGAGCCTTCTTCACTCTTTTTTATAACCATTTTTGGAATGGATTTAGAACTCTTTTTCATTTTCATTTTGCACCACGTCATATTAGTTTCATCAATATTTTTTAGTACATCATCAAACTTGGGTTTGACAACTTTTTTATTCTGACCTATGACGTTATTCTCTTTAACAACGTTACTCTTTGCATCACCTGTATTATTTTTAATTTTTTCCTCATATTGCACATTTTTCTTTTCAAGGTGTTTCTTAAGTAAAAACAGTTTTTCCGGTGGCAGGGGTAACTGACACTTAAAATCATGATAACTAATATCCACAGGAGGAATATACTTTTGAGCGCCTTTGGTGAGGAGTTTACTTGGTGTTTGATTGCTTTCATTATTGTAATAAGTATCTTTGTGAGAACTGCAGTCACTATATTCCGAATCAGATGAGCTTTCTTCTGAACTCTCTTCTTCACTAGAATCATGTGTTTGTTTGATGGTCTTGTTTGGGACATACAATATTGGCCCATCAATCTGACGATTACTTGCTGCCTGTTTCTGAACAACGGCAGCAGTGGAGCAGCAGCTATGTTCATCCTCGTCCTCCCCTAGCAACACACTCATCAAGTCTTGCTTATCTGCCTTAAAATCATCAGCATCATCCATCAAAACACTCATCAGCTCCTGGTCATAATCACATCTTGGAGGGGGTAGACTTGTTGCTGTTTTCAAAAAAGTTTCGGCAAAATTGGACGAACTATGATCTTCTGTACTCATTGCCAAAGAGAGACTTTCAAACTCATTCTCACTGACGTTATTTTGATTCACATCTAACAAAGAGTCATTAGTTATCACTGTGTAGTCGGCATCTTTTGTGTCACTATTTATTAAAATTTCATTACATGGTGATGATGCGACAGACAATTCGTCTTCAGGCAATCTTTCCATTGAAACAGAATTTGGTCCCCAAAGTGGTTCAGGTGTGTATGCTTCCTGCGATTCATCTTTATCATCGCACATAGTGTCTTCCGAGATGACAGTTTCCACACAAGCCACATCATCAATCCACGGAACACAGCTATCATCATGGATGAGTGATTTATCAACATTGCTGACTACACAGGAATCATCGCTTGGAAGAACTGTGATTTGTCCTCTTTGTATAACATCTGCCAAAGCATCATCAACCTGGAGATAATATTTGTCTTCATTGTCATCACATTTCATTGGTGAAGTTGGTTCTATTTGACAATACAGAATATTTCCATCTGTCGATATCAAATCTGGATCAATGGCCAATTGAAAGGAGTGATATTGGGATTCAATGTGCTGCCTTATGACATCAAAGCTAACATTCTCTTGATTGTCATTGGCAATTTGAAGCTGTATCTCTGAATGCTGCTCGTGACACGGATCAGTGGCAGAATCTTCTTTAGAAATATCTGCATGTGCGTATACGTCAGAAGTTTGTTCTGTTTCTGTACAACTTGAAACTAGAGAAAATTCCTTTTCCTGTAATTTATTTATCTCTCCATCGGTTTCAGAGCTTTCAATAATTTTATTCTCAACTTTCTTGTCCGATTCAAGGTGAGTCTCTTTTCCATCGTCAACACTAGTCAATCCTTGTGGAGAAGGGATATTAGTATCATTGTTATTCTCTGTGGACTTGTCTTTATGAATCAAAACATCATTTAACATATTATCATCCAATATTTTTCCATTACAGTTTTCTACTTTCAATTCACTTGATGCAGCCTTTTCAGTCATGGAATTTAGCTCTGGTGAAACATCCTCTTCCAATTTATTTATAATTTCTATGTCGTCTTTTTCTAAACTTTGTCTTGGCTCTATTGCATCATCACCATTAACAGTAAAATCTTTTTCTTGTTCTTCCACTGATACAATTGGTTCATTATCACCATTAACAATAAAATCTTTTTCTGTTTCTTCCACTGATGCATTAATTGGTTCATCATCATCATTAACAGCAAAATCCTTTACTGGTTCTTCCACTGATACAATTGGTTCATCATCATCATTAACAGCAAAATCCTTTACTGGTTCTTCCACTGATACAATTGGTTCATCATCACCATTAACAGTAAAATCTTTTTCTTGTTCTTCCACTGATACATTAATTGGTTCATCATCGTCATTAACAGTAAGATCCTCATCTGGTTCTTCCACTGATACAATTGGTTCATCATTAACAGCAAAACCCTTTACTGGTTCTTCCACTGATATAATTGGTTCATCATCACCATTAACAGTAAAATCTTTTTCTTGTTCTTCCACTGATACATTAATTGGTTCATCATCGTCATTAACAGTAAGATCCTCATCTGGTTCTTCCACTGATACAATTGGTTCATCATCACCATTAACAGTAAAATCTTTTTCTGGTTCTTTCACTGATACAATTGGTTCATCATCACCATTAACAATAAAATCTTTATCTGGTTCTTCCACTGATACATTAATTGGTTCATCATAAATATTAACAGGAAAATCCTTTACTGGTTCTTCCACAGATACATTAATTGGTTCATCTGCATCTATGAAAACACTTTCGTCTTGGGATACATCAACTTTATCATTGTTGAAAATAGCACCGTTTATTTTATCAGACTTTTCATCTCGTTCTTCATGTGTTGGTCTACTTTCATCTAATTTTTCTTTGTCTTTATTGACAACGGCACAATTTTCAGATGCAGAGTATTCATCAAATTTTTCATCTAAATTATTCAAATCAATACATTTTTCATCAACTATTTTGTCAACATAATCGTTAACACCTTTTTCTTTTTCATCAAACTCATCATTTGGTAGAATATTCTCAACATCAACATCATTATCAAAAATGTCATCTCTTATATTGTTACTGACTTCATCACTACAACTACTACTTCTTAACCTTTTCTCGACTTCGTCACAATTATCATTTCTTACATTGTTTCTAACCTCATAATCACAACTATTATTTCTTAAATCTTTCCCCGCTTCACCATCAAAAATATTATTCTTAACTTCATCATTACAATTATCATTTCTTATTTCTTTTTTTACTTCATCATCAAAAATATCACTCGTTTCTCTGTTACTGTTATTCTCGACTTCTTCATTGCAACTATTGTTTCTTAGATCTTTCCCGAATTCATCATTACAATTATTGCTTCTTTTCTCATCATAAAAAATGTCTTTTTTTCCATCATCATCAACAATTATTGTGTTATTTTTATTTAAGTTTATATTCTTCTCATATAAATCACTTTCTGTATTTTTTTGTTCCAAACTTACATCGTGTTGAATCATTTTATTATAAGGATCAGATGTCAGTGTAATTGAATCATGAATTTTTGCTGGGTCATTAAATGAAGACCCTGTGGCATCATTCTGTTTGGTATCGTATTTCATTGTTTCCCCAGAGTCTGCTTCATTCAAAACACTATGATTCAACTTATTTTCTGATAATGGATCCTGAGGAATGTTTTCTAGTGAATTGCCAGCTTTTTTAGATTCCTCAAATGTTACTTTTGTTTCAATGTCGTCAAAAAGGGATGGTAATTTGTTCATGTTAGTGGTATTGTCACTCTTTGCAGAACTGTTGTTTAAATCCCGCTTAGGTCTATCTGTTATTGATAAGCATTCAGAAATGTAATGCTTTTCATGTTCCTTCACAGTTTGATCATTACTATCTCTTCGTAAACGTGTCACGGAGAATGCGGATTTTCTGGAAACATACCCCATTTCTTGCAATCTCTCATCAACTATTTCAGGTGTTTTTAATGGTATATCAACTGTGAGAACTTCTGGGGAAGTTTTGTTACTTTCCTTGGGAATATATTCAAAATGATCGTAATTCTTTAGGCTTAAATCTGTCGCGACGATTTGTGAATCAAAATCATTGTTGTTAAGGGAGGAATCATACCTAAAGTCTAAGTTGGTAACATCTGCAACGCTGGAGTTGGTCAGTATGATATTATCAATGTTGTGCTTTATAGCATTATTATTACTACATTGTTTAGCCGGCAAATCACATTTCTTATCTTCATTAGTGGATTTGGTTCTCTCAAGATAATTACTTGATAAGACTTCTCCACACAACTGATAAGATTCGCTACACTCATTAGTGAGGAATGTTTGGTGTGTCTCATTTGTCGGTTCACTTGCTTTGGAGAATGGTGTCTCTTCTAAATTACCAGCGGCACGTCTGCATTCCAAGTTATTCTCTGGCTCATTCGAATGAGGGAATATCACATGTCCTGTGCTATAATTATTACATCTTTTGTGGTCTGAATCAATCATTTTGGAATTTGTTTTATTAGAATTCATATCAATAACGGCATATCCAATTTCTGATTCAATATCGAGATCTTCTGGCTTAGAATAGGTAGCCTTTGCTTTACAATTAGACAAATCCATTGATTTATGCTGCACATTATTTGTACTGACATATTTCAACACAGTTTCATGAGCGGGTTTTATATTTTTCAAGAGATCTTGCTTAAGGTTATGATTTCCCTCATTACTTTCAGATGTTTGAGAGTGTTCGAAATGTTTCATGAACATCTTCCCTTCGTGAACTATTGAAGTAATATTGGATGAATCATTGTTAACAACATGTGTGAAGATGTTGTTATTGTTTTGGTTATTTAGTTGAGAGGCATTTTGTAATATACCACTGCTGCTATCAGCTTTCGAAGAAGATTGTTTACACAAAAAGTTTACATCGGAGGGTTTGGCCTGTGTTTGTATTGGTGATTCAACAGCATAAGCAGACCTCACAGAAGGGTTACATATTGTATGGTTCTCAGACAGCATATTCTTGGAAGTGCAATGGTTATCTTTTGAGTTAACGAACATTTCATTTTGTGTGGGCTGGTTATTGTCCAACTCAACTATATTCTTGCACTGGCGAGTGAATTGCAGACTATGTTCCATTTTGTTTTGCTTACTAGCCTGCTGGGGTGTGTTTCTGATACTTGTATAATCATCATTACTATTATTATTAGCTATTTGCTTAGTTTGTTCCTTTTCTGTATTGGCTGTCGTATTTTCCATGCAACTGGGGTTATAGCCCGGGGCTATTTCAATCTTCATTTCAATAGGTTTAGCACCACAGTTAGACGCCACGTCTTTATGAATAATGGACTGACTTATTTTAGCTTCAACATCTACCAACTCATTAAGGTTCGACTCGTTGGGATTGCCGGGTGTGGAACCATTTGCCGAATTTGATATCCTACTTCCGCTGACATTATTGGGCAAACTTTTCTCAGGTTTTATATTGGTTTTAACATTACGGTTCTGTGACATGGAGCCTTGATTATTTATCTTGCACACATTTGAAGACTTCAAATAATCTTGAGCTAAAGAACTCTCTCTACTTGCATTATTTGTGCTGTGCGCCACCCCAAGATCACCTACAGAATATGCATGAGAAGAAGGCACATTTGAGTATATATTATAAGTAGGCACATGAGACTTTTCTATCACACTACACGAAGGCACAGGTGGGTCATTTTTTTCTATGGAATATGACGTGTATGGCTGTGGAGCCATGCTAGCTCTTGAAACAGATGTTGAAGAAGGAATCCTTTCAGATGTATACATCTGATGTGAGTGATAAACGGGTGAATTCAAATTGATTGAATTTGCGTGTGACTTTTCTGAGAAATATCCGGGGGCATAATGGGGCATAACTGAACTACTTCTCCCCCCAGGGTATGGATACGGATAAGTAACAAATGTTTTGCCTGAAGATTGCATGCCATAAGAGTGATGTTTTGGTACAGGATGCGGCATGCTAGTAGGTCTGTCTTGAAGGTTAACAAAATATTGAGTGTAAGGCACATTGGCTCTGTCTGTAGGATATGCAGGTTGAGCAGGGAGTGAACTATTCTTGCCGGAGGCGTACACATTGTTTGGTGGCACGGAGGCCACGTTGGCGTCGCTCACACTAGGTGCACAGTCTATAACTAGAGGGTTGTCTGCTGCACTTGTTTCCTGAGACTTGAGACTATCTTCCAGTTCATCTACAACCCACGTGGAATAAAACTGTTTCAAGGACTTCTTATTATCACACTTTTCAGACTTTTTACTCTGAGCTCCTTCAGAACTACGGCTACTCTGCTCTATTTTATTTCTACTAGGTTCCAAAAAGTTATCTTTGCCAACAATATTCAAAGTATTGGGATTGGAACTTCTACCGCTGGATGTGGAACACTGACTTACATAACCTCCATCTTCCAAAGACTGCGAGGGCAGTGTAGTGATGCTGTTACAGCTAGCACTGGATTCTGCGGGTGAGATTATATTAGGTGAAAACTGCGTGGGGATATTCTCTAAAGGATTGTACGGGGGAGCTGGTTGCTGAGGTTTCTGATGATAACGGTAGTAAGTGTCATAATCCAGTGTTCTCTCGTACGGCGCTTCCATAGATTTTTGATAAGATGTAATGTTGGCACTCACTGATGAATAATTCACAGAATGCACTGGTCCTTTACTAAAACTATTGCTATGTACAGGATCACCAAGTCTAGGTTCTTGATACGACAAGGCATTGTACTGCGAGTAGTAGTGTTGGCCCCTAGCATCCTGGGTAGTCCTTAAATTGTGGTTGTACTGTGCAATTTTATCACTCGCATTATATCCATATACCTTTGGTTGGCTTGGTTGGTACATATCCACTTGAGCACCAGAAGACCCCCCTTCTACATAATGTGTGGCAACCGAATGTCTTCTCACAGGCACAGGTGGAGGCACTTTGTGTTGATACTCAGCACTCGGCATGGCTGTATGTGAAGGAAAATATCTCACTGGATATTCCGGAGTTTGCCCGAGACGTTTTTTAGCTTCATTGAACTTTTCTATAGCAGCTACTGGAGACACATGAGTTGGATATTGGTAAGTGGCGTAATTATACCTGGCCGGCTGGACATATTTATCTTTGTACGGGTCATATCTACCATTCACCCTGGTGTAGGCTTTACACGGATAGTTTGGGGCTGTAGGAAACACGTAGGTATTTTGATCTGGCACTTTTGGAAATATTTGAGCACCTTTGATTACTTGAATTCTTGGTCCCGAGTACTCTGCATGCCGCTGGTATTCCACGGCTGATGCGGGTGAAGGATAATAGGGAGTGCGCAGCATGTCCAGAGATGATTTGACAAGTACAGGCCCTTCGCTAAATTTAGAACCCATTTGATTGATGGAACTGTTTGTATCACCGAAATCCTGATAGTTTTTTAGTTCTGAGGGTGAAGGCACCACAATACGACTCATGTTTTCTTGGAAGGACTGCCTTGGAGAAATGTTCCTTGGAGGATAATATGGAGTGTGGTAATAATGAGTTGTGGCACCAGGATCTGTGTCAGTGCTGTTAGTCCAAGCCCTCCCTACATCCTCCTTCCTGATATAGGAATGCCCGACAGTCTCTGGTTCTATAACTGCACATGGTCGGGTCACTCCGTCCTTCCTGGCCTCTCCGCTATACCCTCTCGGAGGTGGTAGAGTCTGTCTGTCTCTTCCACTCGCAACTCCATCGCCGTCTTGTTTACGCTGGTCAATGCTACTCCCTTGAATAACTCCGTGAACTTTCCTGGTGCTGTTAGTCTCCATGGTTCCCGATAACACCCATTTTATTTTAAGAATTTGTAAACTATTAAAATCACTCTTTGATATGTTACATTATAGATACGAATGAAAACGTCATCACTCTCTGAAAATGTAAGAAAAAAATCTCAATAGTAGATAAATATAGTAATCCTTGAAGTTGAACATTAGAGTAAACAAGCACGACAGGCAAACAAACTTTACACGTTTATGCACTGAAAGTTCACAAACTGTTGAACGAACCCGATATTATGATATTTCATGGTGAAATCCTAAACTAAACACTCGCAAGCAAACCAAAACAACACAGCTATTTGACAACTCGTAAGGAATGTTGGTATATTATCCGTACTTAGTATTTTCCATGACAAGGAACACACACGTCCCGTTAACGTCTACCAACATAATAAACCAAATTATTGTACAAAACAATATTGTTTTGTTTTGCCGTTATTTCATTTCCACCAGAGATTCACATAACACAGTTTCACCAACGCTTGCTACGCTTAAGTAAATTCATTGCAGTTAAGTGATAGTATTATTCTGTACCTTAGAGCATAAAGTGTGGGAGTCCACTTTTTTGCGATTTTGACTTAATGATACAGTTTTATTCGCAATTGAAGGTTCTATAAGTGGTCAAAATATTGAAGTCACCACTTGTTAAAAAAGGTGACTTTTGAAATTAAAAATATGTATAAGTCCAATTTTTGTTAGAGCATAATCCATTATATCTCTTATTATAAAGAATATTGAAAATTGTATTAATTAAACATAAAACATGGTCTAATTGGTGAAAAAAAAATATTTTCAGATTTAATATTTTTCATATAGAAAAAAGGTCGCGTTTTGTAATTTCAAGTTTCACTAAATCCTCTCTCCTGCAAAATTACTAAAATGTGACTCCCACACTTTATGCTCTAAGGTACAGTATTATTAATATTAAGTGATAGTATTTTTTATCAAAAGTTTTACAGAATAATAATATGTAAATGATAATTTATATCTATGTACTTCAGCATCGATGTTCTGTTTACTAAGAGGCTTGATTAAAAGTTCTATTTATTAAAGGTTTTTTTTAATGAATCTGTGCTCCTTGACTCTTTCTCAGTAAGCTACTTAAAGCTTGTGTCGTGAAAGAGGAAGATGGTCGGCACCTGGGATCGAACCACGACGACGTCCGCACGAAAGAATACTAAAGCCGGCGTTGTAACCGCTAGTCTACCAACCACTTCATTTGCTGATAGGGATCATTTTATTCGGGCTTGATATTTCGCAGTTTTTCCACCATCGTGAGTTCGTATCATTTTTTTAATGAATCTATGCTTACTCAAAGTGAACACAAGGTTTCAATGCATTTAAATGGGCATGCCGGAAAGCGGGTTCCTGCTTTTGCTGTGCGTATTCAAATGCATAGAAACATTCTGAGCCGGTCGGCGCGGGTCGGAATCGGCTTTCTACGTGTTCTTACCTATACACTCGTTGTCTTGACTCAAAGTAAACTACTTAAAGCTTGTGTCGCCACCTGGGTAGTGAGTACGTAACTTTTGCTATAGCACGACTAACCACGCATCAATCTAACTACTCATAACCACGACTTAACTACATTAGTAGTTAGCGCGAGTACGTAACGCGATAACGCAATGTAGTTAAGTTTTAAGCCGGAAATAGTAAGGTTTGCCAACATCTAACACAAAAAAATGTTTTTTCATTGTATTTTTCAATGAAGAAACTTGTGGCGGCCATCATTATTTGACATTTTTCATCAAATATATAAAAACAGTTATGATTTGTGGAATTTTAATAATTTTAAGAAGTAAATACACTTGATGTTTTCTGATACTCTTTGAATAGGTACTCTTTTATTTTCCCTATAGATTTTTTATCTTAATTATTATTTGTATGTCTTAATTGTTTGTAAAATATTTGCTTGCGAGAAATAAAGAAAGATTTTATTTTTATTTATTTATTTTTTAATAATTTCCATACAAATGTTCAAAATCATGTATTGTTTTCCCTTTCGTCTGCTAATTTTTCTACAAACTTGAGTTGTTCCAATCGGCTGACATAAAAAAAAATATCTCGTCGATAACAAATCCCAAATAAAAAAAAAATATTAACCTAGTTTTATATGTATTACGGTATTACTATTTTATTATAAAATATTTAATTTGGGAAATAAAATAAAAAATAAAATTAATAAAAGTAGTAATGCATTCTTATTTCCAATAAATTAATTATTTAAAACAAACGATGCAAAAATAATAACAAAGCGCGCAACTTTGACGGCTCTAAACTACATATAAACTGCCTAACTACTGCTAACTACACTGGAACGCGACCCGACAGATGCTGTTATAATAACCACGCTGAAACACACATCTAACTACATTTGTAGTTAAGTCGGACGTTACGTACTCGCACTAACTACACTAGGAAGTAGTTAGTCGTGCTATAGCCCTTACGTACTCACTACCGAAGTGACCTCCATAAGTAGGCTTAGTAGGATTAGTGTCTTTTGAGAAAAAAATTGCGCGTAGAGATCACAAAAAATAATATCACAAATTATCGATAGGTAACTACATTTTTAGTTTTTAACGATTTACATAAATTTTTCATTATTCAAGGGCGCCCGCAAGAGGGGGGGGGGCACCAGATCCCCTATACATACACATACATTCTCCCTTTAAGGCACCCCACACACCGCAAGCCAGCCCGGAGGAGACCAATCCGCAGCAATCCCGACCCGCACGAAACCGACCTCCTAGCTCGATCGAAGCAATCAAACCAAAAAGCCGGCCCCGGACAAATCAAGCCCGCCGCGAACTACCCCCAAACCATCCAGCAATGCGGGGGGCCTAGGCCTCACTCGGGAGCATAGGGAGGCATCAAGAGCTCTCCATTGCGCTTGAAGGCGTCCGAGGCTCATTGTGCCTTTTCTGACCAGTTGAGATTTAAGGACGTGAAGTGGTCAACCTCACGGTCCCGATCTAATTTTTCGATTTCCTGCCTCTTACAGGATGCTCGAAAAATCAGCAAAAAGAGCAGAGGTGCTATTCTTCGCCGAAAACATCAAGACAATCCCCTATATTGATTGAAAATAGTAAAAAAACGTTACTTTTATTTTGAAACACCTAGTGTTGGCACGAAAAAATGTGAAAAATATCTCCCCTCCTCCTCACAAGTGTTTCTACTTAAAATTTAAATTTCATGACTTATGCACTTTTTGTAATGGTCGATTCAATTTCTCGCGGTTATAATATGTTTTGGCCCCATGACTGAATCACATGCATAGAGGGTGCGCGTGATATTTTTATGTGGTAACCATGGTTGAAACATGCGCAGAGCAATTAATAAAGGTTTATAAAAAAAATTGCGTTTCATTTATCACTCATGTACTCAGTATTTGTACTCGGTACTTTGTACTCGAGTACTTATCACCGAGTACTTGTACTTTTACTCGAGTATATTTTGGGCATAGAACTTGTACTCAGTACTCGAGTATTTTTTGCCTGTACTCGGAACAGCTCTGCCGCCAGGCTACCAACCGCGATTTTGATTCAATAACCTAACCTAAGTTTGCTAATCTCAACAGTCAATGACATTTTTCGAAGCAATCGTGATCTCGATTGTTAATAATTAGTGCCTTCATATTTCACAAGTGATTTTTTTCTTCTCGAATATAATAATATTATACAATATTAATATGTCTCTTGTTTACTTTGAAACTACATGCATAACATTTTCAAAAGTAAATTTAAAGCCATACTTTTATTTCATTATTTAATATTTCTTCCTTAAAATGAACACATTTTTTTGACATCTTTAACAGAAAACAAAGCCTGTGCTGTGATTTGTGAAAGTGGACGATGGTCGGTACTGTACCGGGAAACGAAAGTCGACGATTGAAAGTTACCAACCACTTCTCTGGGATATTCAGGACAAATGGAATATCCTTGGGATAAACTGTATGTGTATATACATTTCTCTAACGTCTACGGAGATAACCATAATATTATATCAGGACATTTCACATTTTGGGGACATCTGTGGAATATCCTTTATTTAGTAGTGGAAACTAGGTTTAAACTAGAACTTGTTCAACACCTTAGTCAGTTGACATGTAGGACACCGGTAGGAAATTTTTGAGTCATGCGAGATCTTTGTAATGTGTGTATCATACCTATCACTACTATTTCCTGGGACCAATCAAGCAGGTAGCATGAGGCTGATGTGTTGAGTCCATGTTTTTGTGACACGAATAAATCTGTCAAATCCATTCTAAAATGCATTAACACTCTCAACGTCAACATCAACCAGATTCGGGAGCAACTTGCGAGTATTCACGAAAACGTTTAGTTATAACTAAACTTAATTTTATTTTCTTAAGGGGCCGGTAACTATAACGCTCGAAAGAAATCATGTTTATGTAAAGTAGACAAATCCCAATTTCTAACCTCTAAGTTCTTATCATTATTTCCGTAAGTCCCATTCCCAGTTTGATTAATTTCCGCTGCACTTCTTCCAACAGCACAATAACTATATTTATCGAAATATTTCTTACTTCGTCTCTGACATTTGTGTTAGTTATATAATAGGGTATTTGACTAATTTCCAGAAACCGTTTTAAATTATTCTACGATACATTATAAGCACATTCTCTTTATATTTTCTGAAGATATGCCATATTTTATATGAAAATCATGTGTAAAGTTTAAATATCCAAAAACGCGCGTAAAACGCTGTCTTGTATAAAAGCGCTGGTCACGTGGTGCATTTTACGTCACACCATAGTATTGGTATGAGTTTGCTTTGCTAACGTGTTGATGACTGTCATTTACTATAGTGTGACGTCACCTTGACGTCACAGGGAACACAACTAATCACAAGGCGTTTTCATCGGTGACTAGTTCCATAGAAATATTTGGATCTTTATTACGTGTTTTTATAAAAAATAAGCCTATTTAAGTTGTAAAATAAAAGAAATAAGCTTTCTTGGGCCATTTTCAAACAGGATGACCACAATCTGTAGCTTATTTTTCATAGTGTCAAATTCCCTATTACAAGGAAATTTAAAAAAATAAATAAAATAACAGCCCACAGCAGTTCGCAGCCCATATGTGGTACATAAGTATATTTTTTAGAACTAAAATATTTAAAATTTTATATTTTGCTGTTAAAAAAATAGCTGATTCTTTTTCATGTGGTGATACCGAACGAGCAAGAATTATGGCATTTCGTACAGTTGATGCTTTACCGGAAAGTACATGTATATATAAAATATTATCGTAACATCACTGCCTTCTATATTACAGGCAGTGCGTAACATATAATACGGGTGTAAAGTCGATGTTTAGAGACCTCTAGCGCTGCGCTTCACGAAGCTATCTGACATTTCAGATCTCATACGAAAATGAAATTCGGTTTTTTGTTTATTAATCCCGGAGGATTGGAGCGCGAAGCTGTCAAATGACGTCACACTTTACACACGTATACAGGACCCCTATTCTGTAGCAAGTGTAGGGTAGTCACTTGAAAAAAGTGACTACCCTACACTTGCTACAGAATAGGGGTACAGAGCCCCAATTCTCTGTTTTATCGGAAGGTAGTCACGGTAGTAAAGTGAGTATTACACTATACATTTTATATGGGAAACGTGTATAAACCGCCACCACAGAAATATTTCTAGAAACAATTCGATACGTGTAGACGTTTTTCATACAAAATGTATCGTGTAATACTCACTTAACACCGTGACTATCTTCCGATAAAACAGAAAAAAAAGAATCAAGATCACATTACAAGAGAAATATTGAGTATAGTTGGTGCAAAATGCATACAAAGAAGTTTTTTTTTTCATAGACAAAAGAAGGTAAAACAGAAAACAATGTACCTATAATATTGAAGCTACATAATATTTTGCTTTGATAAAACCAAAGCAATATAATAATATACACACTGCTTTCTATATTACTAATAAACATATTTCTAAAGTTTTTTTTTATAATGGCGCTATTAATACGTACTTCTTCCATTTTATTAATTTTAAGATAACACAAAATCAATATACCTTGTTGGTATAGTACAACAATGTTCACGAATTAATTATTGTTATGATATTTTGTTCGTTTTAAAATGGAACTATTGATTTTTGAAAATGTTTTCGTCAAGTTGAGAAACAAAAATACCTTAGTTATGAGTTTATAAGCCTTATGAAGGTTAACATGTATTTTGAAAAGTTTTTTCTATATTTTACCGTGCAATGCCGGGACTAAAATATTCTGTTTTACCGCTTATAAATACTAAAACAAATTTTTCGTAATAAATTTGAAATACTATTGTATAAATAAAACGTAGTAAAAGGCAATGAGTCGACAGAACGTGGGCAGAACATAAAATACAAAACCTTCTTCCCTCCGTGTTATGTTATAATACATGAAGTGGTTGGTGACCCAGCGGTTACAACGCCGGCTTTCGTACTGCGGACGTCGTGGTTCGATCCCAGGTGCCGACCATCTTCCTCTTTCACGACACAAGCTTTCAGTAGCTTACTGTGAAAGAGTCAAGGAGTGTATTTGTGTTCACTTTGAGTGAGCACAGATTCATTAAAAAAAAAAAAATTCTATAGTTTATGGTCGTGAAATTCCATTTATGCAAATCTATGATCAAGATCAAAATAATCTTATAATATAAATGAAAGTCGGGTTAGTCCGAACACTTATAAACTTATAACTCGAGATCGGCTGAACAGATTCTTTCAATGTTTGATTTATTGGATTCTTCTACGCTCCGAATAACAGAATAATAATAAAAAAATGTAAATGGTTAAGAAATAATATAAAATATAATATTAAAGTTAGTATGCAACGGATTTCCTGCGACGCCATAACAACAAAGTTATTGTTTACTGCACATGATGGTAGTTCCCTCTCATTCTCGCAAACATAATTGCCGCTCTTACAGTAGCCCATCCCACTTACTCACTCCCAACTTTCATAAAAAGTCAACAAAATTATCGGGCACTTTCATAATATGTGCACACGCAGCATCGGCATTTCATAGACGAGGTAGAATGTCTGCGCGAGCATAGTATCGCGTTGTTCCCGCATAAGCTTTGAATACGAATTAAATATGGATGTTTTGGAAATATTTTAATGTACCTAATTATTTTATTAGTTTAACTCACTCGAATTAATTGTTTTTTTTTCTGGGGGCGCAGTCGCCTCGGGTTAGTCACAGGACAACGTCTGTCGGGAAAGCTAGTTGAAAATAATATCAAAATGTTCGGCTTCAGCTGTCAACGCTATAGGTTATCTTATTATATCTTAACTAAATGAAAATTTGTATTTTTAGCAATGGTTGTTTAAACTTTTATGTGGATTATGAATTTAAAATTCAGTCATTGTGTGATTGTTAGTTTTATATTTATTAGGGCTTTTAATAAGTTAATTAATTCGAGATTTTGTTGACGTCAGCTTGTTTTTAACTAGGGTACTCTAAAGTGTATTTCATTATTTAATAAAAACTTCAAGATGAAATTTTTATCATTAAATGTTATTATTACTGTAGTGGTTATCGGTTATATGATAAATATTGTATATGATTTCGTATATATGTTTATCCCTCCAAAGTGTGATAGGACGAAACAAAAATGCATCAAGTCATATTTGATAGACCATCCTCATCTAGATTTGTATGTGTTTTCGTCTGTCAAAGGCTATCCGAACGGATTAGATGTTTCAAAAGTTCTTATATTGAAAGATTTCGATTACAAAAATCCCTTCAAAAAGTAAGTAGATAGATCGTTTCTCTTTCATTATGTTAGTTTAATATTGTTTTTTCACATCTCAGATACTTTAAGTCAATTTTTTTAACTCGCTGCATCCTTTCATTAAAATTAGGATGGGCCAGATATCTGAAAATGTTCTTAAATTTACATTAAGGAATTTATGAAACAGTAAGTGAGAACCACATGCGATTGACTGGAAATTAAATCTACAACTCTCTGGACCCTAAAACAACTAGGATAGAGCTCGAGATTCTTATTACTTATCTTTATCTGCTGCAGATAAAGAGTTTTTAACCATCCAGAACTAATGAAAATGAAACTCTTGATTACCTACCTCCCGACCATTATTTCATCCTTCGTGACACAAGCTCAGCGTATTGTGAAATCAGTTAACGGAGCCAAGAATCATACATTATTTTTTTTATAGAGAAATAGAACTACAATTACCACTGAGGACCAGAAATAATGGAACCCTCTATTTGTTTCTGGCAACTCCTGCGTCAAAGAAAAGGTCTTGGAGTTGGGACGAGCTCTACTCCAAAGCTGTTGTAGAAAAAGTTCCACTGATAACATTCACTCCGCCACAGACTGCTACTTTTAATTTGCTCAACTCAAAGGTGAGGTTATGTATTTTTATTTCAACTTAGTTTACTAGCTGACCATGCAAGCTTTGCACCTTTGTAATTCTAATAGGTATATTGAATTTTGTTCAATAATCATTTTTCTATGTATTGAATTGGAGCAAAATGAACTGTTGGCGATTCAAAAGTGTCAGTATATCCGGTGGAACTTACAGTCTGACATGATTTTTATAGTCAATGGGTCCCGTAGAAGTTTCAAGTAAAAAATCCCTTGAAAAATTTCTGACCCGAAGGGGAATTGATATCTACGAGTTCACTTGAGATAGCGACTACTGTTAGGTTTCAATTTTTTTTAGGTAAGGTAAGTATACACACATAGTTTGAAAAAGGGAATTTTAGAGAATTTTTTCGAGATTTGGAGAACTCAAACTTTTATTTGAATATTTTTAAAAGTGACTTAAAAGGAACTTAACTTTCAAAAAAGTCCTAAAATAAGTAGCCGCCTATATTAATTTTATTGTTAGAAACATGAAAGATTATTTTTATCAAGTTGCTCTACATACATTAAATATTATTTGTAACTTTCTATATATTAGTATTAGTTTTATACTTTTATTATTAAATGTTGACTGCATGTTTCTATTACAGTCTACTAGTGCGGAACATACGGAGACGGACAAGTCCAAGTCTAAAGAAAGACCAGTTGCTCACCTGAAGAGCTCCGTATCGTTTTCCATTTTATCTGATCCAATAGACTTTCCAAACAAAGAATTACCTGGAGAATTGGTCAATTATTTGAGGCAAGTTTCATTTTAGTTTAACCTTTTTCACATGGACGAAAAATCTGGAAGTTGGTATAAATGCTGTAGAAGTTAGAAATCCTTACGCAGGATATGCGGAAAAAGACTTATTGATTAGGTGACGAATTGTTGATATTAGAAAGTAATGTGTAAGTTAATGTTTGCGTAGTGACGAGAATGAAAGTGAATAAATTGAGATCGTTCGGGCATGTTTAGATTGAATGAATGAAGAAAGAACAACAAAAAGACGAGGTGCACGGAGACGGGGCCAACCTATGTTGACGTGGGCCGATCATATCGGTGCCGTCTTATAGGAGGGCCAGGTCAGGAGTAAAAGGAATAGGAGACAATATATTATACGGAAAGTTAGGCTCTTGAACGAAGCGAAAGAAGTAAGTGGATAGGAATGAATGGAAATCCATACTCTCTGCCTACCCTCTCCAAAATTTAGTTCATTCTAACACTGTTGAATTTTATCAAGATTTTTATAATCACTTCAGCTCAAACTGACATAATGAAAATTATTTTTTTGATGATTCATCTTTAAGTGCTTCTTTAAGCACTCTGGCGTAATGAAAAATCTCTGAGCAATTCCCATACCTTCATCAATCTGTTCTGAAGTTTGTCTAGATTCTTGTGTTCATTTCAAAAGACTAGATCTTAACGAATATATATCAACAACTAATGATTCGTTAATACTGATTGATTTTAAATGGTATGAAGAAACCACTTCTACTGTTGTTTAGAAGGCTGTCTTAGTGTGATCACTTTACATTAACTATGTTCACCATTAGATGGTAATTTTCAAATCTCTGAATGTTATGCTCATGCCCCGGGCAGGATTCGAACCTGCATCCCTAGTCGTCCCATGCAGAGACGGTAACCACTGGGCCAACTGCCCCCATGGTAATTTTTTCATAATGCAAATGTATAACAAGTAGATATTAATGAGATATTGAGCCATCTGTTGAATTTTTTTGAGAACAACTAGAGCAACTAACTTTTTATAGATAGCTACTGCTGTCATGTAGTTGGCGCCATGAAATGAATATATCCATTTTTGTTCATGTCTAATCTTTATTGCTTATTGGCTTGATAGTTACACAACGTTCTAAGTTTGTCTAGATTCTTGTGTCCATTTTTAAGGACTAGATCCGTTTGTTTTCTTCGTAAGAATTTTCAGAATTTTTTCAAAATTTCTTAAGCATTATTACTTTTTCAGGTTCACGCCAGAAGGAGAATATTTACCTATACTCCAATACAACATCCTGAAAAGTAGACTTAGTCATTTAGTTGAGGTGAAAAAAGAGAATCACAGCATGAATATAACCCTGGAATATGAACCCGGGACCATTGGAAAGATGAAAGTATTGACACACTTTGGAATGTCGTTGAAGACGCTAAGGCAAATTGGATTTAACGATAAGGACATCGATGACGTCAAAGGAATGTTGGCGGACACAAATCTATATCTGCTGTGCGCCACCATAGTCATTTCTTTCGTGCATGTTAGTAAATTTATCCCAATCTTTGATAAGTAGGTATACATCTGATTTCATGTATACTGGAAATAAAAAACGCTCCATGTGCCAAAAAATTCATTTTGATGTAATCTAATAAAACTGATTTTTCCCCCATATAGACATAGTACTATGATGATTTTTGAATCTGTTTTTTACGCCTTTAGATCATCTATATGGACTAAGTGCAATATTTAGGCTGGTTTATAGAACATTTCCTCATACTCAACTCATTTTTTACATTTTTGGCGCTTAGTGCGTATTTTATTTCCAGTATACATATTATTGCTATAATCAATATCATAAATGATTTTATGATTTCAAATCTTGAAGATACGAAGGACATTAATTCCTAAAACGACAGCGCAGGTCACGTCCTGTTTAAACAGGTATCTCCAGAAATGGCACATGTTTTGAAATTAATAATGGGAGACAATATGTAAAAAAAAAAAACATTTTTGTGCATATTTTAGCTACTTTTATGAATAGTTTATTTTAGCTACTTATATGAATAGTTTTAAGTGCATATTTTGGCCTTTTTTAGTGCATATTTTGGCCTTTTTAGTGCATATTTTGGCACTTGCCTAGTGCATAATAATATAATCCGATGTCTACTCAAATGTAATTCAAAATTACCTGTCTTTGTAAAATAAATATTTATGAAATTTGTTGAATTGTTTTCAGCTGCTGCTCGATATGTTAGCGTTTAAGAACGATATATCGTTCTGGAGAGGAAAGAAGTCAATGGCGGGTTTGTCAGGAAGAACGGTTCTTTGGAGAGCGTTCTCGCAAACTGTGATTTTTCTGTTCCTCATTGAAGAAAAAACTTCGTTACTTATTTTAATACCTACTGGTCTTGGAACTTTGATAGAGGTAAAGCAAATTATCTATATATTAATACGTGAAGCAAAAACTTTGTGACCATTTTTACTACAATTGCGCAGACGTAGGAGTATGAAATTTCGTACACTTATAGTTTACTAGCTGACCTGCCCGTCGAACTTCGACATAATCCAGAATAATTTTTTTTTTAACTAATTGCATGAATTAAATACAGTTAATGACAGAAAAACTGAATTAAACTTATCTAATAATTTATTTCATTATGTATATAATGATTATTGTTTATTCGGGCGCGGGATAAAGCTCGACGGGTCATGAGTTTGTAATAAAAACAATAAATTAATCCTCCAATAGACGTGAAAGTTTAAAAAAAATCAATAGATGGCGGTGTAGTAGTTTATAAATCACATGTGCTACACGTTACGATATTCTATATGGTCTTGAAGGAATAGACGTTCGTTAAAACCAAATTTTCCCAAATTATTATGGTATAAGATATAGAGAAGGAGTTGCAAATGCTAATATTTTTTTAAATGATGTATAAAAAATACATTAAATCTATGTTATGTATTTGATACTCACACACACACACACTCTATGTATTTGACATTGACACAGACGCATATGTCCTTTTGTTTATCTGTGGTCAAATTGAGAATAAATTAATATTGTTTGTCTTTAATAATAATAGAAAAAATTTTGTACATATCAACATTTCAAATTTGACGTATACATGTCATTGTTTTGGAAAGAAAATTGTGAAATAGCATTCGCTCAGCCTTTGACAATGGAAAATTAATACTTATAATCTAAATTAGTTATGGTCGAATTTCGAGTACTGGTCGACCACTAGTCTCTGTAAACAGTCCAACTATTTTTCACCACTGTAATAGAAATTTATTGAATCTCCATGTAATCTTTTATAATTATTGTTTTTTTTAGTTCTGGAAAGTGAAAAAGATGTGGCACGTTAGTTTAGATTGGAAAAACAGAAAACTGCCTTCGTTGAAATTTGCCACGGAAGAGATAAATCAAGCTGAGAAAAACACGAGAAAAGTAGACGCAGAAGCCATGAAATACTTGATGTATATTTTGTATCCCCTCTGTCTATTCGGTGCCGCGTATTCACTCATCTATCTCCCACATAAAAGGTTATTGTTTAATTACATTGGTTATCGCTTCTCGGCCTGTTGGCTAAGATCAAAGTGTAGTAATTACATTGGTTTATCAATATAACTAGCTGATCTTGCTTTATATCTACAAAAGATGGCTATCTTATTTTCTGAAATTTTACTATCATGATCCATCATTTTAGAAATTTACTAAAAACTTCAAATATATTTGAGAAAACACAATAATGTGTATCTAACATTTTAGAGTGCACTGCAAGGTTCAGTGATGAATAAAATCAAACGTAAATTCTACGCTGAATAGCGTAAGAAAATAATTACATAACTGAATTATTTATTTAAATTTCATGTACCAATCATTTTTTATTTTAAATAAATAAATCTGTGCTCACTCAAAGTGAACACAAATACACTCTTTGACTCTTCCACAGTAAGCTACTTAAAGCTAGTGTGGTGAAAGATGGTCGGCATTTGGATCAAACACAAGACCTTCGCAAGAAACAGTATGAAAGCCAGCATCGTAACCGCTTGGCTACCAACCACTTTAAATCGTGGATGAGGCTTTGCTTAATTTGCAAAAAACAGCTGGGTTTGGGTGCCGTTTTAAAACTGTTGTCCCTACATCGTCATATTTGTTTAAAAAGTGTTCAATAGTAAATATCAAATTGATCTTTTTTAGTTTTTATCTCTTCCATAAGGGCAGAAAATGTGTTTTTTTGTTCGTAAACCTATAAATGACCCACTGTTTTACAATTCAACTTTGTGCAGTGTTTTTTGACAACTCATCAATTTTCTTTTTCCAGTTGGTACGCCTGGTGTCTTCAGAGTATGGTGAATGGCGTCTATGCATTTGGTTTCTTGTTTATGCTACCTCAACTCTTTATCAATTATAAACTGAAATCGGTGGCAGCCCTACCCTGGAGGTCCTTCATGTACAAAGCCTTCAACACATTTATAGATGACGTCTTTGCATTTATAATCACAATGCCGGTAGCGCACAGGGTGGCTTGTTTCAGAGACGATATTGTATTTATAGTTTATCTTTATCAAAGATGGTAAGATTTTTTTTTCTATACTGGCAATATTATTTTCGGAATATATGTAAGGTTTGGAGTTTTTAATCTGTTGTTTCGCTATTTGTCATGTGTCAATGTAGCACTACTTCACCGAAAAATTTGTTTCAACTTATTTTCGGGAGTAACCTTGATCATATTATGAACCTTGTACTAAATACCATCGGTAATTCATTGTAATTATTATTGTTTTTTTTTCATATTCACTAATTCAAATATAATCTTCTTGTACATTACAACTTTAAAGAGAGCATTTGAGGACAAAAAATGCTTTTTAACTAATTTATAGAAGGAATGCCGCAATTCCTCAAGTCAATAAAAAATATTATTTAGCCAGATAATGTGTTTAAAAAAAATATGAGTTCGAGATAAAACTAACACAAATAAAATGTAAAATCTCCGTTAAAAATCTACCATTTTTAATTTGTGTTGAAATGTGTTCTACTAATCAACGGAATAATCTACAATTTACTGTATAAATTTTGCTTCAATTGTGCAAAATTTTTTCCAATTCATTACACCAAGTAAGAAGGAAATATGATTCAGCATAATTTTTTTATAACATTTTTTTTTGTTAACGAATTTAATCTCTGAGAATTTATGACTGTTTTTTTTGCCATTCGTTTATTTTATAAATTGCCGATCGTCACTTTTATTCGATTGACACTATCAGTCTTATTACATTATTCCGGTGATGTGACGCAGACACTATTTTATTTATTTTCACCCATTCAGGCCCTTGAGAGTAATATGTAACAGAAATGGGCATGTAAAAAATGCATACCAATACAGATAAAAAAAGATATACGCAATGAAAGAAAATAAAAATAATAATATATACACTCAGTAAAAAACGCAGTGTGATAAAATTTTTGTCAAGTATATTGTATATTATTGATCTGCGTGGTGTAAAAGGCCAATTTTGCAGTCAGAAATTAGAATAATTGTATATTATTGATCTGCGTGGTGTAAAAGGCCGATTTTGCAGTCAGAAATTAAAATAATTGTATATTATTGATCTGCGTGGTGTAAAAGGCCAATTTTGCAGTCAGAAATTAGAATAATTGATTAGAACAAAGTGATCTCCGTGTCATAATAGAACTTTTCTACTTCAGGAAGACTGTTTATATTTTTGGGACTTACGGCCGGTTTCAAAAAAAGCAACTAAAGAATTCTTTAGCTAAAGGAACCTTTAAATTTTAAAGTCTCCTTTAGGTGGACGCGTTTCATAAAAAAATATTCCCGCTTACTTAAGCTAAAGTTTGAAATGTCAAAAAAATATTATTTGAATGTTGGTAGCAGTTGGTAGTGTTACCATGGAAATGAATTAGTAAACAAAATCCGTAAAGAATAATATTCTTTCCGTTTTGCCATGTTTTCCACCATAGAGTATAATAATACCACTTAAAATAGAGTGGCAACTTGAACGTTTTTTTGTAGACTGGGAATACAACGCCATATTTTGTTCATCGTACTAAAATTACGCGCATGCGCGCTTTCCAATCTAATACCCCTCAATATATTCAATTTTATCCTTAACTTATGAATATAAATAGTTTCAAAAATGACCTACTCTATTTCATCAGCAAATATATTTTTATTTTAACGTAACATTTTAAACTTTTTTTACACATTAATTAAGATTAAAATGTTAAATTAAAACAAATATACATCCATTTTAGAAATAGGATGTCACTTTAAGAAACTATAAATATTCATAAGTTATGGACAAAATTGATTATGTCAGTGTGTTGATGAATATTTTAGACTAGGTATATATTTTATGAAAAGGAATTAAAATTTGAGATGTTATAATGCATTAATAAAAAAATCCAATAAAATAAATTACATTTATTTGTTTTTTATACTTAATGCTTTGACATAATATTTTTTTTTAAATAAAATTTATATCACGAGTGAAGACTTAAAGAAAATTATCACAAAACCTCCTATTTCTTGAGATTTGTTCATCACTCAGACCTTCCAATATTTAAGCACAGATTTTGCATTAAATTACGAGACAGATCGTTCAAACATCGCTGCACTGATGAAAACAAAAGCGACCTATATCGCAACACATGAATGAAAACAGGGAATAAAGCGTCCAAATATCATACAACGATACAAAAATAATATATTTACGTAAAATGAAATCATACAACTTAGCATATCAAGCTTCGAAATATAAAGAAACTGACACATGGTGAAAAAAATAAAAACTCGCGCAACTAAATCAACAACTTCTTAGCAACTCAATCAACAACTTCTTAGTAACCCAATCAAAAGTTTCTTAGCAACAATCAACAACTTCTTAGCAACTCAATAACAGCTGTCATGCGGCTGCGCGGCTGTAGTTCCAATAATTTCCGAAAAAAAAGTTCTGGCTCAAGGACCATGAGGTGTCAAACTTATCTGTCAAATATATTGTCTATGGTTTCTATGGAAGTTTCCCTACCGTGTTTTCCACTCTATTTCGGTCATTATTGTCCACAGTGTCACCGTATACAAATGTTCATCATTTGTGACAGTTAAAGCACCACAGAATTTTCTATGAACTACAGTGTTAAAAGATTGAACTACACTAAAGTCGACTTTAGTGCCAATAACAGGACTTTAAGTTTGAAGTGTCATTTTGTTTTTATGAAATGCGTTATTTTTTAAGGGAAACTTAAAGTCTCCTTTATTTTTTATGAAACCGGCTGTTAGTGATGTGGACTTACTCAAGCTGGTTATTTATTAAATGTCAAGAATAAAGACACAAATAAATACTTGGTTTAGAAACTCGTCAATTGAGTAGAGGCAATTTTCAACAAGTAATGCTTTTACCTCTCTCTTAAACGATTCCCTCTCCATTAGCCTTACTCTGCGAGACCTTATTGAATAAAGTCACATTTAAGCAAACATAACTTTTTGAGAACTTTGTAAGTCTACGTTTTATAGATCATAACAAATGACCCTATCTTGTTTGATATCCACGTTGATCAGAATTTAAATATAAGTTAACAAACGACTTGGAATATCAAATACTTCACTATGACTCTGTAGACCTTTCATATTTTCAAATAATTACTTAGTAGTTTAACTTAACACAATATATTACTTTGATTTCCAGGCTGTATCCAGTTGACAAATCAAGGGTGGACGACACGCAGAGCATTGAAATGACTGTGGATGATACAGTAGAAGGAAAGAAGAACAAATGATCATTTTTTACACAGAAAAAACAAACTGAGGGATTGTGCAGTACATAACTTTATGACAATTCGTTTTAATGATGTTGTATAAACTTTTGTTTTATAATTATGTCTAGATCCTTGTGAACTTTTTTCAGGACTAGATCTTAACGAATACCTAACAACTAAAAACTCTAAGAATTCATTACTGATGTTCGATTTTTAAATGGAACAAACCACTACGGGCTTACGACCGTCTTCTACTATTATTTCGAAGGCTGGCTTAGTGTGATCACTTTACGTTAAGCGAATTCTTTGCTCATTTAAGACCTGCGCGGCCTTTGAAAAAAGCCTTTCAGATGGCACAGAGCTGGCCACCATATTTATATATTTATCGTATGGTATACAGTACATCACATCATAAGTTATTCAAAATAATGGTCATTTAGTAAAATTATAAAAATGTTTGGATGAGCGCAAGCAACAGGCTTGCTTGTCAGATATTTATAAGGTTTCTTATAATATATTCGGTCGCTGGGTCATTGAAGGTGAAAAAGTCTTCTGGGTCTCCATCATATGCTCGAAGGTTGCATTCAGTTACAATGTGTCGCACTGTCTGTCTCTCCGCTCCGCAGTCGCACTCAGGGGAGTCCAGCCAACCACATTTATGGAAGAAGTCCGCACATCTCCCGTGTCCTGTACGGACCCGGTTGAGCGCGGACCACACTCTACGCGGCTGGTCGAAGCCGGGTGGTTTTATTGTTATGCACGGCAATTGACGGGTTTCTGGAGTGACAGACGCGTCCCATCTGGCTTTCCATGCCTCTGTGATCTTGAAGTTGGAATCGTAGAGGTTTTTGGCAGTCTTCAGTGAGGGATTCCGAGATTTGAGCCTGTTGTTGGACAGAAGGTAGCTAAGGTCCGTGTTGCTCGGTAAAGCTGGATTCTTCATTAGTTTATGGTACTCCCTCACTAGAGCGGCTTGTCTTCTGAGGTCATGGGGCGGGATATGGCTGAGAATGGGTAACCAGTAAGTCGGAGTAGATCTTATAGTGCCTGATACAGTTCTGAGAGCGTTGTTAAGCTGGGCGTCTACTAGCCCGGTGTGGGGGCTGTTAATCCATACCGCTGATGCATATTCTGCAGCTGAGTGCACCAAACCGAGTGTAGATATTCGCAGTGTTTCGGCAGTGGATCCCCATGAGGTACCTGCAAGTTTATGTATGATGTTGTTGCGGGTTTTTAGTTTTCCTGAGAGTTTGCCAAGATGTTCCTTGAATGAAAGAGTTCTATCCAAGGTAACTCCCAGGTATTTAGGAAAAGTATTGTGGTTCAGTTGTTTACCATCAAAGGCCACGTTCAGGGTTCTGTTTGCCTCCTTATTGTTGAGGTGGAAACAGGCGACCTCGGTTTTGTTGGCATTGGGCTGTAGTCTCCAGTTCCGAAAGTAGCAGTTGAGAATCTCAAGATCGGATGTCAATGTGGATTCCCCCTCCTCGAACGTACGATATTGGCATGCAAGGGCCCAGTCATCTGCGCACCCAAACTTTCGCGATGTTGTTGCGGGTAGGTCTGAGATGTAGAGGTTAAATAGCAAGGGAGCCAGAACCGATCCTTGTGGAAGCCCGTTGTTCAGTTTCTTGACTCCACTTCTGGCGTTTCCCATTATCACCCTGAAGGTTTGGCCAGCAAGCATGTTGTTTACCAGAGTTATGATTTTTAGAGATGGTATATTGGCAGCTAGCTTGCAGATGACACCCTGCCTCCATACTGTGTCATAGGCCGCCGAGAGGTCTATAAATGCTGCTGTTGTTTTAAGACTCCTTTCGAACCCTGCCTCGATGTAGCTGGTTAGAGCGAGGATCTGGTCTGTGCAGCTTCTGTTTGACCGGAAGCCCGCTTGTTCGATTGGTAGTTTTTCCAAGATGATGGGGCCGATTCTGTTATATATTAGTCTTTCAAGCAGTTTGAATGTCGTGCTCAGTAGGGCAATGGGTCGGTAGCTTTCAGGCTGGTCTGGGGGTTTCCCTGGCTTTAGTAAGGCAATGATTTTTGCACGTTTCATTTTTTCTGGGATGTTTCCCGATTGCAGGATATCTGAGAGGAATCGAGTCATCCAGTGGATGGCATATTTGCTGCAATGGGTCAAGAATTCGGTGTGCACTCCATCAAACCCCGGTGCTTTCCCGGTCTTCATTTCCTTCAAAGCCTTCAACGTTTCATCCTTTGTGAAGTTGCAGGATATGGGGTGTTCAGTCACGATTGATTTTTTCAAGGCCTTGAGATCAGATTTAACTTTATTTGTGTTTGATTTATGATTTGGTGCCCTGGATGTTTGAGCTATGTTAGTGGCTATTGTGTTAGGCGATATGGGAGGGCTGCCGTTTACAGTCTTCTCGCCTTCACCAAGTTTTCGGAGAACTGACCAGGCCTTTCGGCTAGATGTTTTGAAGTCCATGTTTTCGACGGTTGTTATCCATTTTTGTCTGCGTGATGCGTCGAGACTAACGATCAGATCATCAGCGATCTCCTGCTCACCGCTCTCTATAAATTGTTTGTAAAGAGTTTCGCTTTCGTCGCTCCAGCCGGGGATATACTGTTTTCTATAACCTCTTGGGATATTCCTCTTAGCTGAGCTGATGATTGCACCAACAAACCGGCTGTAACAGCCATTCTTTGGCGGTATCCATCTTAGGCATTTGTCGAGGTCCCTTGAGTAGGCAGTCCAGTCAGCCTTTTGAAAATTCCACCGTGGTCTAGGAAAGGATGATATTAAAGGTATCTTAATGCCCACTTCAATAATGGCTGGGCGATGTTGGCTGTGTGGGAAATCCGGGAGGATTCTGCGGCTGCAGGACAGGGGTTTATTATTTCTAGATGACACAAAGCACAGGTCAGGATTGTAGTCACGTTTCCATGCTGCTGAGCGGAACGAGCCCCGGTCCTTGGCATTAAAAATCAAGTGGAAATTGTGATCTTCAGCCCAGTTCACCAGCCTTTCTCCATCCTCGTTATTTGATTTATATTTCCACTGAGTGTGGTGGCTGTTGAAGTCGCCCACATAGATGACAGGATGTGGGTTAGCTGTTAGGGTCCCGCTTGGCCAAGATGATGAAGGTGGCTTGTAGATATTGCTGATGATGTTGTCTCCCAGTGCTATGGTCACATTATGTATGTTGTCTTTATCAGACACTGTCACTAAATGAGCGTTCTCGATGTTGTTTTTAATGTATGTGGCCACTCCATATGAGCGGTGGTATGTGGCTCCCAGAAGATCGTATCCGGGGATTTGACCCCTTTGAGAGTGTTGTTGTTCGTTCTCAGTATGGGTTTCCTGAACAGCGACCACGTCTATGTTATGTTCAGATAATATACATCCTAATATTTGGCATTTAGAATGACTTATTCCCTCAATGTTTAACTGGCAGATGCGGATACAGGTTCCGATATCTCTTGTCATTAGACCCTGTAAGGGGTCTGGAGTATTTCGCTTCATTTTGTTTCGATTTAGGTTGCTTCGGTTTGTTATCTTTGATATCTTTGCTTGTAAGTTTCGATGTGATGTACGCCAGGATCGATATTTAATTATCTGGCGACCAATGTGCTAGCTCATTTTGTGTTAACCAGGGTGCACCACGAGGAGGCGAACTAGCTTTACACCCCACCATAGTTACCATAGTTGGCCACCATAGTTAAACGCTAACACCTATTTAAACGCTATTTTATATATTTTTGGAAACTGTGCTTTATGCTCCATCCACACTTCTAAAGGGTTTTCATTTAATCTGCTGACAGCTGGTGTTCTCAAATACACAGATAATTCGTCTGGAAGATTTTCCATGGTTTAATTTGTTATCCAGTTTCGCTGAACCAGTTTGTAATGACCACTCCAGAGACTATAATCCGACTGACCGACATTATCTGAGCTATCCGATCCCGCAGCAACAGATGATTCTTCCAGCAGATCTTTAATTTTAGCCAACGCGTATACAAATTGTAGTTTCTTGTACCGTGGGTCCAATAATGTTGTAATGCTAATGACGAAACTTGTTCGATTGCGCCCATTATTTTATCAATCTCACTAATAGTTCGTTTATGTACCTCCTTCAGTAAAGGTTCTTCAATTACAAGCGACTTCAATTTCGACACCATAGGTGCACTAAAGGAATCACTTTTCTGCTGGTGCAATACTTATCCCCGAATATTTCTTTAGTTGCTGCTTCGAGTGGGTGTAATATGTTGAGAAGCGATGTAACTGTTGCCAACTCCATACCAGTCAACATCGGTGGTGCTGTACTGTGACGAATTTAAATGTCGCTAACCGCATTACATAGTTCAAGAAATCTTTGAACCATATAATAGGTGCTGTTCCAGCGGGTATCTATATCTTGGATCAGTTTTGTATCAGCATTGACTGATTTTTGCAGCTCGTCGCTTGCCACGCAACTTTGTTTAGAAAAAGTAACAATGCTTTTTACCTTGGATAATATTACTTGCAATTCAGGGATTTGGAGAATATGTTGTGCGACTACGTTTAAAGTATGCGCAAAGCATGGAATAAAAGCAACCTCCACAGCTTTCACCATGTTGGCAGCATTATCTGTCACTACTGCTGAGATTTTGTCAGCTTGAAACCCCCATTCATTGCAAGTTTTTGTTAGCATTTCGGTTATATATTCCGAAGTATGTCTTTCATCGTGGTGGTACACTCCCAATGTTATTGACATTAATTCAACTCCGATTCCAAAGTGAGCTGTGACACCCAGATTACTTCTCATTTGTAGATCTGACCAAATATCGCTTGTTATAGTGAGATGTTCCACTGATGATAATTTGTTTTTCATAATTGTTGATATAGCATCGTATTTAGCATAGATCCAGCGTGTCATAGAACTTCTGCTGGGCATCTTATAAAGAGGTGTTGTGATTTTTAACAGGTTCTTGAAGCCTTCATTTTCAACTACCGAAAAGGGCTGATTATCTTTACAAATCATAAACAGAATTGCGTTGTTAATTTTTTTTGTTTTATCACCAATTGACGAGTATGCATACAGTTCTCCAAAACTGCTTTCAATAGACTTCTGACGGTTCAACGGTAACTTGCGATCCTTATCGATGTCTTTATTAATTTTGTCAAAAGTATTATCTTGTATTTCGTAATTATCCGCTGACGAGGTTGACGGAGACGGTTTGAATATTTTACTGGAGATATCTTTTGAAGTACTTGACAACTTTGAATCATTACTTTTCAAAATAATGGTAGGAATAATTTCCAAGTAGGCTGCTTTGTGTATATGCTTAATATGTGTCATCAAAGTGGAGGTATTTCCACCAATTTTAACATTCTTAAAGAGGTACATGCCCCTTTTCATGTTAGGATATTGTTTACAAGTTGGTACATCCACAATAATTATTTGAAACATGACCTAATGTCCACCACCCGCACCTGGCGTGTGCGTGCACACGTTACTACCAAAAATTATTTCCATATCAACGTAATCTCTGTCAAATATATCGATATCTACCGATTCAATTATATCGCATTGATTCGATACATCGTGGGCAAATATCAATATTTTCTGAAAAATCGATATATATATCGAACATCACTAGACTGCAGGACAATGTCAAAAATTGATTGACTAGTCTATACTATTATTCTACTCGTTAATTTATTTATTTATTTAGATTATGAAGTAACAAAAATAGTAGAAAAAGTAAAGTAATAAAAAGTTAATGATATTAGAAATGAAAAAACGAGTCTAAATTTTGTAATACCACGTTTTTTTTTAATTACCATTAACCGGTTTTCGAAAGCGACTGCTTTCTTCCTTAACCGGTTAATGGTAATTAAAATAAAACGTGGTATTACAAAATTTAGACTCGTTTTTTCATTTTTTAATACAATGAATAAATACCACCAAGCACCTTTGGCCCAAACAATCGAACATTTAAAAAGTTAATGAGTAGTTTTTGTCAGAAACAAAACAATACGTCCAAATCTAAAAGCATATTTTATTGAATAATAAATAATTATTTAACCTGTACATTCCATTTTTTTATATTAACTCACTTAATTACTTGTGAATTAATTTTTATATTTATCCCTTAATTAATTCTTACATGTGATATTTTTGTAACTTTTTTGTGTTTACACATGTCCAAGTCCCAAAAGTGGAAGTAGCTCAAATTGATTATTGAGAAATTTATCTTTACTAAATTTTATATAAGAAATGACGAGCATATTGAGAGTTTTGGAAACTGCGAAAAAGTCTTCTTTTATATCAAAAGTTGTGTTAATTTATTGACATTTTCGCTTTTTTCTACTACCCTTTAAGATAAGGTCAATTTTAATTGAGGAAGAAATATTTTGAAGACAAAAATATCTATGAATTTTCTTTTCTCATTAATTATTCTGTGATTATGAATTAATTAATCTAAATATTGTTCTTTTAAAATGTTAAAAGTTATTAAAATATGAATTGAACTCAGGATAACTTTTTTATTTATATATTTAAAACAATAAAACACATAACAGGGGATAAACATACCTACATTTATAATGAAAATACTGGAGATGTGTCATTTGTCACTCTTGTCTAAAAATCAATAGTCTTCATTAAATTAAGACAAAATACACAGGAAAACACAAATCAGGATACTATCCTATCCTAGAAAAGTCACTAAGCGACAGAATCCATAAATCTGCCATTCAATTGGGCAATTGTCAATTTGAGCACATTTAAAAATAATTAATATAGCAGAAAACTTTTATGTGAAGACATATTATCAATGGATTTTTTTGAAGAGTGAGAAAAAGAAGATATAAAATGAAGTAGTGGTTGGTAGACTAGAGGCTACGATGCCGGCTTTCGTACTGTTTGGTGCGCAGGTTGTGGGTTCGATCCCAGGTGCCGACCATCTTCCTCTTTTTACACGACACAAGCTTTAAGTAGCTTACTGTGAAAGAGTCAAGGAGTGTATTTTAACTTTGAGTGAGCACAGGTTCATATAATAGAAAAAATAAAAAAACAGACGAGTGCTAGAGCTTCAAGTTGTTTCACTGGCCATACCATACCTTTGTATAGAAAAGTGTAAATTTTATGTTCTGACGAATAAAGCTTTGTTCAGTCAAAATTATGGTCTTGTTTGTCTCTTAAAGTGACATACACCAAACAAGAACCGAATCTAGAAACAGAGCATACTTTCTTTTATGGTTGATACGATTGTACGATTTTTAAATTCCCTACTTGTTCTTTTTACCTTTAAACCTATTTTAGAGACCCCTAATGATTCAAAGGGCCCACAACGTGAGAAGATTTTTCGACGGTATTTTCACATGCCGATGGAATGGCCGTAGGGGTCCAAAAGCTGGCCCCTAAGGTCCCCAGCTTAAAACCGATGGACTTTCTCTTTTCAAAGTTTTTATTAAGAGCTATTTTACAAAAATTAATAACCCCTATTATTAAACAATAAAGAAAAATATTTGTTTCAGGCTAAACAAAGGAACCATTCATTTATTATAAAGTAGAACAATCTTAATAATTGTTTCAAGAGTAGGTACATAATAACATTTTTATCATTATTTTAATAAATAATTTATTTAACTTAAATATCACAACAAATTACGCAGTTAGGTACCACAAATAATTTAAAAACTGGTTATTATCATTTACCCATATAACAAGTCTGTGTTTTAATGAAAAATTGTTGAATATTGATACTTGCACAAGTTAAGTGAGCTTTTTAGCATGATCCCCTAAAACCAGCCGAATGAAAATTTCAGGAATAGTTCTCCATAAATAGGAGCAGTTTTTAAGATGAGCCCTTGAAAGTTTGTGGAAAAATTTAGCTTGGATGAAAAAATTAAGAAAATATTTTTTTAAACAAAAGCTATCAAGAGGTTGACCTCTGGTGGTAAATTGTAAAAAAAGTTAAATAACTCGAAAACCGCTGGCATTTGACCCCTGGTTAATGGGAACAAAATTGTTGCAAATTTGCTCGAGTATAACCCCTTTCAAGGAATGTATCGAATTACCAGTCACCCTCTGTTATGATGATTAAAAAACATGAGAGCTAAATCTACACTTAGTAACATTAATTTCATCCTAATAAAGATTTTGTCTATACTTAGTCATAAAAAACGTATCCTTGATTTATAATGACACTAAAAATCCTATATTCTTTTCATTGCCTGAGCCTTAACACTGGATTCAGAGAGATAAGAGATAATAATTATTATTATCAACCATTCAACCAATAGTGGTCATTCCAAAAAAATAGCAATTAGGTACCTACTTAAAAAGAACAAAATATTATTAAGGGGCACCGTCAGACAGAGTAAACAAATCGCTTCGACCTCTAGATATTATTCTCGATTAGAGGATCCAATAAGATAACGAGTTTTCATTAAACTGCATCCTGTCGCACGTCGCGCGCTGTCGCGTTTGAATTCGATTGTAAACGAATAATAATAATAACTAAATAATATTTAGTTTATTAATCTTATTACAACTCTTTATTTCACAAGACAATGTCAAAATATTGTGTAACTTTCGCATTGCGTCCATAATAATAAAAAATATATTAAATTTACTACAAAGATAGATCCATAAACAACAGTGCTGTGTTTAAAAAATAAACAAATCAAACTGCAAATACCTAGGTAGATTGATCATAAACATACATCTGCAGTCTGCACGCACATCTTATAAAGAGCGGCAAAACTATTCAACTGTAATAATACATAATGTTCAAGGCTACTTAAGTCATTGGACTAATTTCCCGTTTGTAATAAACTATTATTTAACGATAATAATAATTTATAGTGAATACGCGTCGATTTTATTTGCATTTAATTAAGTAGGTATCTATATATGATTTAAAAGTGTAGGTACAAAATACAAAATGAAATCTAAATGTTATGATCATTGTTAGTGTTTTAAACTAATATTAAAACAATAGTGATACTGTGGTGAATTGGTGATACTTAATAGAATTGGCAGATTGACTGATTTGACAGTATTTTCTTCCAACACAACGAAAAATTACTAGGTTTTGAGTTTGTTCTTCAGAGTTACAAGTCCAAGAGATGTAGTTTTTAAATAAATAATAAATTATTCAGTTTCCACTTTAATATTTAACTACTGAGTAAAAAGTTGTCAGTGTACAGCCATTGGAACTTATTGCCTGAGTTTTTTTCTCATCGACACTTTGTGTTCGTATACAATTTGGACATAGTCCGCTTTGATGTCTTTTGAAACATTTATATTTATCTTCGATCCACAAGGAAATAATATTGTATTGGGTTTTTGTTAATTGTTTGCTTGTAATAATATCTTAAAACACACTTATTCAGGTCAGTATTTCAACTTCAATCATGTTCGATATAACGAAATTCTAAATATAACAAAGCTACAATATTTTTTTTTGTTATATTATATTATTTTTTCCTGTAAAAGAATACTATATGACGAAATATTGTGACACAGTCTTAAATAATATATTGAATTCAGTATATTTTTTTTAATAAAACATGAATGTACTTAAAGATTTGACGAAAAACATTTTTCAATTTTTACAATATCTTTTTTTTTGTAATTATAATAATCGGTATATAACGATTTTTTATGTGACAAAACATTCATTTTCTTGTCGCTTTAACTTCGGTATAACAGGATTTGATTTGAATTTTATTCATTTTTTATATATAAACGATACCTATTATGTGTCAACTGTAAACGTTATCCAGATGCGATCGATACCTAACATGTAAATAAGACAAATTTGGACCAAGTTTTTAACACTAGTGTTAAAAACTTGGTCCGAATTTGGCTCATTTTGTCTTTTTTAACAGTAAATATATTATCTATAATAATAAAGGAAAGTGCCTGACTGACTGACTGATTGACTGACTGATTGACTGACTGACTGACTCATCAACGCACAGCCCAAACGGCTAATCGTAGAGAAGTGAAATTTGGAAATCAGGTAGGTCTCAATACAAAACCTTCCACTAAGAAAGGATTTTTGGAAATTCCACCCCTAAGGGGGTGAAAATAAGGGTTGAATGTTTTTCAAAGTATGCGAATATCTCGGAAACTAGACATGGTACGAACTTGAGATTTGGCAAATGAATTCTTCTACAGAAATGAGTGTTAGCGTATTTGGCAATTTTTCCAAAATTTAACTAAAAGGGACGAAAAAGGGCACATATAAAAAGGGATGATTTTTAAGTGCCTCCTAAAAAGTTTAAAACTGGTTTTATCGAAATTTCAAAAAAATGATTTCTTCAAAAAGAGTCAAATTATAATATTTCGTTTTCAAAAGATATCATTAATTAGAGGGTAGGGGGTGAAGGGCACTTTTCCAACGTGTATGTGTGTGTATCCGTCCCCTCTTTATAACTTTTGATTCGCTTGATACACAGATCCTAAAATTTCAGAAACTATTGAATACTTTAAGCATACAAAATTTGTGCACTCAGAATTTTGAAATTTTTTTTCAATCAGGGGTTATCAACCTTTGAATTTTTATTTAATTTTTCCATATATCTCAAAAACCATAAAATCTAGAACCCTAAAATTGTGTATGTATATAGAAAAATACAATATCTAAAATATAATTTAATGAAGAAGTTCCAGGATTTCTCAAACTTTTTTTATAAAGAAAAATATTTTTTTTATGACAAATTTACGAGTTTCAGTGCCTATATTTCAGAATTTTATAAAAATATCGAAAAACGCCGAAACGCTACAACTAGATAATTTATTTTTCTATAAAAAATACATACATCATAGCAGTACATCTCAAACTTTTCTTATCAATTTTTGTAAAAATTTAATTTATTGACGACATCGTTTCATACAATAAACATACATACACCGCGAGCTGCAGCCCGATTCACGGAAAAGTTTAAGTCTAAGTTTAGTTCGAAGTTCGAACGAAGTTCGATTCAAACTTTTGTGAATAGGGCTGCTGGTAATAATAATTATTGTAGGCGGCGACTATCTACAGTCTATGTACCTATTCACGGAGGGTTTGAATCGAACTTCGTTCGAACTTCGAACTAAACTTAGACTTAAACTTTTCCGTGAATCGGGCTGCTGGTCCGGTGCAGCGTGTATGAATATATACGTAGGTAGGTATACCCAACCCAACCTACTTTCTCCAATACACGTGACGAAACTATTGCGTAATCTATAATAATAATAATATAGTTTTGAACTAGCCGACCCGTCAAACTTCGTCCCGCCTTGGAATATAAATAATATGTTCGAGATTTTATGTATAACTTTAAGTTGATTTCAGTTTAAAGTTATTTAACACAGACAACGACGTGGTCCTTATATTATTGAATTTGAATTAGTATAATGATACAATTCATTATTACCTTTTTAACTACTGTAACCGCTGCATCTGTTATAAAACATATCATTATATTATTTACTATAAGCATTCCGTGAATCGTATAATTCATCAAACAACTGATTCCTGTCAAACGCCTGATTTAATTTCAAAATTAGAAAAAATCTAATAATAATATGGAAGTTTTATTTTTATTCCGTGTAACTTTTTTCTTTCATAAGACCCTTCAGACAAAAGCAAACACGACAAAGAAATGGGCGATATAAGTTCAGCTGTTCTCATAGGGTAAGAAACACGTAGAATGCCGATTCTGACTAGCGCCAACCGGCGCAAAGAATGTTACTATGCATTTGAATGGGGAAACCCACAGAAAAAGCAGGAACCCGCTTCCCGAGATGCCCATTTAAATGCATGGAAACCATAGACAACAATCTTTGAGCTGGTCGGCGCGGATCGTAATCGGCTTTCAACGTGTTCTTACCCATACGATGACCGCGCAAATTAGCGTTCCATTTTTATATAAGAGATAAATAATACACTTTCCGTGAATTCAGACAAACACTTTACGTACCTACCTACTTCAATATATTTTTCGTACCATGCATCCTGTACAGCGATTCTGAATTGTTTTTTTTTACGATCGACATTAAAATCATTATGTAGGTACCTACCTATTTTAGTAATTTATTGTCTCTACTAAAATAATTTACGGTAAGTTCACGAAAAGAATCTGGATTGTATTGCAATTCTTTATGTCTTGATCTGTCAAAATATTTGAAGCCATTTCATAAAAACACTAGCAAAAAAAAACTATGTGAGTAATCTTGCTTTGAATTTATTGCGTAAACCATGAATAGCAAGTTGATATAATATTATGTTGAAAAAAGGTAAATAGTATTATGAAGTCAATAGGTAAATTATTTTATATCAAATGTAGTAAAAGTGCAAAATATTAAATTTTAAAATTATCTACAAAATCCTCACATCATTTTAGGATAGATCGTAAATAATTGTTTTGAAAACACTGGCAAGTCAATGACCATATCATTTCGTCACTGTATAGTGCGAAAAAATTAACTGTCCACTGGAACGTATAAAAAATAGAGACGAAAGGGATAGCAGTTAGCCGGATATTATGACCTCCTCACACACCATTTCCAGATCCCTCAGCTCTGCTTCGAAGGAGCAGAACACGAGGAAGACCCTCTCGGTATGAGAAGATCTTCTTTATCTTCGGAACCCTTGCGGGAGGAAGAAAAGCGCTCCCCTTAAAATATCGGTGTTTTTATTTTCAAAAATTTATAAAATTCGTAGAATGCTAAAGAAGTCCTTACTAGAGCCCGGCCAGTGCGTAAATTACCATAGGTACAACGCATGAATTATGCTTACGTAGGCGGTATAAACAAATTGGACTGACTCCGTTGCCGGAACGTTATTGTTCCAAAAATCGCGGAAACTATCTGCATCTTCAGCCAGGATGATATATTATGACGAAACGTTGTTTTATTAAACTTCCCCTACTTACGAAGACCAGCAAAGCTGCTGTTTTCCTCTATATAGTCTAATAGTCTATATAACGAAATATTATATAGAATTACTCTCCATAATTTACCTTATGCTTGATAATCAATTTTCTAAGTTGTAGAATTTATTTTGTGATTATAAGGTGTATTTCTTAAGTGATACTTTAATTAACAAATCAATGAGTTATCCAAACATGTCTCTTTTTACTATTCGGTATCCGGCAGGATATTATTTACGCCGCCGGACAGACCGGATATCGGATAGTTGCCGATATCCGTTTCATCTAATAAAAAATATAAACAGTGGACAGTTAATTTTCTTCCTACTCTACATTGTCGAAAATTCGTTTATAGTCGAACGCCAATTACTTATACCATTAGAATACTGAGGTTGACCACCTCACTTCCTTAAAACTCAACCGGTTAGAAAAGGCACAATGAGCCTCGGACGACTTCGAGCGCAATGGAGAGTTCTTTATGCCTAACCTATTCTCCTGAGTGGGTCCAAGGCCTCCCGTATTATGGGGTGGTTTGGGGGGAACCGCCACGGGCTTGATTTGTGTGCGGCTGGCTTTTTGGCAATCGGGCTAGGGTTTGGCTTTGTGCGGATCGGATTTGCTGCGGTTTAGTTTCCTCCGGGCTGGCTTGCGGTGAGCGGGGGGGCTTAAAAGGGAGAATATTACGTTATTATAAAAATGGAGACCTACTTTACGTTGTCATCGCATCACGCCTGGAGGCCAAGTCGAAATATTAACGACAGCTCCAACGTTAACAATTTGTTGTTATTTCCATAAATATAACGTAAAAACTGTTGTTCAACGTGCGTTAAACAATGCTGTTCCAAATTCCGAGTCAAAAAAATAATTCTGTCAGTTATTCAAAATTAACGTTAAACGTTACCTCAAAATCATTGGAAGTATTACGACGAAACGCATTTTTTTTGTTTGGAAACCATTTTCAATTTGGTAAACGTTAACGTTCGGAACGTTAACAGTTTTCACGTTTAACGTTATTTATTTCGACCTGAACGGCTGGACCGATATCGTTTATTCTTTTTATGTCGTGTTTGCTCAGGATAAGATATTTATGAACTAAATTTCGAACCTACGACCAGACAAACAACAACAAATCAACGTGAAAGATATAAATTGAAATGTTAAAAAAAACGTCTGTAGCTTGAAAAATGCCCAAAGCAGATAGAAATAAGTGTTTTAAAGATCACTAATTTCATTGCTTTTCGAGACCTGAATATTTTTTTATTCATATCCAGCAATATAAAAATTGATTTCAAATAACGTCATTTGATGGAATAAAAGTTATTCGAGTTATTTTTTGGGATTCTCATAGAACAATGTCAGTCAAGTTAGCGAAATTTTTAAGTTCGCGGGCTGATTCTATTTGTATAAGAAGCACATATTTTTTAAATACAGATTAATAACGACAAATATAAATAAAAATATAGTAATTTAATGGAAATTTTAGAATATATATTTAAAAAAAGAAATGTTGATGATGTTTCTTATTATTATTAATTTTGATGCGAATATAATTAATTCTGCATTGTTTAGGAAGAGAAAGCAAATACAGTAACACGTGAGCGAAGCCACGGGTAACTAGCTAGTCTATAATAATAAAGGAAAGTGCCTGACTGACTGACTGACTGACTGACTCATCAACGCACAGCCCAAACGGCTAATCGTAGAGAAGTGAAATTTGGAAATCAGGTAGGTCTCAATACAAAACCTTCCACTAAGAAAGGATTTTTGGAAATTCCACCCCTAAGGGGGTGAAAAATAGGGTTGAATATTTTTCAAAGTATGCAAATATCTCGGAAACTAGACATGGTACGAACTTTAGATTTAGCATATGAATTCTTCTATAGAAATGAGTGTTAGCATATTCGGCAATTTTTCCAAAATTTAACTAAAAGGGACGAAAATGGGCACATATAAAAAGGGATGATTTTTAAGTGCCTCCTAAAAAGTTTAAAATTGGTTTTATCGAAATTTCAAAAAAATGATTTCTTCAGAAAGAGTCAAATTATACTATTTCGTTTTCAAAAGATATCATTAATTAGAGGGGAGGGGGTGAGGGGCACTTTTCCAACGTGTATGTGTGTGTATCCGTCCCCTCTTTATAACTTTTGATTCGCTTGATACACAGATCCAAAAATTTCAGAAAATATTGAATACTTTAAGCATACAAAATTTGTATACTCAGAATTTTGAAAATTTTTTTTCAGTCAGGGGTTATCAACCTTTGAATTTTTATTTAATTTTTCCATATATCTCGAAAACCATAAAATCTAGAACCCTAAAATTGTGTATGTATATAGAAAAATACAATATCTAAAATATAATTTAATGAAGAAGTTCCAGGATTTCTCAAACTTTTTTTATAAAGAAAAATATTTTTTTTATGACAAATTTATGAGTTTCAGTGCCTATATTTCAGAATTTTATAAAAATATCGAAAAACGCCGAAACGCTACAACTAGATAATTTATTTTTCTATAAAAAATATATACATCATAGCAGTACATCTCAAACTTTTCTTAACAATTTTTGTAAAAATTTAATTTATTGACGACATCGTTCATACAATAAACATACCGACTCAGGCCATCGACAGTTGGATCTCATTCGGCGAGCCGGGCCGGTGTGGTGCCGCGGTGTCTGGCTAAGAACACGTAGAAAGCCGATACCGATCCGCGCCGACCAGCGCAAAGAATGTTACTATGCATTTGAATGGGGATACCCACAGAAAAGCAGGAACGCGCTTTCCGGCATGCTCATTTAAATGCATTGAAACCATAGGCAACAATCTATGAGCCGGTCGGCCCGTATCGGAATCCGCTTTCTACGTGTTCCTACCCAATGAATATATACGTAGGTAGGTACCTACCCAGCCCAACCTACTTTCTCCAATACACGTGTCGAAACTATTGCGTAATCTATAATATTAATATAGTTTTGAACTAGCCGACCCGTCAAACTTCGTCCCGTCTTGGAATATAAATAATATGTTCGAGATTTTATGTATAAATTTAAGTTGATTTCAGTTTTAAGTTATTTAACACAGACGACGACGTGGTCCTTATATTATTGAATATGAATTAGTATAATGATACATTCATTAATACCTTTTTAACTAGGTACTGTAACCGATGCATCTGTTATAAAACATATCATTATATTATTTTCTATCAGCATTCTGTGAATCGTATCATTTATCAAACAACTGATTCCTGTTAAACGCCTGATTTAATTTTAAAATTAGAAAAAATGTATAATGGAAGTTTTATTTTTATTCCGTGCAACTTTTTTCTTTCATAAGACCCTTCAGACAAAAGCAAACACGACAAAAAAATGGGCGATATAAGTTCAGCTGTTCTCATAGGGTAAGAAACACGTAGAATGCCGATTCTGACTAGCGCCAACCGGCGCAAAGAATGTTACTATGCATTTGAATGGGGAAACCCACAGAAAAAGCAGGAACCCGCTTTCCGACACGCCCATTTAAATGCATGGAAACCATAGACAACAATCTTTGAGCTGGTCGGCGCGGATCGTAATCGGCTTTCAACGTGTTCTTACTTACCCATACGATGACCGCGCAAATTAGCGTTCCATTTTTATATAAGAGATAATACACTTTCCGTGAATTCAGAGAAACACTTTACGTACCTACCTACTTCAATATATTTTTCGTACCATGCATCCTGTACAGCGATTCTGAATTGTTTTTTTTACGATCGACATTAAAATCATTATGTAGGTACCTACCTATTTTAGTAATTTATTATCTCTACTAAAATAATTTACGGTAAGTTCACGAAAAGAATCTGGATTGTATTGCAATTCTTTATGTCTTGATCTGTCAAAATATTTGAAGCCATTTCATAAAAACACTAGCAAAAAAAAACTATGTGAGTAATCTTGCTTTGAATTTATTGCGTAAACCATGAATAGCAAGTTGATATAATATTATGTTGAAAAAAGGTAAATAGTATTATGAAGTCAATAGGTAAATTATTTTATATCAAATGTAGTCAATGTGCAAAATATTAAATTTTAAAATTATCTACAAAACCTCACATCATTTTAGGACAGATCGTAAATAATTGTTTTGAAAACATTGGCAAGTCAATGACCACATCATTTCGTCACTGTATAGTGCGAAAAAATTAACTGTCCACTGGAACGTATAAAAAATAGAGACGAAAGGGATAGCAGTTAGCCGGATATTATGACCTCCTCACACACCATTTCCAGATCCCTCAGCTCTGCTTCGAAGGAGCTGAACACGAGGAAGACCCTCTCGGTATGAGAAGATCTTCTTTGTCTTCGGAACCCTTGCGGTAGGAAGAAAAGCGCTCCCCTTAAAATATCGGTGTTTTTATTTTCAAAAATTTATAAAATTCGCAGAATGCTAAAGAAGTCCTTACTAGAGCCCGACCAGTGCGTAAATCACCATGGGTACAACGCATGAATTACGCTTACGTAGGCGGTATATACCAATTGGACTGACTCCGTTGCCGGAACGTTATTGTTCCAAAAATCGCGGAAACTATCTGCATCTTCAGCCAGGATGATATATGACGAAACGTTGTTTTATTAAACTTCCCTTACTTACGAAGACCAGCAAAGCTGCTGTTTTCCTCTATATAGTCTAATAGTCTATATAACGAAATATTATATAGAATTACTCTCCATAATTTACCTTATGCTTGATAATCAATTTTCTATGTTGTAGAATTTATTTTGTGATTATAAGGTGTATTTCTTAAGTAATACTTTAATAAACAAATCAATGAGTTATCCAAACATGCCTCTTTTTACTATCCGGTATCCGGCAGGATATTATTTACGCCGCCGGATAGACCGGATATCGGATAGTTGCCGATATCCGTTTCATCTAATAAAAAATATAAACAGTGGACAGTTAATTTTCTTCCTACTCTACATTGTTACTACTCTACATCTTTTTTTTTTACTGGCAACTCTACAAAGTGACAATACTGAAAAACAGTTCGTGAAAGAAAAATGCACAATAGCGAGATTTAAGTCTTTCTAAAGCAGTTCAAGCATCATAAAAACCTAATAATCTACTGGTGAGCATTTCTGTCAAGTTATTTTTCAAATATAACTCGGAATAAATCCAGAAACAAAACATTTTGCTCAGACAAGGTGACAGTTCTCTTGTCTCTTTTACACCTACGAAATCTCCAGTAAGCGGCAGAGAGAGATGGACAATAGTGGCGGGAATAGAAAAAACGCATCTTGAGTCTTTTTGGAGTTCTTAAATCCATAATTACAACCTATTTTAGTGCACAAATGTATCAATCTTACATCATCTTGATCACTGGGTAACGTCGGCTAATTTTTCGGATGCCGATAATACATATCACCTCAACACTTGCGCACAGAGTCGGCGGAGCGACAAACAACACAAACCAGGAACCCTGCGGTACATCATATTGGAAATCTCCCGAGAAACACCTGTTCTTCAGGACTACCAAAGTTTATCGTATATTTAGAGCTGACTTGGAAGGACTACATACATCGATAACACCAACCGTTAAGATTCACTTGACAGCTGAAACATCAACCAAAGAGAATATAATACCTTACGGATAAGAGACGCAACTCCATAGATCAAAAAAAATAATGGAAAATGTACCGAATAGGTGTAACGTTTTGCCAACATTGAAACAAAATAATTCTGTAATATTTATTATGGTGATGTTGTCTTCCTGTTATTTGAAAGTTGGGTGAGTGGGATTTGACAGATGCGAACATGTTGTTTTTATAGGTTAGGAATAAAGATGCAACTGTTTATAATAGATTTATTGCAGTCAGATAAAATGTACACTGTGCATATTATAATTGTTACACATTAATATAGCTCCCACAGAAACAAACAGTAGTTGCAACAGCAGAAGATTCAGCAAAACAACTCCTGTACCTCATTTAGAAGTCAGTTCTGTCCCCTTATGGAAAGCTTGATTATTTGATTGGCTGACACAGATATATTTATTCAAATCAGTGTTGCCAACGGATTTTGGCCGATGTCGCCGATTTTCAAAAAAAAAGTAGCCCAAAGTCGCCGAACTGAAAATTTGGTAGCCCAAAGAGTCGCCCAACTGAAAATTTGGTATCCGGAAACATGAATTTTTGCTAAAAAAAGGTCATTCCGAAAATTTTGGTATCCGGAAAGATGGAATGTAGCTTAAAAAAAGGACATTCCGAAGATTTTGGTATCCGGAAAGATGAAATGTAGCTTAAAAAAAGGTCTTTCTGAAAATTCTGGTTTCCGGAGAGGTGAAAGTTCACCAAAAAAAGGTCATTTTGTATCCGGAAAGGTGAAAATTTAGTAAAAGGGAAGTAGCCCAAATGGCGACCGGTCGCCATTTAGATTTTTCCGTCGCCAATTCTCGTTCCTAGTAGCCCAAATGGCGATAAATCGCCCACGTTGGCAACACTGATTCAAATCTTGAAGAATACTGCACATCCATAATATGTCATCTAAAACAATAAACCATATAAATGAAGATTAAAATTATGATATATAAAAGTTCGTATCTATAAAATTGTCAACTGGACTTAGAGATATCTTTTGAACGAAATAATGGGATTCTTGATGTAGGAGATTTTTACCAGAACAGAAAGAATATTATTACAGTATCAGCTTGGAAATATAGAAAGACATGACATAATAACTTGCATAAGCATTCATTAAACTACTAACCTGTCACGTTTGTTAATGCATTACAAAAAATCTCAAAGTATATGCTAGATAACAGATTTGTGTAAGACCGGATACGATAATTTGTATATTATAATACTTTCAGACAATTAAGACTACGAAATAAGTAATACAAAAATGTAAATATCGGAATTTTAAAAACACAACAAAACACGCACAAGCAACGTTTTTTGTTAATTCGTCATAGAAATAGAAAATTATAGACACAGAACACATATACTCTCTAACGAGACCCGAATTCCATAGGTAGAAAGTTATTCCATACAAAAATCTATGATATATCGTCAACTTTTCACGTTTTCACTATTGGCGGCAATGATTCCATTTTCGTTTCTCTATGTTGGTACGTTAAAAACACTGCTCGCCATACAAAAAGTGTTTTGTATGACAGTTTCGACCCACTGACATCAACAACGACGAATAGCCCGGAGAGCCAACACGGCCGCACTAAAATAGTTCTGCCAACCTGGAAACTATAACCTGACTGAAACCATAGATAAACTTATGTACCTACTGAAAAATGTTTTTATTCACTCCAATAATCAGTTCTTTTTTCTGATTGTTTTTATTAGATAGGTATATTATTTTGCTATATATTTGTTTATATTTTGTTGCCTTATATTTATTATATTTTCTATTTTAATAATTTAATTACAATAATTTTATCTTTCTTTGCTTGAAATTGTATTGATTGTATCTTGGACATTTACTAATTATTGAAATATTTATTTCTTGGATTATTTTTTTTCCATTAGTTTTTAACCTATACATGCAAGTCCTTTTTTGTATTGTGTATGCAAAGTATGTTTTATTTTTTCTTGTACCTACCTTTATTTTTCACACGCATACAAGGGGGCGAGAGTTGGGTTGAGATTAGGGTTTGAATTTGAATATTTACATATCCTTTAAGCAATTTTTTTTTTGCTATTTTATATTCGTGAAAATTGATATTTGAGCATTCTCTAACTGACCTTACACACTGATAACTAATAATGTCCGGAAACATCTGCAAGGCGTGTAAGGGTGGTGTTGATGGTGTGGATACCATAAAATGTAGCGCATGCGGCGATCTATATCATCACCTCTGTGTTCAATACAACAACGAATCAAGATCGTCCAAGAGAAAATGGAGGTGTCATGAATGCCTCTCTCGACCTGCCAACGGAGACAACACACCAGTGCGTGGTCTGGTGTCGAACACGCCATCAGAAACTAAGCACGATAGTGGTGGCCTCCTAACTGAGATAGGGAGAGAGATCAGAGAGCAGATCAGGAATGCCTTACTCTCTGAACTTGGCATCTTCAGACAAGAGATGGCACTTAACAATGAGAAACTTATGAAGATTATAGAAAATCAGTCCGCAATTATTAGTGAAAAATTGAAAGTGATCGAGACAATTAAAAAGGAAAACGACGAACTGCGTAGCAGAGTCTCGATCCTGGAAACTAAGTGTGACCCACTCTTACTAGCTGACGAGATAGAAGACAGAGTCAGCAGGGCGAAAAACATAATACTCTGTAACTTGGAAGAGAGTGCTAATGTCATTGACGACGGAAGAAAAGTGGCCGCACTGCTCAGTGGGATTGACCCTGCAATTACTACAGAAAATATTGGTTGCATTCGCCTGGGAAAAAGCGGTGGTACCAAACCACGACCTTTCAAAGTGTCGTTAAATTCCTCTGAGCGAGCAATATCAATTGTCAAGGGTCGAAGAAGGCTGGATGGCAATCTCCGTGTATATCCAGATCGCACAGTCATGCAGAGGCAGCATATGGCAGATCTGCGCAACCAACTGTTGGAGAGAAAGGCGAAAGGAGAAACTGACGTCTATATTAAGTATTCTCGGGGTAAGCCTATTATCGCGAGGATAGAGGCTTCAGGAGGCAGGATGCACGCTACCAGATATAATTATTCATCGGATACTCCGTCTGGGTAATGAGTTCAGCGAATCTATTGACCGGATCTACCGAGTTGCGTATTTTCAAATATTATTTAATCAAATAGTTGGTGATTGATTGTTTATTATTTGATCATATATGTTGTGTTTTATTTGATTTTCTATATTGTGTGTGTTTTTTTTTATTCTTTTTGAGGTCATTTTACTTCGCTCCGCTTGATTGTACCCGATTCATCCACAATCTCTCATCCTCTTTTTCTTTTTTAAAGGCGATAATGTGATTTCGTTTCGTTTTATTTGTTTGTTTCGACTGTCTTTTCTAGTAATATTATCAATGCTATTTTTTTTGTATGGATTTAATTTTTTTTCATTCTCTCAAGCCCCATCATCATTATTTCGAATGTGTTATTTTTTGTGACTGCTTTTTGTGTGTGATTTAACTTGATTTCATTTTTATCCAATGTTATATTCTGCACCTGCTTTGTTTTTGTTTGATTGCCTTGAAACTATTGTTTATTTATAGTGTTTTTATATTAACCTTCATCCTGGTAATCATTATTTACAAAAAAATAAGTAGGTGTATATTTGTGTATGCTCTAAAACTTGATATGAATAGGTGCATAATTGGTTTTTATTTTATTAAATATTTTACATTTTATTTTAAATTTTATTTGATTTTCTAACGTTTGTTTGGTTTGAATTGGTATATTGAAACCCGTGATCTATTCTATTAATTTATGTTTCTATATAATGTTAATATTAAAATTTTCCTTTTTATTTTCTAACTTCAAATTTTTCATTAGTGCTTCTTACTTGTTCTGTTTTTTTGTTTGTTTGTGTATGTACTATGATACTCTGTTATTTACCTTTAACAATTTTATGAAGTTATCTTATTCTATTCCGAATATTGTAATTAATTGCCATATTTCTTTGACATGGCTTTGTGTTTTTTGTTGTTCTCTATTAGTTTATTTAATTTTGACCTTATTTTTTTATTGATTTGGATTTATAATATGTACATATATATTTTCTCTTCTGATTTTCCTGTTTTATATCTTTTTTTTATTAGTCTATCTGGACTTTTTGAATTTTGTTTTATTTTTTAATTTCTTACATTTTGTACTTGTTTAATGTTTTTTTATCTCTATATAATATTTGCAGATATTAAGTAATTTTACATAGTTTAATGTGGCATTTTTATATAGCCATACTAAATGTATTTATTTGCTTTATATGCTATGTATTTTTACCTTACTTTGATCTACTATGATTCTTTTAAAGTTATATTTTTCTGTTTTGATTTTTCTTGTACAATCATCTCTCTTATATAATGTTACTTTGAAATATCTTATGTGTATTGGTTTTGTTATCGCTTACTTTTTCACTTTTTTTGTATAATTATGTGTTGCTGTAAATCTATTATAATTGTTATTTGTTAAAAGGCACATGTGTGCCGTGTACTAATTAAATAAATAAATTGTCGAAAATTCGTTTATAGTCGAACGCCAATTACTTATACCATTAGAATACTGAGGTTGACCACCTCACTTCCTTAAACCTCAACCGGTTAGAAAAGGCACAATGAGCCTCGGACGACTTTGAGCGCAATGGAGAGTTCTTTATGCCTAACCTATTCTCCTGAGTGGGTCCAAGTCCTCCCGTATTATGGGGTGGTTTGGGGGGAACCGCCACGGGCTTGATCTGTGTGCGGCTGGCTTTTTGGCAATCGGGCTAGGGTTTGGCTTTGTGCGGATCGGGTTTGCTGCAGTTTAGTTTCCTCTGGGCTGGTTTGCGGTGAGCGGGGTGGCTTAAAAGGGAGAATATTACGTTATTATAAAAATGGAGACCTACTTTACGTGGTCATCGCATCACGCCTGGAGGCCAAGTCGAAATATTAACGACAGCTCCAACGTTAACAATTTGTTGTTATTTCCATAGAGATAACGTAAAAACTGTTGTTCAACGTGCGTTAAACAATGTTGTTCCAAATTCCGAGTCAAAAAAATAATTCTGTCAGTTATTCAAAATTAACGTTAAACGTTACCTCAAAATCTTTGGAAGTATTACGACGCTGCTATTATATTGAAGACGAAACGCATTTTTTTTTGTTTGGAAACCATTTTCAATTTGGTTAACGTTAACGTTCGGAACGTTAACAGTTTTCACGTTTAACGTTATTTATTTCGACCTGAACGGCTGGACCGATATCGTTTATTCTTTTCACGTCGTGTTTGCTCAGGATAAGATATTTATGAACTAAATTTCGAACCTACGACCAGACAAACAACAACAAATCAACGTGAAAGATATAAATTGAAATGTTAAAAAAACGTCTGTAGCTTGAAAAATGCCCAAAGCAGATAGAAATAAGTGTTTTAAAGATCACTAATTTCATTGCTTTTCGAGACCTGAATATTTTTCTATTCATATCTAGCAATATAAAAATTGATTTCAAATAACGTCATTTGATGGAATAAAAGTTATTCGAGTTATTTTTTGGGATTCTCATAGAACAATGTCAGTCAAGTTAGCGAAATTTTTCAGTTCGCGGGCTGATTCTATTTGTATAAGAAGCACATATTTTTTTAATACGGATTAATAACGACAAATATAAATAAAAATATAGTAATTTAATGGAAATTTTAGAATATATATTTAAAAATAGAAATGTTGATGATGTTTCTTATTATTATTAATTTTGATGCGAATATAATTAATTCTGCATTGTTTAGGAAGAGAAAGCAAATACAGTAACACGTGAGCGAAGCCACGGGTAACTAGCTAGTATATATATATGATTATTGATTATTATATGAGATCACCCTTTTTCCACGGTACACGTTCAGCTGTTTTATATTTAACAATCATAATGCGTGTATTAACGTACCTACTGAAATTTTGTTAAAATAATTGAAAAAAAAAACTCAGTGGATGACATAATATTATATTTTTGGAGTGATCGTTGATGGTGGGCTGAATCTAATTTGAATGAAAACTTTTTTTCGTTCAACGCAGGAAACACTCTTATGCGGGAAATCCCCTGATTAGTGATTTGACATTTGAAACTTCAAAAACAATGTCGCGCACGCATACGCAGCACAATGAATGAAATTGTTATTTTTATGATTTTTATGTTATTTTCGAATGTTTTATATCAATTACGCTGTAAATATACATTTTGTAAAACCTCGGTACTTCGGTATGCTTGATAGTGCAGCATTATTTTATTTATCGTATGGTTTTATAATGTATGTCACATTTTATGTAATAAGTTAATACATTTTTTTTAATCAATATTAAACTGTCCCAGGGGGCAGGATTGAGGTGAGTTTCCGGTAATTATTAACTTCGCGGGCTTCTTCGATTTTTTGTATGAAAAACATATCAAATTTATATGCAGATTGGTAAATGTTATGGATTGATTTGATAACATTCGAAGTATTTTATCAACCAATTTTAAGTAAAAATCAATTTTTAAAGTTGCCTATTTTCATACAAACTTTTCTTTCATGGAATGACATTTTATTTTTTGATTCTAAAATTGGTATTTTTGTCTGAAAAATGAAGATATTGTTACTCATTGTCGTTTAGTTAGTCAATTTGGATAGATTAGGGGATTTGATAACATCCTCGAATGATAACACTACGATTTGAATAGCTTAGGTTAAGGTGGAACCCTCCATACCTCTTTGGAGACCTCCCCGAATGATAACACTACACTCTGTTAGGTTGAAACCTATTCATTTATAAGGGTTTTGTCAAAAATGAAGAAGCCCACGAAGTAAATAATTACCGAGTTTCCATCTAGACATGAAGTATTTATACAAACTATGTAAATTCCTTTACACTTTCTTCCTAGTAAAAACACTGACCCAACCGGGAACCGCAGACCTTCTGATCAAAGCTTGCGTCTATCCCACTAGTCTACCGAGGTGTAATAATTACAAATTTTTGTTTCAAATTATTTTATTGTATAAAATAACTAAATATTTACGAGTAGTTAAAATTACTTAAAAATCAATACTGCATTATTAATAGGAATGAACTATTAATTGTAATTAAAAGTAAAGTTCATCAATATAATATAATCTCCTTATCTGTCTTGTTATCTAATGGATTTGGAACTCTTTGTACACTTAACCTTTTATATTTTGACAAATGATATTAAACAACACTTGCTCATGAGACAAGATGGAGTTGAGTGTTATTTTGGGTTGGCCTGTTTTGATAACGGCCGTTTTCAGTATTATTTGTGCCATCTTAAAGTTTAACCACAGACAAAGAAGCAAGGATAAATGCTATCTTAAAAAAGGTACTTTCTTACACACTTTTTTTTTCGTTAATAATTATCTTTTATTTAATTATAAAATAATATATTAGTTTAATTGCAATAAACTTTATCGGCTGGAGAAGTTTTGTACGGCTTTGTGAAGAAAAGATCTAACGCTAGGTTTGTATATTATTATGACATAAGAAAATACATGACAGTTTTATTATGTAGACTAGGTAACTCGGTAAATTGTATCACCTACATTCCATTCCAGTCACAAAAAAAAAAAAAAACAATACTATTTTTGACACTTTTGTCAACTAGAGATACATTTCGAAAGGAAAACAAAATTGTTATTCTTCCATTTATCTCCTACCTACCTAAACTTCAGGGTGTTTTATTTTCTTCCTCTTATTTCCATTAAAATAATCATTGCAGTTTTCATTTAATACTAACCGTACATAAATATGATCAACTAATAGACAAAAAATCATCTATGAAAATTCAAAATTTTTCTTACCCTCATAGGGGCTGTTGAACTGTTTTTAATCAAAATCATACTTTGTATACTGCATATTTTCTTCTACTTTTTCAAAAATTTTCATATTTTCAAGTGTTGACAATAGACATTTTGACAGACTTTCCCTAAGTTATTGGTAATGAACACTCCAGGAAACTATAAATCTGGGCACCCTGTGCGTAGCAAGTCTTGCCATTATTTGATCAGATCTCGTCATGATTTTCAAGACTTCAATCCAGGATCATAAAACTGATTTGAGTGTTATATAAGAGAAATGCAATCACGGTTTCACTAATCAGGCAACTCAGGCCCACGAGCACAGATGATTAGAGCATCAATCAGAACAGGTGACTTAAGTCACACTCACCACTCACCCACCAATCTCCGACTGATCCTCCACTCCTCTGCGCAACCCAATAAGATGCGGACAATGCAGTTTTTGATATCCTATCCAGAAATTCTTTTATTTTAGTTCTAGGAAGACCTAAATCTTTAAAATAACGATATAAAGATTTTACGGGTAGTCCTCTCGCTCCCACCTCTACAGCATATTATACTATTTGGAAGATACTTCCCGTACAAATATTTATAAAAGTAGTGGGATTGACTTCTGGACTCTTTGTCATAATGCTAACTGTAAATAGTCCATGATTAGATAACAATTATATCTTTATATTAAATCTCTAGAAATTATCTCATTATGTAAAAAGAATCTGCAAGATAAATTTTTATCAGATTACATGTACTTTTTTTCTTATGGTATAATAGATGGTATATTCTATGCGTTACCAATCATAAAACTGAACAATATGTTAACAACCGAAGGGGCTGCAATGTTTCACTCTGTGCATCGTCTGAACCTTGTCGATGGCTCTTACTAATTCCCGTGATGAATTTTGGCTATTGATGACCAATTCTGGGTAACTGCAACAAACTGGGATTTTTTTAGATTTAATATCCATCCTTATATTATTGAAGATCAATTCATATTAGCCCGCAATTATCCACTGCAGGACATAGGCCTCCTCACGCTCACGCCACTCCTCTCTGTCCCTGGTCATCCCCATCCACTCTGTCCCAACGGCACGCAAGAATATTAAAATTATTTTATTTTTAAAAGATCAAAAGATCCCTCCCGAAGCACGAGTATATACCGACCTCGGTAGCCTAGTTGTACTAGCGTGGACTTCAGATCCGGGGTCCCGGGTTCGATTCCCGGTCGGGTCAGAGTTTTTCTAAGTGTTTTTTCACTAGAAATTTCTAACCGGGGTTGGCCTGTCTCAGATTGGACGGCACCCGTTGACTGGAAAAAATTGCCTCAGGCAATAAGTTCCGCCGGCTATACTTACACCTTTGTATAGAATAGTGTTATATTATTATTATATACTCATTTTCGGGAGGTATCTTGTTTAAGTATATTTTAGTTGTTAATAATTATTTGTAAGCATGTTATTTTTATATTTGTATATTTTATCAATAAAGGCTTTGTATTATTATTATTATTATCAATTACTTATGTTAAATAAGTAGGTAGCTACATTAAATATTTTTTGCAATGCTGTTTTCTATATTTTTGCATTGTTCTTTTAATATTAAACAGTTTTTATTAATTTTTAAAACATTCATGTTATTATTTATTTATTATGTTTGTGTGTTCCAGCAAAAGAATTTTTTGAATTCAATGTTTGAAATGATAGTTTATTTAGTTTATTAATGTCCATCTTTGTTATAATATTCTACGCAGTGCTGTATGTCATAGTATGTCAATCGTGAGAGCAAATGAGATGGAATAGGCATCTACGCAATTTGGTAGTATTAAATAGTATTGTAGGTGTATTTTCTTATCTCACAGCCTCGGGTCTAAAATACAAACCTAATGTTAGATTTTTTTTACTGCGCAGAGCCGTGCAAAACTTAATAAATATTTCATATTTTTATTTTTTTAAATTCAGATTGGAATTTCTATTTGAAGAAATGGTGGGCGCTACAATGTATAAGAGAATGGAAGAAAACTCGAAAAGAAAATATAAAATTTACATGGGAAACGGAAGCACCTCAAAAACTTGACAATGACACCAGTGACAATATCACATTTTTTGGATCTAACTCAAAAAACGCCTCTCTGTATATATCTTTCACCAAAAGATCTTCCAAGATATCGGACCTTATTCTTAACCTCACATTGGAAGATGGCACATTCTATCAACTTTCAAGTTAGTGAAATTAATAATTAAATATCCACAAACCCGTCTATGGGGGCGTCCATTAATCACGTGACAGGGGGAGGGGGGTTTGAAAAAAATCTCCAAAGATCACGTAGGGGGAGGGGGATCTAGTGAGAAAATCACGTGCATTTATTTTTTCTGACGAATTTAAAGAAACACAAAGAAATTTAAAAATTGACGAAAATTAAAATCATAAGTTTCTTAATTATTTGTACTAAAAAACGTACATGTGATTTTCGGGGGGAGGGGTAATCTGAAACATCACCAAATATCACCAGGGGGGAGGGGGGTCTGAAAAGTTGTAAAAAAACATTACGTGATTTATGGACGTCCCCTTAATTATTTTTTAAATTGTAAATTTCATACTCTGTCTCTTAAAGTGTCAAAATTTCGTTTAATTATACTCATGCGAAAGCTAGAAAATTTTTAACTTCTTTGACGTGAATATCATGACATACACATACAACGTGTCCTCATATAAGAAGAAAAAGTTTTAAATTAAAATTCCGCATTTTCATAAAATATTTAGGCTGATTGCATGTTTAATTTGATCAAGTATCATAAAAACATATTGTATATTGTGATAGGTTATTAACAATAATAATTTACAGTTAATATGGTTTTCTTTTAGATGATAATAACAATGTCAATTGCGTAAGCTATTCAAATGACTCGTGGAAAGTCGGTGATTTGTCGCTGACCGTCTTGGAAGAGTTTAGACGATGGAGAATAGTCTATAATGGGCTTTTGAGTACGACAAATAAAAATGGTGATGTTGAATGGAAACACATCAGATTTAATTTTATGTGGGTATCAAAACAAACGCAATAATAGTTTCAAATTTCTGATTATGTTAACTGTTATTTCAATTTCATTTTCTGTGATATTTTAGATGGATTTATGCCTCACCTCCTTTAAGAGTACCCGGTGACTGCAGTGATTCCCTCTTAGCCGAGTCTGTAGCAGCAAAACCGTGGAAAAATCCATATTGGTTATGTGATGTGTGAGTGTTCAGAAAAAAAAAACAAAATTTTATGTCATATTCTTTTGTTTATGAGGTACGCAGTTGTAGGGACGTTGAGGGGAAGAATTATTATTTTTTTAAATATGAATCTGTGCTCACTCAAACTGAACACAAATACACTATTTGACTCTTTTACAGTGTTACTTAATCCATTGGAATCTGATTTGTTTGGACCAAAATATGCACAAAAATCCTATTTAAAAGTATTTATTTATTTCATGGCACAAGTAACAGACAAAAATATACATCTAGGCTATAAAAAGACATACAAAAATGTAGTGATATATTATGTAATGCCCATATGTATTCAACAGAGATTCATGAGTTCTCATCATTTATATTTTGTAATGGAGAAGTTATTTATTCTAGAATCCTTCTGAAATTTGGCAGTGTTTTGGAGAAAATATTAAGGTTTAGTTTTAAAATGAAAAAAATATATGTGTAGGTACTCATATTTTTGTATGATTTTTGGATGTAAACGAGAGACATTTTTTGCAATTTTTGATCAACTTTTATTCAACTCATTACAATGAATAATTTTAAATAGAAGTTATAAAACATATAACCAATAATCCAAACACATTGTGATCTTATTTCTTCTGCACACTGAACAAACTGAATATAAAAATAAGAAGTTTTGACTATCAGCTATTGACCAGTTAAACTTTTACGTACACAGATATCGGTGGTATGCAGTAAAATCACAGGTATATGCGTGTCGGTATGTCTTACCGATTGTGATTTTTAGCACTTTTTGACAGTCGGTATGTGTTACCGATTCCGATGGGTTAAAGCTTGTTTCATAAAAGAGTAAGACGGTCGGCACCTGGGATCGAACCCACAATCACCAGTATGAAATGTTATTTCTAGGCTATCAACGAATGAGAATTTATAGATTATATTTTTTGTCAAAGTATATAAACTCTAAATAAAATTTGTTTTAGGACAGAAATTCAGAAGAAAGGGTTCGACCAGTATGGCTGTTTCATAGGATTTATAATTCTTGATGAAGACTTGGGACAGCAAAGCACTGTTTTACACGGCTTAAGAGTTAGAAGATGGAGACCAGACAGCTTCCTTTTACATAAATATGTGTCCTTGTATGGCACGACATCGGACGGAACTGTTTATAACTTAGAAATAGAAATTAAAAGGAATCATACTCAGTAAGAAATCCAACATTACTTTTAGAATATTATATTTACAGGGTGTTTGGTAGCATGTTAGATAAACTCTTATGGTATATAGAAGGGACAATTTGGAACATATTGTGGCTACTCAGAATTTATAGGTATTGATCCCTGTATAAATTTTAAATTACTCATTTTTTTTTTTAAATTTGTTTATCCTAGAATTTTACCTGTTGGCCTCTATAACTTTTTTTATTTGGTAATCAATCCAAGATCATGATCCAAGTAATTTTTTTTCTGTTTAACCCATCAAGTCCGAAAACTATTTATAACGATTATTTATAAATATTTTTGTATTTTCTTATTCTAGTATGTGTAACTATGCCATAAAAAATACTCAAAAAATTCTCGGGGTAATGGGGAGTTCAGGGGGTGGTGTGACGTATACGTCACACTCGGACTTAACGGTATATTTTAATTCTCTTACCACAGTACTTCTCGTACTAGGCTAGAAGGTATAAAATTAATCTTAACCTATTTTTAATATGCGAGAAGCAAGCGAAACTATAAAAATAAAGGATATTTATTATTTTTTGTTATAATTATCAAATATTTGACAAAAATTACAACGTAATATTTAAAAAAATTGTCTTACAACCTTCCTAGCCCCTATCAACCAGCATCTTTTTCTCCAGCTTTGCGATAGGTTTATCCATGTATTAGATGAATTAGAATGAATAATTTGAAATCTAATAAAAATATGTATGTGAAATTAGGCAAAATTATTTCCAATTCATGTCTACCGCACGATCTATTGTGGATCGCAAATCCACAAAAGATCAAATTTGCGCTCTGATAATTGCAAATTTTTTAAGTTTTTTCGATTTCTGAGGATAATTCACCGCATTTGTCTTCAACAACGCAATTCTCATCAGTCAAAATATTTAAAATCCAGAAGAACCAAGAATATAACGGTAACTTCACCTTCAATATCACTTTTAGTATTGTTTGCTCTAACATGAAACGCTTCTTTGAGTGTACATTCTATATTTTAGTCGTAAATTATTGTTAAAAATCACAAAAAATCCAAACATTAACTATACTTCTTATTTAAATCGAATATAAATTTGATTTTGAAGACATATCATATCAAAAATATGAAACAAATATTTGTATGGAAGTCTAGCTATATAGAATATAATGATACCGTTAAAGCCGAGTGTGACGTATACGTCACAGCGACTTTTAAGATAAATAAAAAAGTATTCGTATACTCTGAAAATTGTTTCTTTTTGTTATTAGTCTATTGTATGTTGAGTAAATTTCAAAAATAAAAGTATTGATAAAACAGTTGATTGAAAAAATATACAACATAAATCATTGGATGGACGACGCTTGTTTGGTAACATTTTTTGAGACACCATATCTATAAAAACACGCCACTATCCCGGATGATTAGATATGCATACTAATATGCATTGTTTTGGCATTAAAAAACGTGATTTTGGTTACTCATAAATAAACAGTTGGAGTGGGGGGAGACTGTTAGAATACCTATTACAGCTGTGACTTTAACGTCACACTCGGCTTTAATGGGTTAAAATATATACATATTGATTTAATAAAATAAAATAAAAAAATTGAAAAAAAAATTATCCTCCAGAAAGTGGCTGAAAAGAAAATTATATCTTTTAAATGTCCAATGAGCCTTTAAGAAAAAAAGTTCATTTTTAAGTCAGTTTTAAAACTAGGTACTCTAAAAAAAGATTTAGTTCTTCAATTCGCGTAAAAACTTCCCTGAAACAAATGACTCATGCTTGTACAATGGTTGAAGTATAAAAATGGTTCTGAAATTGATTTTCACAAAATAATTATTTCATTTGCTTTTTATTTTTTTAACTTTGATAGAATGAAATATGGCAACATTAGACTGCCAAATGGAAAAATAGCTAGTATAGAATCTATGGATTTGGACACAGAGCTGTTGTGTTATAGTTCAGAAGTTCCCAAAGCTTTTACTATTAAATTAAGCAGTAAGTAGCAATCATTTTTCACTTATCTCTCTTCATTCTACGCCACTTTTTTATGTGTCGGCAAAGCCAGCTAAATTACTTATACTCATTATATTTTCAGCTAAAGATCGTAACTTCGTAGTGTTCATAACAGTTAACAAGAAGGGATCTAAACAATATGAAGGATCGCACCCAGAACAATGGAAGTGTGAGATGGTTCCTTATCAAATGGGGATTAATGGCTATCAAGGATCGGGATATTTGCAAATATGGCAACCCATAGGTAAAATAAGAACATAGAGCTGGTAAAAGAGTATATTTTCTTGATCGTTGTTATGGACATTAATTAGTTCTTGCGTGTTCTTGTTTCCGTGGTTTCCAATATTAATCATAAAAGAAAGTATACTCTGTTTCTAGATCCACTCCTCTATATAAGACTTATAGTTTATATAGAGGAGTGGCGAATGCTTATATATTTTTAAATATATGCATAAAAAAATTACATCAATAAACAAAACATTACAAACACTACTGTAATATTTTGTATTTGATACTCACACACACTTCCACAGACTATTTATAAGAACATCGACTTCATAGAAACAAAATGTAAAATGAAGAGGACCTCATAATGGGCGCAGAAAGCTTTTGAAGCCAGTATATTCAAATGGAAGGTGGAGCTGGAAATGACGGGATATAAATTGAGAATTGCTTAATATTGCGTGTTTGTCTTTGATAATCATAGAAAAATCTTTGTACATATCGACATTTCAAATTTGACATATTCATGTCATTGCCATTGAAAGAAAATTTTGAAATAGTGCTCGATCATTCTTTGAAAATGGAACCTTAATAATGTTCACACTTATAATTTAAACAAGTTATGGTCGAATTTCGAGCACTGGTCGACCACTAGTTAAAATATTTTTTTTTTTCAGGTGGTAATTCTTTCATTAAGCCAGATCTTTTCAACAAACACTTAAGTTGGTTGCCATCTGAAAGTATAGATGAGAAGATTCCTCTCTGTGCCACATTCAAAGAAAAAGTGTCGAGTTGTCCAGCATTCGTTGGTGGAAAAGCAGCATCTCTTTCTCTATTGTCGTCCCTTGATTCTGATGTGGTAAAACTCTTTTCTTTTTGGTAATTATTAGTTATGATCGAATGTATTCTTACAATACTATAAAAAATAACTTAACATACTTCATATGTGACTTAAGTTCAACTACACTGCCATCTCTTGAAAAAAAGTTTAAAGTTACACAATTTTTGAAAGTAATATTTGGGCGCTGATCCGTCAATCCTTTGGGAATCAAAAATTGTTGTGTTTACTCATTAGGTGAATTAAGTTTACATTAATCATCATCTACTGGGATAAGTGGAATCAGCAGAGTATATGTATACGGATTTATTATTTTAGTGCTTTATTTCCTTACTTTTTGAATGTCCGAGAAAACTTCACGAGGCTAAGACTAATCAGTCAATTAGATGTCGGAAGACTGTATTTTACAAAAAAATTTTGTATTCTGTAGAGACTTGACAATATGTTCAACTAGTTTTAATAATGTTTGGTTGTATTGTTTTAACAATAATTATTCAACTTTCTTTTAGTTCAGTGTGCCAAACGGATTTTGTTTGACATCCAGAGCTTTAGAATCACAAATAAATCACAACAAACATCTTGCTGAGGCCATTAAAAATATAGAAAGTGTCGTTGTTGACTATGAAATTTCTAATATGAAGGAATGTTGCCAGAGGTATTTTTTACTAATTATTTTTAAGTTATGCATTTTACAATTATCTCTTAATTGATCACAAAAATTGTCAGACGACAATACGAATTGTGTTAATTTTACCATATTTTTAAATCAAAACTATCATTAATTTTTTAGAGTTACTCAACTATTTGAAAAAACGCCTGTTTGTGATATAGTCAGGGAATTAATTTCCTGTCATTTCGAAGATTTGAAAGAGAAAGAATCGCAGAAACAACACAACAAAAGTTATTTTGCCGTTAGATCATCAGGTACATATACAAATCTTAAATTAAAATAATGATTTTATTTAGTGAACAATTTATAGTATTAAACATATGTTTTATTTAGGAATCGGAGAAGATTCTGATGAACTATCTGCAGCTGGACAAAACGCTACAATTTTAGGGTGTAAATCTTTACCTGAAGTATTGAACGGAGTGCAAAAGTGCTGGGCTTCACTATTTACATTCCAAAGTGTGGAATACCGAAGGTCTATATTTACTTAATGTTTAAAAAACTAAATTTAATTTTGTTTCTATCGACTTTTCATATGCAAACATTTTACATAACCTTTTTGAATTTTTAATGCTTTAAATCAGTGGTTCCCAAACTTTTAATTTCGCGTACCACACACGAAATTATAAATCAGTAGCGTACCACTGTAACTTAACTGTTAAAAAAAAAACCTTCCAAATAGTAAAGTAATACAAACTGCAACAACTGTTTATGACATTATCATTTATTAATTATCGGAAAAAAAAACAATATTCTTAGTGCGAAAAATGGTGTTGTATGTTCGAGACAATATAGGAAATATCCGGCTCAGTTGTACTTAATTTTAAGCGCAAATTGGGGTCTACGTTAAGCTTATTCCGATATTTTTGTTTTTTATTATCAACATAGCAGATAATCCGCTCTCACAGAGATGTAAATGGAATCAGAAACAGTAATGCTTTTCTGGACAATGATGGATATTCACCATGGATACCACTGGTGGTACGCGTACCATAGTTAGGGAATCACTGCTTTAAATTGTCAAGGTGTCTCAGGAAGAGAACACTCCTTCACTTTATAATAAAATCCATATTATTTTAGAAAGTAGATGACTCCATAAACATTGTATCACCTCTACTTCATTTCCAGTCACTCACGACTAAAAATTTACAATCCCTTTTTGTAATACATTCAAGTGTGGTATAAAATATCCGACAAATGCCTTCCACGACTCTAGTAACAGGCCATTACTCTTTTTTTCATGTAATTTACAATGACTTTTTACATAGAGAAACTTGATTTGCTTAGAACGATGCCGAATTATTGATCTTTTCAGTGACTATTATCCAACACCACCTATATAAGAAGGCCTTAGTGCAGCGCCACATCGGGAGGCCCACCGTTCGCGTGTCTATATCTGTATGTACTTACCTGTACACTATGATATCTGTCTACACGCCGGCCGCCGTGACGCGGGAGGTCAAAAATGGCCGCCAGCACTAAGGCCTTCTTATATAGGTGGTGTTGCTATTATCTATCCAGTTTCTACAAATTTTTTAGGCCATTCTTTGAATTGTTGACAATTCCGGTCCTCTTTCTAAACTGCATATTCCACAAAGAGTGCGAAGAGTCTCATGTAACACCAACTATTATAACTCTTTATTATTTAACAAAGGGCATTTTTTTAATAATTGTAATAAAAATAGGGCACAACTTTCAAATTACAGTGTTGCCACGTACAGTAAAAAATGATTACTTGAACTCAATTTCAAAAATGCACTCTTACTGCTGGTTATAACTGGTTTTTCTGTAATATTTTCTGCTTGATAATAACTCATTATGCTAAAAGTTGACAGTAAGTATATTGTTTTTAGACAACATTCGCAAGTGGTCAACTGTGGTATGGGAGTTGTGATTCAAACAATGGTGGAAGCAGACGTCGCTGGGGTCATGTTCACAAGACATCCTAACAACGGGGACCCTAGACAATTGTTTATTACTTCTAGTTATGGACTAGGGGAGGTTTGAAATTTCTTTGCTACTATATTTCGTTGTTGTCTTTCTGTTATGTTTTTTATCTTGATTATTTTTGGAACTACAATTTCATTAAATTCTCTGAAATTTATTTTCTAACAGAACCGTTATTGGTATAACATTATGTATTTTTTTTTCTAATTTTATATGATAATTATGTAATGTATAACATGTAACAGGCCTAGGCCGTGGATGTCATAAATAAATATTTCGTATAATAAATTTAAGTTCTTGTCTACTATGTTAGCATTTGAATACAATTCCATGCTTTGACTGCTATTCTCAAATTCACGTTCCAACTCAACGCAAGAAGCTCTTGCTTAGAACTTAATTAGTTGCCAGTTTGTAGTTACGTAACTAATGTATTGGATAAAACATTTTCAGAATACAGAAATGTCAAAAGTCCCAATAAAAATTGGATACGACGCAACTCAATCGTCTGTTTTTCATTTCAGAATAGCCGTCTTTTTCTTAGTTTGATTACCACTGTGTTAGCATTTGATTACAATTCCATTCTTTTTCTCAACTTGTCTACTTCTGTATTATCATTTGAATACAATTCTGTTCTTTCCTAACTTGTCTCCTATGTTGAATACAATTCACATCTTTTTCTTAACTCATCTACTATGTGACCATTTCAGAGTGTTGTATCGGGGCATGTAGAACCTGACACGATCATCGTGGACGTCAATGGAGACTCTTTGGCCATAAAGAATTATACGGTTGGCAGAAAAGAACAGCAAATTATGATTGACCATTCTGAAAATAATCAAACACTGTCATTGAGTACAAATATTGACGAGGCTAAGAAGAAAAGTTTAACAGACGAGGAATGCTTGGCCTTGGCTGCACTTGGATTGCAGCAAGAAAAGCTGTGGGGATCTCCGCGTGATATCGAATGGGCTATATCCAAGGTATATATTTTATTTCTATCAACTCATTGAATGCTGACTAGTTAAAAACAATTCTTAGAAATACGAGGAACAAAATGGGTGCGGAAAGGGCAGTCAGCATTAACCAATACATTTATTGTCCCGCATGCAATAATTACGGAATATTGTGTATATTTTTTCTGGGCCATGCCACATTTATAGTGTTCCATAATTTGCCTTTTGTATGATGGCCTCACACTAGGTATATAAAACTAACTCGGCCTCACACTAGGTATATAAAACTACCTCGGCCTCACACTAGGTATATAAAACTACCTCGGCCTCACACTAGGTATATAAAACTACCTCGGTATTCAATGGGCTAACAATAATGACTTTTTTTTCAATAACTGAGGTTATTGATTTTGGATAATTTATGAAATTTCAGGGAAAAATTTATTTGTTGCAAGCGCGCCCTATTACAACCTTAAATTACTGGTCGGAATTTGAATTGCTTCATGAGTTTGACACTGCAATTATGTCCGATGAAGATATAATGATATTTTCCAATACCGGAGAGGTGAGAAAACCCAAATATTTCTATCTGAAAAGCTTTTGATAGATTCGAAACATTTAACACGAATTTTTTATTTTTTTTAGGTTATGCCCGGAGCCTTTTCAATACTAGGCCAAACATTAATAGTAGACACTCTAGACAGAGCCATCTCTTATCAAGTCAGGTATAATGATGCACATCATGAAATTATACCGTTTAGTCTGATGACCATGACACATCATCACGCTGGCTTGAACTTTTTAAATGTAAGTTTATTTCACTAATGTTATTAAGGGGGCGTTTTTAATGTGACACGTCTTATTCCAAATATACTATTTTTGTAAAACCAGTGTATTGGGAAACAATCTAAACAGACGAGTCTATCAGATCTTGGACAACAGAGCTGTGGGCTGACAACCATCTAGGCCAGGTGAAAGCGCATTCTATTTCTATGAAACATTTACCGTTCTCTATGGCTAATTATCATTTTGTTGAAACTTGTATATATACAGTAAGTGGGGAAATATTCCTTATTTTTGAAATTTTCGACGTTAGTAACATCTACCAGTGGATCGATACAATACTTGGAGTGATTCTATTAGGCTTGTACCTAATTGGGTTCTTAGTAGTGACATCTGTTGGATTGTAATGGAATTAATTTTTCAACTGAAAATCCAATTTTTACTTCTATTCTTGTTCAATAGATGTTGTTGAATGTACTTTGATATTTCGTTATCTGACAAGAAATTTATTTTCCAACATGTTCTGTTGAGATTGTTTCCCAATACATTGGTTTTGATTACCTATTTTACTAAAAAAAATCTAGTCTTCGATCCGCGATGATATAAACAAAAAATATTTTTTTTTAAATATATTTTCAGTCTATTTTAATAAAACCAGAAAAAGAAGTCTCTATTAGATCAAAAACTTTGGACATAGCCATAGCTGGACACATCATCACTAATGAAAAGAATATTTCTGTAGCTATACATAGAAATGGAATTTATAAATTATCACCTCTCAAATCTATTTTCCATTACACTGGGGTAAGTTTGTTTGACTGATGTTTCATAATAAATTGACACTTTTCTTTACAAACCCAACACCAGGTGGAAATTTTAAGTGAAAAACATTCTGACCTAACTGGGCATTGAACCTGGGATTTATAAATTAGAAGTCAGTACCTCTACTATTAGGCTATTGAGATCATTAAGCTCTTTTTTTATGCCTGTCGGATGACTTTACTGAAAACTTTGCCGCATTTTTTAGAAAATTCACGCTCAAACCATTAATAATGTCACCAGGTAATTTGTTCCACACCTCAATTAAACGATTTGTGAGAAAATGTTTAGTTGGATTGGAGTTGAATTTAGTTGGCTTATGTTTGAGTTGATGTCCTCTCAGATGTGTGTTTTGAGTCATTGCAAACATTTCATTGAAGCTGGGTAGGTGTTTATGTCCATGCAAGATCTTGTTGGTCTCTATGAGGTCACCCTGAGTGTGGTCAGTCCCAGTGCCAGCAGCCTGTCGATATTACACCAGATTAATTTTAATTTTTATAATATTTTACAGTGTATATGGAACAGCCAGAAAAAATCTGAAATGTGTACTGAAATGTCGAAGAAGTATAAAATTGATTTAACTAAATGCAGCTCATCTTTAGAAATGTACGAAGAAATTGCAAAGAATATAAATCTCCTGCACGACACAGCTCTCTGTCACACACTAATGTCCAGTGCAAGTGTATTCTCTCAAATTATATTCCTTACAACTTTACTTGGGACGAAAACAGGTAGGTCAAAAAAATTTATAACACGCCATCTTATTTAGAAGTTGTCTATTCACAAAGAAGCTTAGTTTGAACTAATCTAAATTATTTTCTTAAGGGGAATTATAACACTGAAAAAAACACGAAATTAATTCCAATTGTTTTTAGATTAATATTAACATTTTTCCACGTTTCTATAAATATTGAATTTTTTAAGTTGTGGATCGTAAAAAAAATTGAGAGATGTTCTAGAAAAATGATAAAAAAGCATCCGAAACTAGCTAAACTATTTAACTATAGTTCACTCTACAAAAAAAAACATAAACCTCAGTTTCATATTATCATTAACTAAAAGTGCAAAAACTGGTGTTTTGGTGCAAAACTAAGTTTCAAATATTTGACCACTATTTTTTCTAAACATAAACTTTTTTGTTAAGGTTCCTTCCTTCAGTCAAGGTTCTCATAAAGTCCAATAGATGTGTCATCATTTTGCTAATCAAAGAATTATATTCAATTATTTGGCAGCTTCACAGTGGTGGCAGCAAGGGTCGTAGGTTTGAATCCTAATAGAGAGGCATGGGATTTTTCAACACGTTTGACATGTCGTAAACACTAATCATGGGTTTGGGAATTGAAATATGACCAAATTAATGACGATCGTTGTTAATGTAAATTAAGTGCACTAACGTAGTGGTATAATTTTACGATTTAAAATTCTGTTAATCTTGGCATCAATAAGTTGACGTATCGCCTGGAATAATGTTGAATATTATACATAAGGTCATTTTTTTTTCAGTTTTTTATATCATTCGATAGAGTAGACTTTTCTCTATCTACTGGCATTTTCAAAAATTGTAATGAAATATCTTCTTCTAACACTGCAAAAAAAATGGATTTTAATCAATCAAATTCTCAAATATTTGATAAGAATACATTCAATATGGTTGGTATGGGTTCTATTGTTTGTTGTGGGGTTTTTTTGAGTTTCATTATATTTCGTGGAAGGATTTCATTGCAAATTTATTTACCAGCAGTGGTCAGATTAGTTGTTATTTACATAGTGTGTTTATATAAGAGACGACCAGTTTGTATTATTATGTACACTTTATAGGTGCGACAAATTATTATTTTGTTATCTAATGCACTCTAATGTTTGTTTTGTAAAAAAAATTCTTTTGTTATAAAAATAAACAATAGTCATTGTCCATTTACTTTATTAAACTTCTTTTGGCAAATCCAATAAATTTCATTATAAAGAGAGTCAACAATATGTGCCTACCTTATTGTCATTTGTACTAACAATAAATTAATCTTTATTATTATTCATACATTAGTGTACATATTTTGAGAAACAACAACACAGAGTAAAATTTTAATTAAATAACCATAATAATGGAGAATTCCCCACAGTTTGAGGGCTTGGCTATTTGTGTAGGTACCTGGATATTTTTTTAAGATATTTCGTTGAATATTGAACGGACCCCAAAGAAGTCACTAAAATTTTGTTTTTCAACTTTGAAGGCTTAGGTATATCCCAAAACTTTTAGTATGGATATCTAACGTTCTTTCATGCGATACTTCCGTTGTTGAATCCCTGTTATTCTCATTTTTTGTATTGTTTCACATTTAAAGCATGCTGGTTGTAAGAAGTTTTGAGACCAAGGTTCAACATTATTTTACAGATTTCACTATGGAAAATTATCAAGACATAGCAACAATTCTTTCTTCGTGTACAGACACTGTATCGGCTGAGATTCCTCAAATGTTGAAAAAAATTGCTTTAGCTTTAGACGAATCTGGAAAGATGGAACTCTTTAAAGAGCAAACTCCTGAAGGAGCACTGAACTGGCTGAAAAATAGTATTCCAAATGTCCACTCAATGCTGACGACTTTCTTAGAAAAACACGGGCATCGTTCTATAAAAGAGGTATTATGTGGGTTTTAATATTTACATTTATTTATTCTATGGTTTTTTTGTCAGATAAAGTGGATTAAAATAAAAGAATAGTCTTTTAATAATAATACCACTTGGCTTTTTATTCAAAGTCTAACAACAACAATAAAGAAGAGACAAAGGAAGCGTAATAAAGCATAGAGTTTACAGAAAAATTTGACACTGACATTTTACACATTTATAGATGTTTAAACTTCTTTCACCTTTGTTTAACAAATTATTGCATGCATGACTCGTTTAGGGAGCGTTCAATTATTACGTAACGCAATATGGGGGGGGGAGGGGGGGGGGTTATTCTTGTAAAACGTTATTATTGTATTACCGGCGCTGCAACAAAGGTATTTAGTGACTTTCCAGTAATAATTGTGATTTGAGGTAAACATAGTTGTAATATGTGCGTTAGGCAAAATTCAGAGAATGAGAAGAGGGGTAACAAAAAGCGTTACGATCAGTACTTGGCGGCCAATTTGTAAGTATTGACAGTTGCCTTGGTGTCGTCAAAGTATTGCGTAGTTATCATTCGAAAATGAAATCGAATAATTTATTAGTAGTGCATTAATATTGTTGTATTTATTAGTGTTATTTTTATGAAAAAAGTAGATTTCAATAAATTTTATTCACTCAAGGACAAACCGGGAATTCACCGGCTTTGTGTCAAAATGGATTAGGATTCGCTGCCAAGTCCTAAAAAATTATCTTGTTTTTCATGGCACTGATGCAATATTAGGGTTATACTTGCGCAGGATATGGAATGCATTTGGTACGCCCTTGCACATATATCAGCTGCCGATAGAGTCTTCAAATTCACCATGTTCTAAATAAATCATCAATATTCTTTAGCATTGTTCAAGGTTCAATCTAGAACATAGTGTTAAATTCAATAGATCGAGATAAACAAATGTGGTTTTATTTAGTTGAGAGAGTTACATCACATCTTTATTGAAACCACAAACAAACAAAAGCATAGACAAAAAACAGAAAAAGGTTAAGCCATAGATAGACAATATAAATGTAGCTTGCATAGATTATAATACAATCAACACAAAGATAAGTCTAAAAGAAATCATGTTATAAATTTTTAGTTTGATTTGATGACTGATACATGGAGTATGGACCCGACACCTCTCATTGAAACTCTCCAAAGGTCTCAAGGACTTCCTGTGAAGGAGACCAATAGAGCAGTATCTATTAATGAACTGATTTCTAAACTGACAACCCCTATAGACGGAACAACAAGGTGAAGTGATTGTACCTACCTACATTTGATTATGTTTTTTTTAATTTTATAACACAGATATACAGTGATGATAAACAAAAATATTATCTGATAAAAGGTTTGAGCAACAAAAATACCAGTAAAGTACATATGAGAAGTGAGAAATAAGAGACAAACAGCAGAAAAAAACATAAGTAGGCTAAGGGTGAGGGACAGGAGTAAGAAACATGAAAGAAGGAGGAGGAAGTTACTGTTATATTTTGCCTCAACACATTGAATGATGAGTTTTTGAATAAAAAAAACTCAGATTAAATTTTCTATCATTTTTAAAGGAAAGTTCTCAAGTTCGTCATACCACTGTGCCAGAAGTTGGTCAACAGAAGGGAAGCTACGAAAGATGCAAACATATTTGTGATACACAAAATGAGATTGGCCTTCCGGAAATTGGAGAAACAAATGATTAAGGAATGGAGGATACCCGAAGAAAAGTTGATTTATATGTTGAGCTTTTTGGAACTTGGAAGACTGCTGAGGACCAGAGATCCAGGATTGGTAACTAAGTATGTACACAGTTTTTTATGTGCTTAGATCAATGAATATAACAATATCAGCTGTGATATTAAATTATTGTATTTATCTGTTTTTAGGGCAAAATTGAGGAAAAGGTACTTCAAAAAATGGAACGATCTTAGATTTCATGAAATAAATTGGGGCTTCCCACAACCCATCACAGAAGATATCAACAAAAACCACATATCCAATGGTTCTGGTGGTGTGGTTATAACCGGGACGCCCGTTTGTTCGGGCGATGTTGTCGGAAGGGCGTGTGTGATCAATGATATATCAAAGGTTTGTTCTAATATTTACTCAAGCTAGTGGTCTGTCGTCAAACTGGTGAACCAGTGCTCGAAATTCGACCATAGCTTATTTAAATTTTAAGTTTGAACATTATTAAGGTTTCGTTGTCAAAAACTGGAGGAGCGCTATTTCAAAATTTTCTTTCCAAAACAATGACATGGATACATCAAAATTTGAAATATTGATATGCAAAAGTTTTATCTATTATGATTAAAGGCAAAAAATATTAATCTATTCTTAATTCGACCGCAGATAAACAAAAGAATATATGTGTCTGTGTCAATATTAAATACATTGAAGTGTGTGGGAGTATCAAATACACAACACTACAGTAGTGTTTGTAATGTTTTATTTATTTATTTAATTTTTTTTCTGCATAATTTGAAAATGTATTAGCATTTGCCACTTCTTCTCTATATAAACTAGAAGTGTGCGAAATTTCATACTCCTCCGTCCGCACAATTTTCGTAAAATTAGTCACAATTATTAATATTATGGATGATAGGATTTCTCATGGTTTTTCACCCATAACAAAATTATTTCTTTGGTTGGTTTTAGATTAATGAACTTCAAAATGGCGACATATTGATCACTCATTCTACAGATATTGGCTGGTCTCCATATTTTCCGATGTTGTTAGGAGTCGTCACTGAGTTAGGTGGACTCATCTCTCACGGTAACCTTATATATTATTGACTGTTTATATAAATCCGTTAATCCATGGTTAACCACTGATGATCACATGTGTCCTGAATCTGGCTGGTTCAACCACAGATCAAATTTCTCTTATTAAAAAAATATTTGATCCATGCCATAGACATCTGTTATTAGCAAATGGCAACTTTGCATGACACTTGAATTTTATAACCAAACAAAATCATAATGGGCCAATGGTTATGGGAATAGATGTTTGCTTTGGTTAAAATATGTTTATATTTGAAATTGTAGACCAAAATATGATGGATCAAAAGCTGAAACAGTAAAAAAATTAAGACAACAAACAAACTTAAATTGCGTAAAGCGTACTTGTACACTTGCAGCAGCCATCAGCTGATGTAAAATCCAGCATTGAGATTACAGAAGGTGACTAAATCCAAGGATCAAACATAGAGCTATTTCTATTTTTAGACAGATCGGATTTTTTTAATAAGTTTTTCGGTTGAGCGGTGGTTCATCCTTTGTCTGAAATTTTACCACCGCAAATGTCCGTTACATTTTTGTAATATTATATTATTAAAATAAGGATAAGGTTAAGAGAGTTTATATTTCGTATTTTTCTGATTAATCTGAAAATTTCCAGGTGCTGTTGTGGCGAGAGAGTATGGTCTGCCGTGTATAGTGGGGGCTGAGGGTGCTTCCAGCGCCTTTAAGACTGGTGACCAAGTATTTCTGTCTGCAGGAAGAGGAACTCTTCAAAAGACGTAAAACATATACTTATTATTTCCATAAAACAATGTACCTACCTATAGTTAAATATTTGTTGTTCAAAGTTGTATTACTTGTAAAAAAAATACAAAAAATAAATTAACAGAGTTTAATTAGTTTGTGATTTTTTTACATCTCGTGTTTCTCAATCATGTACTACTTAGTCGACCGTCGAATCTTAGTACAGTAAATGCCCTAAATAGGACAGCGTTCCAACTTAAATATTGGTCAGAAATTTCCTGTCAACTCATGCTCTATGTAGAACATTTATATGGACTCTGGAATGTACAGGATGTGCATTCCAGTGTACCTCTTTTGTGAGTGCTTACCAATGATTCATAACAAACACAGAAACCTGGACCCAGATTCAAAGAGTTGAACGCCAATAAGGTTCTCCGATTATTTCAGGAGGTTAGACTGAGCGATGAACTCTAAATGCAGGGCCAGTCACAATAGTTCCATCACGGGACGTAGTGACGGCAACCTCCTAGGAGGCAGCAGGCCTAGTAAATAAATCTTATTATATAAATGAATGTCGGGTTAGTGCGAACACTTATAACTCGAGATCGGCTAAACAGACTCTTTCAAAGTTTGATTTCTCCACTTTGGATAACAGAATAACTAATAAAAAGTTGAAAAATGGATAAGAAATAATATAAAATAGAATATTAAAGTAAGTATGGAACGGATTTCCTGCGACGCCGTAACAACAAAATTATTGTTTACTGCACATTATGATAGTTTCCTCTCATTCTCGCAAACGTATTTGCCACTCTTACAGTAGGCCATCCCACTTACTCCAATTTTCATACAAAGTCAATAAAATTGTGCACACACAGTATCGGCAATTCATTTGCGAGGTAGAATAGGTAGCATATTATATTCTCGCGTTGTTCCTGCCTGAAGAAACAGAGTAGTGCATTTAATGGGTCTAAAATCCCTTTGTTCCAAACCTTGTCACTTGATACACTTTTGTCATAGTTTTATTCATTATTCACGACTGCCTGTGCAAGGCTGTCTTGATTACCAACTGTTGGGGGAGTTAATGGTTTTATGTAAGTAATTTTCATGTTCGTTTGCTAACAACTAATTAATGTTTATTTTTATGCGTATTTCTTGTCTTTTGTAGCTACTGATAAAACTCAACAAAGGTTGAAATTTAATTAATACTTTCGATGTTCCAGTTTTAGTTTCTACAATAGGCGCTCTTTTATTCGTAACACTTATTTTGATAAGTGATTCCTTGAAATTGATGCCTAGATCCTTTTCTATATAGAACAACAATTTTGAAATTGCACCTTTAGAAATGAATTTTTTTAATATTGTGAATAATCTTTATAAAATTTTTTTTAAAATGAATCTGTGCTCACTCAAAGCGAACACAAATACTTTCTTTAACTCTTTCAAGGTAAGCCACTTACAGCTTGTGTCGTGAAAGGGGAATTTGGTCGCCACCTGAGATTAAACCTACGACCTACAGTAGGAAAGTCGGCATTCAAGATGCAGCTATGTTAGAGACTTGGTCTATAATTTAATAAGTAACACTTTTCAATTACAGCCTGCTTTTTATTGCCTGAGGTAATATTTTCTAGATAACTGGTCCCTTGCTAAAATTTTTGGAACAATCAAGATTTGTACCAGGTCTGTCATATTTGTTTAAAAGTTATACTGTAGCTTTGTGAACCATTTACAAAACATATGAAAATATAATACTTAACACTATTATTGTACTTTACTGTGCTGTTAATTGAAGTACCATTTTTTAATATTTAACTACGTAAAAAAAGCCATTTTAGTCATTGATTGAAAACATCAGTAATGCCAGTGAATTTCAGAAGAATGTATTATCAAAAGTTTCGTTCTCAGCGTTTAGTTATAAACGTGACGTTAATTTTTGTGGCTATTTTTTTAACTTACTACTTATTTAAAAGTATTTTCGGTGGAAGTACTAAGTACGACATGAGACACCTCCATAACATTCACAATCACGTCAGTAAGGACGCGAATGATGGTTCATGGCATGACATAGAGGCCACTGTCATAGAATATGATCCAGAAGCAGACCCAGTGTGATATGATTACTTCAAAAGCCACGGAAATATTTTCATCGTAATATTGTTGAAATGTTATTTTGTACAAATAAAGAATTTGATTGTATCGTTATAAATTACTTGAGTCTTCATTTAAAACAAGGATACTAATAATTTTAAGAGTATATTCAAACACCATCTGGTCGATTCTGAGTAATGAATTGTTAGAGTCAGTTGTTACATATTCGTTAAGATCTAGTCCTGAAAAATGGTCACAAGAATCTAGACATAATTAGAACGTTGTGCACCAACAAAGCCAATAAAGATGAGACATTAACAAAAAATGGATATAGTCATATCCTGGCGCCAAATACATGACAGCAGTCGCAGTCTTTAAATTTGATTGCTCTCTTGTTCTCAATAATTTCCAACTTGTATCTCTATATATGACAGCAGTCGCAGTCTTTAAATTTGGTTGCTCTCTTGTTCTCAATAATTTCCAACTTTTTTCTCTATGTTTCATTAATTATTAAATTTCTACTTGTTACATACATGAGATTTTTCGACATGTTGAACATGTTGAGAATTCTCATGATTAAGAGTTTCGGAGACAAATATTACCACCTAATGGCGAACGTTGTTAACGTAAAGTGATCACACTAAGCCAGCCTTCGAAATAACAGTAGAAGACGGTCGTAAGCCCGTAGTGGTTTGTTCCATTTAAAAATCGGACATAAGTCATGAATTATTAGAGTCATTAGTTGTTATTTTTTCTCTATATATTTTCATTAATTATTAAATATCTACTTGTTGCATACATGAGATTTTTCGACATGCTGAACATGTCGCGAATTCTCATGATTAGGAGTTTCGGATACTTAAACATCACCACCTAATGGCAAACGTTGTTAACGTAAAGGGATCACACTAAGGGAGCGTTCAAGTATTACGTTACGCAATATGGGGGAGGGGGTTATTCTTGTAAAATGTTACTATTGTATTACCGGCGCCGCAATAAAGTTATTTAGTGACTTTTCAGTAATAATTGTGATTTGAGGCATACATAGTTGAATATGTGCGTTAGGCAGCGTTCAGAGAATGGGAAGAGGGGTAACAAAGAGAGTTACGATGCATCTCGGGGAGGGGGGGGTCAATAATGTTAAAAAAAATGCGTTATGTAATACTTGAACGGTCCCTAAGCCAGCCTTCGAAATAACAGTAGAAGACGGTCTTAGTGGTTTGTTCCATTTAAAAATTCAGTAATGGATATTTAAGAGTCATTAGTTGTTGCTGGGAAGTCTCTATAAGGTAGGTCCTTTTTGAAGTTTTTGAAGAAAATTTAAGATTGAAATGACATCCATTGTGTTAGATCATATCACAACAAATTTAATACAAGAAACATCAACACTAAAACATGATTCATAAAATAGCACCCATATAAATGTCAAAATATTATACAAGATAAGAAATCAGTGCAGATTGGGATGATGTGAAAGGTACAATAAAAAGCACAAACGAGGACAGGGTCTTGGATGATCCATGAACAGGGGCAGTGGTCAAGTGCTACTGCCACTATCCTACATACTCTTCAGCAGATTATTCATGGCGTCTCTGGTTGCCCGCACTCGTCCCATCCGTGTTAGACTTATTGCACTTTGCCATTCTGCCGGGGCATATGGATTTCGGGATGTTTTGTTTGTTTGGTCATCTACATCCGGTGTTTTTCTGAAATGTTACAACCATTAATGGTTTAAGATAAGCCACCTGCACATTATACTAATTAGTATAATGTGCAGGTGGCTTATCTTAAACCCCGTACCTACGATGATTAAAATAATTTCTAATAATCAGATGTGCCAGAACATTGAAAATAGAGATTCGCGGATACAGATCATCGGCATCTAGATCTACGAATACGGAACACAGCTTTCATAATTGAAAAAAAAATTGCAATGTACGCACCACAAACCTGCCAAGTTAAGTATTGTTTTTGAAGAGCAAATTTTACTTTTTAATTATGACATATTTGTTTTTTGTAGCTTACTTAATGCTTTTGAGTTTTCAAATTATTTTATTAGCATTCAGATTTGGGAAGATTTTCCAGAACAAATGTTTTATTATTTCAATAGGCTTTAATTTATAGGAATATTTAAATAAATTTGAGAAACAATTAATTGGTAACTCAGTACCAATAATGTATTCCTATTTGATTGCACAATATGATGCAACGCCAATATAACTAATATTATGTATACCTATATAAAAAAAAATTAAATTCAATTTAACATTATTTCATTTAATTGTCTTATCTCTAATATAAATGAAAGTCAGGTTAGTGCGAACACTTCAACTCGAGATCGGCTGAACAGATTCTTCCAATGTTTAATTTATTGGATTCTTCTCCGCTCCGGATAACAGAATAACTAATAAAAAGTTGAATAAATGGATAAGAAATTATATAAAATATAATATTAAAGTTAGTATGGATCGGATTATCTAACCGGTACTGCCACCGCCATCTGTTGGGGAAATAGGGAGATGTCTGGTAGATTGATATTTTGATAGAAATATTCTATAGATCAATGTTTTCCCTATGTTTCCACAGATGGCGGTAATTTTACCGACATTGTAATTGTATATTATAACCACATAACTTTTGATTGTTTCACAATGAGTAGTCATGTAGGTATGTTAGATATTTTTTTTTTTTTTTTTTTTTTTTTTTTTTTTACCCATCACGCCGTGTCCCGTAAGGGGTAGGCAGAGAGAACGGACCTCCACTCTTTTCTATCCAAGCATACTTCTTTCGCTTCTTCCACCGACATACTATTTCTCATACAGCTTCTCCTATTTCTCATACTTCTTACCTGGCCTTCCTTGAGGACGGAATCGATGTGTTCGATCCACGTCATTCTCGGTCGCCCACGCTTTCTTACACCTTTCCTTTCAGCCTTATGAATTATCTTTGTCATTCTGTTTGCATCCATTCTTTCCACATGCCCAAACCATCTCAACTTATTAACTTTCATCTTTGTCACAACACTTACTTCCATACCACATTCTTTCCTAATATTTTCATTCCTTTCCATATCCCATAAAGTTTTTCCACATATTCTTCGTAGAGATTTCATCTCTACTGCATTTATACTACATTCTTCTTTTTTCGTCCATGTCCACGTTTCACAACCATACATCATCGATGGTAGCAGGATTGCGTTATGCACTAGTTTCTTTGCTTGTAGTGAGACGTTGTTGTTTCTCATTATAGGTCTTAGTGCACCGCCCACCCTGCAACCAGCAACTTTCCTACGTTCGATTTCTTTTTCACACTTTCCATCACGACTAAACATGCTTCCTAAATACACATACTCATTCACTTGCTCAAGACATTCATTTTCTACGGTTACTTTGCAATTCGTTCTTGCTTCATCCCTTTCAAATACCAAAACCTTTGTTTTGCTTACATTCATTTTTAGACCATTTTTTGCACAATTTTCAAACACACTTGACACAAGTTCTTGCAAATCATTTTCACACTCAGCCATAAGTACTAAATCATCTGCATACATAAGCGCACATACCTTTATTCCATTTAGTTCAACCCCTATATTTATATCTTTTAACCCACTGACGCAAAAATCAAAGAACAAATTAAACAACCAGGGTGACATGACGCACCCTTGCTTCACACCTTTCGTAAGATAGAACTCCGGTGAAAGGTGACTGTTCACCTTCACACACGCAGTACTTTCCGAATATAGCGAAGCAATGGCACGAATCAACCGGTTATTCACTCCATAAATTGATAGAACTTCCCATAATTTACCCCTGTCTACCCTATCATATGCCTTTTCCAAATCTACGAATGCACAGAAAAGCTTCTGATGTTTACTCAAAAGCTTCTCCGTAATCATCCGCAGAGCGAAGATCTGATCGGCACACCCCCTCCCATTCATAAAAGCCCCTTGTGCATCCCAAACTTTATTTTCAGTTATTGTTCTAACCCTTTCTGCTAAAATTCTACTATATAATTTACCCACGTTGCTCAACAAGCTGATTGCACGATAGTTGCCACAGTCCAACCGGGAGCCCTTCCCCTTGTACAGAGGGCAGATAATGGCTTTCCTCCAGTCACCTGGGGTACGGCCTTCCGTCCAGCACAAGTTGAAAAGCTCCAGGCACCACTGCAGCGTCACTCGGCCGCCATACCTGATAAGCTCCGTTGCTACCCTATCGCAACCTGACGCTTTCCCATTTTTTGCTTTTTTTAGCGCATTCATAAGTTCATTCATACTGATTTGCTGACTCTCATCACCCTGTCCATTTATACTTACTTGGCACAAACTGCCGCATCCATCATTGGTTTCAAACAACTCTTCAAAATACTCTTTCCATCTCAGACCTATATCCTTTTCCTGTGTCAGCATACATCCATTTTTATCTTTCAAACAATTCACTTTCTCATCCTTCCCAGACCTTTTCCTTTTCACTTCCTTCCAAAAAAGCTTTAAATTGCCATTCACATTCGCACTTAATTTTTTACATTCATTATCCTCTAATTTTTTCTTTTTCAAGCTCACAAGTTTCTTAACTGCATTCTTCTCTTTCTTATAAATATCATACATAACTGTTTTGTCGGAGTCATTCTTCGCACAAACTACATTCTTCCACGCATTCTGTTTTTTATCCACAGCCGCTTTCACTTCTTTGTCCCACCATGCATCACCTTTTTTCCTACCCGTTTTAGATTCCCCACATACTTTAATCGCACTATTTACTAAAGATTGTTTTATAATTTCCCATTGTTCCTCTAAGCTATAATTGATTGATTCTAAGTTGTTCAAAGTGCTTTCAATTAATCTTACATATTCATCCTTACAATTATCCTCATTTAACTTTTCGATTCGTATCCTTTTGGAGCTTTCCACTTCTCTCGGTCTCGATCGCCAACCACGGAACAGATCAATTTTTGCAACTACAAGGAAATGGTCCGTCCCTAGTTCCGCACCTCGAAAAACCCGAGTATCCGTGGTCAAACCCCTCAGTCTAGAATCCACGCACACTAAATCAATCATACTTTTTTCATCCTTTCTTTGCCACGTGTATCTGTGGATCTTTTTGTGTGCAAAAAACGTGTTTGCAACAAAGAGATCCATTTCTAAACATAAATCCAGTATCCTATTTCCATTGTCGTTAACCCGTTCATCCCCATATGCACCCAGAACCCTTTCATAACCCTGTCTTCTAATACCAACCCACCCATTTAAATCACCCGCTAAAATTAATCTTTCGTTATCCCCTCGGTTTTCTGCAATATCACTAACGTTTTCCCAAAACTCATCCTTTTCAGCATCAGAGACGCCATCACAAGGAGCATATCCTATTACTAAGAAAATCCTCGTAATGCCTATTCTGAAACGGATCCAAATAAGCCTGGGACTAACAAATTTAAAATCTTTCATACATTCACTCATTCTTTTTGATAAAATAGCCCCAACACCTTGTTTCGCATGCTCCGACTCAGGCACACCAGACCACATAACATTCAACCCATTTTTATCAATCATACCACAGCCTTTCTTCTTTGTTTCATTCAGACATACAATATCCAGACCTTTATCATTCATACTATCAATAACTTCATTAATTTTAGCATCCATGCATCCCCTGATATTCCACACACCAAACCTACACTCGTCCGCTCTCCTCTTTGCGCCTCCCCTATTTGATATTATATGTTAGATATTATATGTTTTGTAACCCAACAATATTTTATTGAGCCTAAGGCGGGACGAAGTTTGATGGGTCAGCTAGCAGTGTAATAAAAAGATCCATCCTCAGATATCTGGCACAACACTAATTAGAATATCTATGGTGAAGTATTAAGAAAGACTGACGTTATTAGGATCTTGCAACTGTGACACCATCTTCCTCGCTACTTTGTTGAAATATTTCCAATGGTGAGTCTTTAAAAACATTTTATTTTTGAAAATTTTCCAATCCTGCTCCACTTCGCCCAGCACGTTCACATCGGAACCATCTAAAAATGGGTATTTATTGTTTATTAAAAAAATATTTTTTTTGAAATTATACCGTTGTAAAAAATAAAGTTTTTAGTTAGCACTTACCCATTTTACCAACAATAACCTGATCAGTTTCTTTTACCAAATTTTGTATCCAGTCGTTCATATCGTCCAGAGTCCCGAGAAAATGCTGGACAATTTTGGAATACTGGTCTATAACGACTGCAAAATAAGCATTTTGATGTCACTGGTAAAGAGTGATGAAATGTCTATATTCAGGCCAGAGTAACGGTTGACATACATACTTGCGTTGTTGCCTCCTTTGGCTGGATCTCCATCGTCCTTCCCCGTCTTATTGTCCAGATCCTCGAACATTTGATCTAAGGTTTTTCTGCGTTTGCCCGGGGCTGTCGATGTTGGTTGTGTATATCCCGGGCAAATACATTTACACCCTGCGCCAGTTCCCGTTACCCCCGTTGGAGGGTTATTTCCACCCCGTTTCGCTGTATCATCAACTTTGGTGGGTGGCCCTTGAACCTTCTTGGTTTTCGCGGTATCATCTTCCACTTTCTTTTTCTTTTTGTCCTCTAATGCATGAAAATAATATAAATTTCAATTGTGGGAGTATGGGGAGGTAAATTGTTTGGGGACAAGGTAACAAGAATAGCATAGGCCTGCTCACCCATTGCGGCTGCTTCTCTAGCGCTTGCGTCAGCTTCTGCCTGAAATAGTCCACAGAATTACACTCGGGATCGCCACATATTTGCCTCGCCTCTTTTGTATAGAGTGGAACCTCTATAACGAGCACCTTTCAAAAGAGCAATTCGCATATCGAGTACACCTACGACATTTGAGTTTTACAGAGAGGGAAATCCCGTTTTCACAACATTTACTTGGGAGGCGTCCATTAATCACGTGAGCCCAAAAAGGGGAGGGGGGTCTAGTGAGAAAATCACGTGCAGTTATTTTTTCTGATGAATTTAAAGGACCACAGTTGCACTTTCAGAAATTTGAGAAATTGACGAAAATTAAAATCATAAGTTTCTTAATGCTTCGTACTAAAAAAATATACCTGATTTTCGGGGGGGGGGGGGGGGGGGTTCTGAAACATCGCCAGGGGGGGGGTCTAAAAAAACTTTCAAAAAAAAAGTCGCGCTATTAATGGATGTCCCATTGTGAGCAGCAACTGCCGCGTCAGTGCATTAGTCTGATGTATTTAGTGCTCGTTCCGCTCACCCACTTCTATGTGAGAAAAATATTTTGCATAACTAGTGTTTCACTTAATGAAACTCATTCTGGAACGAATTATGCTCGTTATGCGAGAGGTTCCACAATATACATTTTTTGTCACTTCTTATTGACATTACATACCTTAAGTTTAGCGCATCTATCCCTATCCCCTCGATCAGACTCTTGCTTTTCCTTGATCATCTGCTCCTGAAGCATTTGCTTCTTTTTCGCCGCCTGTTCTTTACAGGCTGCTATTGCCTTTGCTCTAGCCTCTGCGGCAGCCGCCTCTGCCGCTGCAAGAGCTGCCGCTTGTTCTGCAGCCAGCTGTGCGGCTCTCCTCGCCGCTTCATCTTCTTCAGACGATTTGCTTTTATCTTTACCGCCATCCCCATCACTATCTCCTTCAACCGGCTTTTTCTTTTTTTTTCTTTGTGGCTTGGGTTTGGGAGCAATGAATTCTACAATTACATAAAACAAATAATTCTTTATTTGTATTCTCAACCGTTCAAATAATTGAAACTCTTTAGTTTTTGGCAACCTTACCTACTTTCTCCTTTGGTACAGGTTTCTTTTCAATTTTTGGCTTTCTCTCTGGATATTCCTTCATCATACAAAATAATACATTCGTTATGTATATTAACTATACATTATTTGAGATTCAGACCAAAGGGGACGTTCAAGTATTATATAGATTATTTTTTAACCTCCCTCCCTCCGCGTAACGTGTTTCTGTAACCCCCTCCTTCCCTAAACGTTCTAAATCGATCCAAACTCCCTGTACACCCCACTAGGGGCATAAGGAGGCAACAAGAGCTCTCCATTGTTACGTAAAGATGATCGGACAATCTTTGGGTACTCACATCAATAACGGACTCTAGGAGTAGCCATTCTTGGACAACCGTTGCCTGTATCCTGTCAAGAGAGCTCCACCCTCTGTAGCCTGGTAGTATGCGCGCATGACATTTGGATTCATTTGGATGGCCTGGTTGTTACATAACTATTTTTTTTTTACATTTTAATGTTTAATTATTAAGTACTCTAAAGTCTTTTAAATACTTTGATCTTGTTTAATCGTGTTCGCGGAAATACTATAATATTTTTTCGTTTTTCCCTTTCTTAATTTCATATTTTAAATTGAAAAAAAAAAAAACAACGTGTCGTCTGAACCCCGCTCGCGCATCGGTAACGCAGTGTAACGTTTTACATGCCCCCCCCCCCCCGCCCCCCCATCAAACTGCGTTACGTAATACTTGAACGCCCCCTAAATATGGACAGAAAATTATTTTAAAGCTACCTTTTTGGGTTCACAACAGGTGCAGTCAAAAATATCCCCCAATGTAGCTGCGCCTTCTAAATCTGAACACACGAAAACATTTATCAATTTATTATTTGATAATTTTTATTTTTTTTTTCAATTTGAATACCTTGCCAAAGAAAAAAATGTGACAACTAACCTCGGTCTCCCCTACCTATGTTTTTTTATCTATAGGTGTCACAACCCAAAACACGTCTTGACAGTAATTTTTATACTCACTCATCTTCGCCCCTTCACACGAAATCGTCCCTTTTTTCTGCAGCAAATCTTGAATCCAACCTCCAAACTGTAAAACAACGCATTCGTTATTCTCTTCATCATAAAAAGTCATATTGAAAAATGAAAAAAAACTGACTTGTGATTTTAAAACGTTGTATTTCTGAGGTTTTTGCAATTCCCTTCTTGATTTTTTTTACTTCAACCATTTCTTTATTCTTCAGCAATTAGAAAAATCTATTTTTAGTTTCCAAAATCGAGAAGGTACTTTATTCACAATTTTCAGTTTTAGGTGGAAAATTAAAAAAAAAAAAACAAAAAGTTAAATAGCTCGGAAACCACTGGCATTTGACACCCAGTTAATGGAAACAAAAGTGTTGCAAATTTGCTCTTGTATAACCCCTTTCAAGGAATGTATCGAATTACCAGTCACCCTTTATATATAAAAATAAGAAATGTGCTCTAAAAAAATTGATAAAATACAGTGGCTTTCAGTGACAAATCAAGTAATCAAACTCCAAAAAAAGAGCGTGAGTGAGGAAAACCTAATTGATGATGTGGAGTAATAGAGTGAGTCCATCCATCACTCCAAAATACAATCGCGTTAAGCCATTCACCCATCACTCCAAACCGTTCGTCAATGGGGAAGTCTTGGTCCAGATATATCTCATTTTGTCATAATCCTTCCACCCGGGTACATATTTTGCTGTTTTTATTTGATAACACCAAAATGCATGTATTAACGTTTTAACGATTGAAAAACAAAACTCAAGTTGCACATCTGTCAAAAATGGATGACATCCATTTGGAGTGATCGTTAATGGACATTTTTTTTGGATGGCATCCATTTGAATGGATGGCAAAAGAATAGAACGGATTAAAAAGATACCTTGTATCTCTTAAATCCAAACAATTGATGCACAATGCAATCCTGATTCCATCAATGATGTATGGGAGTGAAGCATGGACATGGGCGAAAAATCTGGAAGTTGGAATAAATGCTGTAGAAATGAGATCACTGCGTAGGATATGCGGAAAGAGACTGATTGATAAGGTGAGGAATAATAGTATTAGAAAGGAATGTGGAGTGGATGTTAGTGTAGTGACTAGAATGAAAGTGAATAAATTAAGGTGGTTTGGGCATGTAGAGAGAATGAACGAAGATAGAATGACTAAAAGGATATATAAATCTGAAAGAATGGGTGTACGCAGACGAGGCCGACCTCGATTGACATGGCCCGATCATATCGGTGCCGTCTTAGAGGAGGGCCAAGTCAGGAGTAAAAGGAATAGAAGAGCATGTATGCGGAATGTTATGCGTTTGGAAGAAGCGAAAGAGGTTTGTTTGGATAGGAAAGAGTGGAAATCCGTACTCTCTGCCTACCCCCTTCGGGAAACGGCGTGATGGGTAAAAAAAAAAAAAAAGATACCTTTTCTGCCAGTGCTAATGCAGTGTTGCGGTTGGGGTCATTTTTGTTGTTAGGATCAGTTCCAGTGAGAGTACACAGCTCGTTGAATACCACACATGTTAAACTCTTTCTGCAAAATTCAACAAGAAATTTCGTATTTTATTTTGCACCTTTTTAATTTTATGCCATGGTTACTGGTTAGTGATTAGCCACGCAGAAGTGATTCTCTTAAAAGTATTTTGTTGAAATTAAATGGTGTGGGAATGGGTTAGGATTTAAATAAGATCTCAACTAAATCATGTTTAGACATCTCATGAATACCCTTACTGGTTCAATTGCTGCACCCCTTCACAACAACTCAGTCCAGTCCTGGTAGGTACTCAGAATAGAGGAGTGTGACAGTAAGTATCATCCTTGCATAGTTCAAGGGAAATCTAAGCTACAGCAGTCGCAGTCTTTAAATTTGGTTGCTCTACTTGTTCTCAATAATTTCCATCAGTTGGCTCTATATCGCATTAATAATTTATAATTAAATATCTGCTTGTTGTATGTACATATGGGATTTTAGGACATGTTGAGAATTCTCGTGTGCTTAAAACACTAGCAAATGACAGGGATAGTTGAAAAAGAAAACATAAATACTTTTCTGCAGGTGAATTCGAACTCTTCAACTTTCTCAGCAGTGATGATATGAGTGTGCACGGGGCCTTGCAACAGCAGTTTCCTTTCAGCAAACCAGCGTTGTTTGCCCCCGCCCCTGTAACCGTCCCTGCCACCGCCCCTGTATCCTTCGCTGCCAAAACCTCTGCCCCAGTTCCTCCACCTCTGTAAAATTTAAGACAGTTAGGTTTGCTAAATATTATATCATTAGTTAGATTGACCATTGTGAAGGTAAAAGGAATCTATGTATATAAAAATGGAGACCTATTTTTGTATATATCACATAATATTTCGTCAATATAATATATACCGTGGACACCTTTTATTTCAATATTTGAAGTTTTACGCCATTTAAGGGAGTAGCAACTTTAGATTTACAGACGAATAATATGTTATTTCAAGAATAATAGAATAAGTAATACCGGGTTACGGACAAACTTATCAATTGGGAAAATATAACATAGCCTTTGTCACCTGGGGATAGTGTAGCCTCCAAAAAGTGAAAGAATTTTTCAAATCGGTTCAGTAGTTTCGGAGTTTATTCAATGCAAACAAACAATCAAATCGTTCCCCTTTATATTATTAGTGTAGGTGTGATGATAAAAAATATCACATACTTTCCTTTATTTCCGGTACATTTTTTCTTCTCAAGAAACTCTGATACAAATACACCTTGCAATTTTTCCATCTAAAAGAAAATTTTCAACTATGATTTATACATATTTCGAATTAATTATTTATTTTACATAGAACTACATAATATATTAATTTTCCGATTATAAAACCAAAAAATCTCAATACATCCCTCAAAAATAATTGTTATGAAATTTATTAAGTTTACGGTTCATACCTCGGTGTATGCAAACATTTTATAGAAGAAAATTATTCAATGGAATCAAAGTAATTATAAAAAATCATTGAAATCCTACAATATTCGGATATTCTTTTTTTTATTTTTTAAAACGATAATATACAAGTTCACGGTCTGATTCGATTTTCACAATTTTTAGATGAAATACATATCAATTTTATAATACACAGATTGGTAAATAAGCATGGTGTGGATTTTAAATTGATGACATTTATTTCAATGAAGTTGTTACCTAGATATTTTTTTTTGGTAATTATACTATTAATAATACAAGGTACTTAATTAAATACTTTTATGTGTTTAATAATATACTTAAAATACTGCCAGCGGTATTGTAGAACAATAAAGTAACACATTTATATTATAACAAAGGAAATTCCTTAAATCCGCTCATTCCCTATCACTCCATCCGTCCAAATGGAGCGATGTCACTCCAAAAATGACCGTGAGGGGGAAAACCAAATGGATGATATTGCGGAATGATAGGTTGAGTTGGATATCCGTTAGTCCATTCGTCCATCACTCGTTAATGGGGAAACTCGAGTGGGCGTCACTTAATAATTATTATTGTCTATATTAAAACTTGGTCCAAATTTGTCTCATTTTGTCATTTAATCCTTCCACCGGGTTACACGCGTTGCCGTTTTAAACTTAATTATAGCAAAATGTGTGTTTTACCGTAGTGGACTTTCGTTAAAATGATTGAAAAAAAAAACTCAAGTTTCACATCTGTCAAAATGGAGTGACATTTGGCTCCATTTGGACGGATGGAGTGATAGTGAATGGGACAATTATTTTTGACGTCGTCCTATGGATTACATGCATTAGGAGTGATAGTGAATGGGGGGCTTAAGAGTAATAATAAAATGGGTTCGAATAAACTCAGGCAAATTACGTTACTACTTTAACAAAAATTATATAACTTGGTGATAACTTACGGGGGGGCATATTTGTGGGCAAGGACTGCAGCAAGATTTTTCCCAATTGCAATCCATGGCCGATTTTATTATAAATTAAAAGACACATAAAATTTTGATAAATAATAACAAAAATAAACACGCTTAAATACAGCTGTCAATAAATTTTCATCATAATTTTCACTTGTTAACAGAAAAAAATTCTAAAATTGATTTTCGTTCTACATTTCTAGACCATAGACAAAAATGTACTACAGTGATATCATCGACAATTTTTTTTTTTTTTTTTATTGAGGCTTTTCACCCGAATTCGAGTGATTTGGCCAAGAAATAATATAATGTTTGTTTTTCTTTTCCTGACACCCGAAAATATGGATTGAGTGACGTAAATGTCAAAATTATCGTTAATGAGTGATATTTTTATAGTTTTTTTTTTGACATTACCATAGCACTTCAATAGTTCTGCTAGTACCTTACTGGAAAATATTTATTTATTTATTCATTATTAATTTACTGTATATTGAATGTATAATAAAATAACACACAAAATATGACATAAAAAAGACATCACAGAATCAACATACAGAGGGCGAGCATAACGAAGTTGCGGTCTCTAACAACTCACCTAAATATAAAGAAAAAAAAAACATAAAAAGAAGAACAAAACAAAGAATACAATAATAAAAAGAAAACAAACTCTAACAAAAAAGAAAAGGAAAGGAAGGTGGTGGATGGGGTGGGAGAGAGAGTAGGATAGATGGGAGTTGAGGACACAGGGACTATGATATATTAAAAAAAATATCTTAGCAAAAGCAAAGATTGGACCAATGATATTTTAACTTTGGTGGGTAAGAACTTTCGTAGCATTTTCAAAGTGTGGAATTTATAGAAAAGTTTCTTCTTAAATGAATTAAATTGATATTGCCAAGAAAGTTTCTGGTCAAAGATTACGCCCAAACTCCTTAACTGTCGCTGAAGATGGTATCACTACGGAATTCATTACGGTAGGAGGAGGTAAGGTCATGTTGTTTAGTCTAGCTAGAGTACGGGCTGCCAATGAATATTGTTTTGGATTTACAATCAATATTAACGAGTATCGACGTAAAGAGAGATAGGTAGTGTCCAAAACAAAGTCACAGCTTTCCAAATTTCCGTCCGAGAATAATAATTGGAAGTTTTCTGGGGAGCTTCCGACAACCGACAATACACACTAGGTGGCAGAACTTCTAATCAGTACAGTCGTCTCGTAACACTTCGGGTTGGTTCGGCAGTTTCCGGCGACCATGTTCCTTGGTGCAAATATGGTATCCGCCATGTTGCATGGCCAATAATGTTGTGAAATCTAGGTTGTCCTTCTAATCCGGTCTATTGTCAAATTATGACAGCTGTTGTCAAACATACCATCTAGCATTGACTGATAAATATACTAATATATTTCCTCTCTTTTTTGTTTTCTCAATTCAACAATTTAACGTTTTAATTATTGATGATTGCAAAAGTGGCTTTTTCTAGGAGGTAAACCATAGTATGTCCTTTTACACTACATACAAACAAAATCACTAGGTATGTATTTGTCTTCAAGGGTGAATTTTCAGTCCCGTTCTTTGAGAAAAAAATCTCAGTGCTGCTGTTCTGTATATATTTTTGTATTCTGTTACGGTATGTTAGGTTGTATTTAGGTAGATATATAAAAAATAAAATAAGATAAACAATTTTATTTGTAATATTATGTAAAAAGAAATGTACAACGATTATTCTAAACGTATTGTTATCTTATTATAATAATACATAAGTTATTTAATTTGAAATAAACTGGAATGATAAATTGTTTTTTTTTTCATTTTCACTGTAACACAAAGTATAAATAAAAAAATTAAAGTATTTATTCACGAAAGACAAAACGGACCGTTGAGGTTATAAACCAAAGAGAATATAATACCTTACGGATATTATAAACGTTAATTTAACCAGTGTTGCCAACGCTGTTTTTCGAACGCAAAGTAGCCTAACTGAAAATTTGGTATGTGGTCATTCCGAAAATTTTAGTATCCGAAGAGAGGTGGAAGTTCACTAAAAAAAGGTCATTTAGTATCCGGAAATGGCGGCACACACACACCACACATGCATAAACCTTAGTGATGGGTAACAAATCACTTTGCATAGCGACCCGAACTGCACGAATCAATAGTGATCCGAATCAATTATCCGGCTCACTTTGGTCAGTTTTGTGATATTTTCCAGGAATAACACAATAATGTATTATTTTTCTTGTAAAATACAGAAATTTTGTAGTGTTCGTATTAATTATTAATATCTAATCTTCTTCAAATCTTTATTGCATCCCCCATAGGCCCCTCACGGGGCACTCGGGTTCATCACATAATTACCTACTCATTAAAATATTTTATTCCACATTAATATTATCAATGATTCTTCTCGATCTTAATAATTGTTTTTTTTTTAATTTTATTTATCAAACCCATATTTTTTTGGCATCTGAAAATTGATTTTGTGTCTTATTGTTCCATTTGATGATTAATTAATTAACTACTTACTAGTTATTTTAATTTTTTATGATTTTATTTGTCTTAACCTTGGTATTTTCTTTATTGGTTTGTGATTAGTTCTCGTCTCTTGGAAGTTTCTCATTTTCCTTTTTTATATTCTTTTTCTTATTCTTATTATATTCTTTCTATTCTATTATATTCTTTTTGTATGTATCTATTTGTTGAGTAGAATTTATTAATAAGCTATCATCTATCATAATTAAAATTTATGTGAAGTTTTTGGTTTCTTATTATGTTAAGCAATGATATTTTGTGAAATGTTAGCCAAAATAAATATGGTAAATAGTATATAATTATATCATTGCTTTTTTTCTCTCAAATTTTGACATTTATTTATTTATCTCATACTCTAATTGACTCGTGACATCTATAGATTCTCACTCTATCCGTTACCCGATAAACACACTCATACCAACTCTAAATTTTTGTATGCCGCCCGGCTAACGTCAAAATCCACGTGGCCGTTAATGGCCCATTAGAAATGAAAAATTTCAATAGGTTGCGAATAAAAACTTTATTTTATTTTAAATACAGCGATCATTTTTATTTGTTTCTAATGGATTCTCGTCTTCTATATTGTATTGGCTTCTTATTGTTTTTAATTTTCTGAAAAAGATGAAAATTAAAAAAAAAAAAGTTTTAAGAATCGCATCATACTTAAGTTCTGTTTTCTGATTCAGTACTAAAACTTATCATGATCTCACTTTTTTGGGTTTTCTGCAACTGCAATCAAACAAGTCATTGAATCTCCCCATGCTCGTCAGATCTATTTTATTAACATTATCACATACGATGGTGCCTTTTCTCTCCAGCAAGTCTTCAATCCAGCCACCAAACTAGAATTTTAAAAATTATAGCCCCCATTTTTTTTTTGAAAGTTTAAATACAAAAATAGTTATTTTACTGATTCAAATTGACTTTATTTTTCTTCTGAATTGACAAATTCGAATTGCCCCCCATTCGCGATCAGTCAATCCGTCGAAATGGAGCGATGTCACTTCAAAAAATTCCTTCGAGTGTGGAAAATCTAATGGATGATGTGGAGTGATTGGGTGAGATAGATATCATTCTATCAGTCGAAAATTCAATCGCGTCAATTTGCATTATTCCATCACTCCAAACGAATAGTCCATAACTCCAAACGGATAGTCCATCACTCCAAACGGATAGTCCATCACTCCAAACGGATACCGAACACTGGTTTGATAAGTTAAGTTGAAAGTGTATATTATGTACCATAATATAGTTTGTATAATATTATTATATACTGTAAAAGCAACATGAAGTTGCGTAGAAGTGTCAAAATAAAAAAATAAATAAATAAATCATTCTATAGGGTGACTGGTATAATTCGATACATTCCTTGAAAGGGGTTATACTAGAGCAAATTTGCAACCTTTTTGTTCCCAATAACCAGGGGTCAAAAGCCAATCGTTTTCGAAGTATTTAACTTTTTAGAGTTTTTTTTTTCAATTTTCCACCTTTTGACTTGAAACTGAAATTTTTGTAAAAAGTAGGTACTACTCCATGTTGGAAATAAAAATAAGTATATTTTTCTAATAGCTGAAGAATAAAGGAATGTATAAAGTAAAAAATCAAGAAGAAATTTAAAAAAACCTCCCCAAAAACAACCTTTTAAAATCACAAGCCAGTTTTTTGTATTCAAGGGAGTTACGCCAAAAAGTATGCGCTTGGCGTACAAACCACAGGAAAAACTTTCCAAATCAATAAGCTTTTGCTCTAGCATAACCTCTTTGATGGAATGTATCGAATAACCAGTCACTCCGTATATATTATGTATACTTTTATAAAAACAATCCATAGCTAAGCTAATTATGTTCTTTGCTTACCTTTTCAGCTAATTCCAGCGCTTCACTTCTTTTCTCATCATTAATATCACACGGATCTGCGCCAAGCATAGTGCAGAGTTCGTAAAATAATATACAAGTCAATCTTCTCCTTAAAAGAAATTATAAATGTGATTCTATTACCTACTTTAATTGACTAGTTTTTTTTGTTAACACATGTTATTAAAAATTTGGTAATTTTACATAGAAAGGTTGCGAATTCATGAACTAGATAAATGAATTTGCTCGTCAATCTCACGTTGACATTAGTGAAACCTGTCTCTTGATAATGTCCACGTAAAACTGAACTTTAACTTATAGAAAAACTTTACTAATAAAAATATGATAAAGAAAAACATCTTCTCACTTCTTCAGGGCGGTTTCTGTGTATTTCAAATTCTTCAGTAAAGAAGACAGAAGGAGGCATGGAGCTTTACAACAGCATATGCAATCATCAAAATCTGGTTGTTCGTCATTGCCAGCATTATGTTCATAGTCATTACCTGGCTTGTGCTTCACAGTTCTAGAATCGGAGTCTGATGTTTTATTGCAATCCAATTCGCTTTCATATTCGGTGATAGGTCTAAAAAATGAGAGTTTACAATGATTATGTTATTGTATTGTCTCAGTTATTCATAAATAGATAGGAAGAATATTATTGCGGCAGCGAGATTTTTGAGCGACTCTATTAGTCGATTTCTGGCTAGCATTTTGTTCTGCCGGCCAATTATATACGTATGTAAATAGGAAGTTGCCTAATCCCTTACAGAATTTTTGGCCGTTCGCTGTATTCAAAATATCATAGGTATAGGTTATTTGTGCTTAATTAAACTGGCGTATCAAAAAAATTGCTGAAAGAAAATCTATAAGCAAAACAGTTGGAAGAGAATAAAAGCAAGATGAGAAAATCCTTGAAAAGAATGAAAGAGGAGTGAGTGCATCTTGTTAAAAAAAGGCTTTGTCAACATGTGTGTACTGACATCATGTTATTATCTTTGGTTGTAATTTTGTTCTTTCTCCTCCTGTTCAGTGACTGATGTGATGGTGTCGTTGATTTTTGCTCTCTGAATAAAAGTTTAATTATATCCTAGATACGTTTTCAATCAGACTCCTTTACAACTGCTGCCTAAAATTAACCTCTGGCTCCAACATATCTGAGCAAGCGCCCATCTACATCAGTGATTTACGCTATCCTCATTGATCTAGCACGCATCTACATCAGTGATTTACGCTATCCTCATTGATCTAGCACGCATCTAGGTACATCAGTGATTTACGCTATCCTCATTGATCTAGCACGCATCTACATCAGTGATTTACGCTATCCTCATTGATCTAGCACGCATCTACATCAGTGATTTACGCTATCCTCATTGATCTAGCACGCATCTAGGTACATCAGTGATTTACGCTATCCTCATTGATCTAGCACGCATCTACATCAGTGATTTACGCTATCCTCATTGATCTAGCACGCATCTACATCAGTGATTTACGCTATCCTCATTGATCTAGCACGCATCTACATCAGTGATTTGCACATGCACAATCGTCAGTGATCTAGCGCATCAATGATTTGAAGAAAATATTGGAAATACTCACTTGATGACCACCACTTTCGGTTTTAAAGGTGATGCTACCATCACTGCTTGTAATTTTTCTGGCTATGAAAACGAAAAAATATCTTAGCTAGGTAGGTATGTTACATTTTTTTTCTTGACCCTGAATATTTTTAAAATAATTTTAAAATTTGTAAAAAAAATACCTCTAAATATTGACAACTGGATGATAAGCCAAAAAGAAGAAGAATATTGACAACTGAATATTTTAACGATAGCATCAAATTGTTGCTTGAGGGATATAAGAATCCATACAAATTTAAAACGTTGTTGTGTTACCTTTTCTAATTCTGGAATGCACAGGTTGCAGCATTTTCCATAATAGTTCTTTCTGCAGAAGTCACTCGGCACAGCTGGATAGGGGGCGTCCATTAATCACGTGATGCTTTTTTGCAATTTTTTAGACCCCCCCTCCCCCCTGGTGACATTTGGTGATGTTTCAGGATACCCCCCCCCCCTCCCCCCGAAAATCACGTGTACTTTTTTAGTACAAAGAATTACGAAACTTATGATTTTATTTTTCGACAATTTTTAAAATTTCTGAAAATTCAACTGTTTTTTATCAAATTCATCAGAAAAATAAATGCACGTGATTTTCTCACTAGACCCCCCCTCCCCCTACGTGATCTTTCGTGATTTTTTTCCAGACCCCCCCTCCCCCTTTTGGGCTCACGTGATTAATGGACGCCCCCATAAGTACACGGGAGACATCTTGGTGATTTTTCAAAAACCATTTTGTGTCGTTGCAGATTTTATAAAAACCAATTTTTTTATTTTTTTATTTTATTATTTTATTTTACTATTTTTTTTTTTCAATTAGAAAGGAACTACACTCTATGGGAACATCGTAATGAATAATTCTATGACAACCAACCTAACAGTCATGTATTCTATGGCAGTTGATATTATAAAACTGTGGGTTTAAAAAATACAGTTGGTAGGCAAGGTACCTGACGCAAAATGCTTATATACGCCACTATAAACTTGATAAATAATTTTATGTAGATAGTTACTTGGTGGGCAACAAAGAATTTCTTTACGTTTATGGTGCTTCAAAAATACATTATTAAAAGAATAATTGTATAATTGATATTAAAGTTTAATGAAAAAATGCGAAAAACCATTAATGACTTACTCAAACTCACCGTCTGCACCGATCCGCACTCACAGTCAGGGCTGTCCCTCTTTCCCCATTTCCAGAGCAGGTAGTTACAACAACCCTGCTCCGTCCGCACTCTGTTCTGTTGCAGCAGGTTATACTCCTCGGCCACTGCCTCCAATATTTCATCCCGTAAATTTTCGTGTCTCTATAGTCTATACATGCCCCAGCCATCTCGAGTATCTCTCTGATATGGTGTTCAATATTTTGCTTACTACACCCAAACTCTCGCAAGAACCTCTTCGTTCATGATATTAAGTTCTCTCCAGGATATTTTCAACATTTACTATACGTCCACATTTCGAAGGCCTTCCGTTCTTTATCATTCGATTGGTCAGGAATATTTGCAGCAGATATGCTAGGAAATAGTGTACAGTTCATACATCGAAGTGAAGAGAACAGCGGAAAACCGAGAGGAGTGGAAGAGGAAATATTCGCGCTTGCTGCAGACCAATTCACAGGATTGAAATCGCAGTAGAAGAATGCTCCTGTAATGCCTTACTTCTTCTTATTTAATGAACTTTATTATTTTTTTCAGATGAATTTGAAGGCCTTGGAGCAATAAGACGAGTCACAATTTTAACAAAAATGGTATGTTCTGTCACTATACAGGACATAAAACCAAAAACGAGAAAGAGAAAGACTTAAAATATTTGTATTAATCCACGGCTAAACTATAGACAATGCTGTCCAAATATAGGCTCGACCTGGTCCATCATGGGCAAGAAATGTGGCCGCTTCACCAATTAATGCTAAATAACAAACAGTACCAAGATTTACGGCTCGGGTTATGTTATAAACTATACAGGATGTAAAACCATAAGCAATACTTATTTAGAAATAAGTTTTTTGGCATTGCATCCAAAGAAGACGTTAGGAATGAAAGAGGCGTATTTTCAATATTCCAAAATTTTTATTGTATTGATCCAAATGTCATTATCTTATTTCTTCTTCTTCTTCCCCTTTCCTTTTCCCTTCTTCTTTTTACCTTTTTTTTCGTTCGGTTCAGATTCTAAAAATCATATTATAAAATAAAATTAATTATTCATTGTAAGGCTCTACATTCACTATCACTCCTCCATCCGTCCAAATGAAGCGATGTTACTCCATTTTGATAGATGTCAAACTTGAGTTGTTACACTTGAAACTTATTTTTTTATTGATGTTTTTCACCCGAATTCGAGTGATTTGGCCATTGATCCATAAGGTATTACAATATAAAGGTAAGTAATAGTAATACTTGAAACTTATGTCATTATAAAGAAATTTTACTACGGATTACATTTGGATGGATGGAGTGATCGTGTATGGGACAATTATTTTGGATCTCGTCCAATTGTAGACATCCATTTGTAGTGATAGTGAATGGGGGGGGGGGGGGCTTAGTAAAATAATCATTAATGCCTAATGTTTAAAAGAAAACAACTTCATATAGGGTGAAGTTGTACCTATGTGTTTCTGTAAGCAAAAGCAAAATAGAACATTTAGTGGGTGTAGAAAATTCTACGTTCTTGGAAGGAATCGATAATATGTATTTAAATAATTCCGCGCACCAACAATGCGCGTTCAATTAATCAGTTTTATTATCTTTCTTCTTTTCTCTATCGTTATCCCTTAAGTTCCATCTAATATTTCTCCTTTTTCATGATATTTTTCCATAAAATATAGTTTTAAAATACCTCGAGTTTTCATGAAACACACACACAGCGAATCAATTTTGCATAGATACTTATATTAGATTCTTGGTTCTAAAAAGAGAGTTCTGAAAACTCGCCAGCGACTTCTCTCTCTATGCTATGACGTTTATGGTGATGTTAATGATCATCACCTTTCTCGGGGTTCACTCCGGGACACTAGTAAGTAAGACTTGACATGACCATTTGAACCCCTACCCATAATAAATAATAATATATTATGTGTATACTCACTCGGTGGAGGAGGGAAGTTTGGTCCACATTTCTTTAGCACCTGAAACATACATAATTAAAATACAAATTAAAATAACAATGTAGGTACATAAAAACTTATACAGGGTGACTGGTAATTCGATACATTCCTTGAAAGGAGTTGTACTAAAGCAAATTTGTAACAATTTTGTTCCCATTAACCAGGGGTCAAATGCCAGTAGTTTTTGATTTATTTAACTTTTTAGAGGTTTTTTTTTCTATTTTCTACCTTTTGACCTTAAATTGAAAATTGTGAACAAAGTAGTCCATTTAGGAAAGTAAAAATACAATTTTCCAATAGCTGAAGAATAAAGGAATGGTTGAAGTAAAACATATAGAAGAAAATTTCAAAAACCTCAGAAATACAACGTTTTAAAATCACAATTCAGTTTTTTTTTTTTCATATTTAATTTCGATTTTTCTAAGGGAGTTTCTCCAGAAAAGTGCAATATATGTACATGGCGTACAAAATACAAGAAAAACTTTACCAATTAATAAGCATTCAGAAAACACAATAATGTTTTCCATTCTCATGTTTCAAAGTTTGAGGATGATATTATTGTGGGATAAAGTTTGAAAAGCAGTTGTTTGTGTGTTTATACCGCATTAGAGATCGTGGTTCATTTACTTATTTGAGTAGATGCTACTCGGAAACCATTACATGTATTTGTTTAAAGAGATAAGTAGAGATGACATGAAGGCAACAAATCCTTATTGTAAGATATTAATAATTTTTATAGTACATAATATTAAGGGAACGTTCCTGTACCGAACAATGTATGTTTTGGAAAATTCAGTTTATAAACGTTTCTTGGCTGAAGAGGTGGTAGATTTCGCGGGTTGAGACCGTGACGAAGCGCCATCATTTTTTTTTCTAGGTTATTAATTTTGAATATCCGTCGCACATTTTAACTGTATCGTGTTGTGTCTGAGTTTTGTTATTAATACGGGGGATTTGCTTGTGACTTGAATGAAATGTGTGCAGAGAGTTGAATGTTGATATATCGTTAAATAATTATTATTGTGTTTAGGTGAAAACCAAAGCACGAAGTTTGTAAAATATATTATTAGATAAATTTGGCTTGAAGAGACGTTACCTTCTCATCTGTAAAGCAGGCACAGTCGAACATGCGACTTAATATTTTGACATCCTTTTTGATTTCTGAAAATTAAACCATCTCGTATAAATATACCATATTCTATACAACCTGGAATAAAAAATGATAACTAAACACTTTTCTATAATGGTAGACCTAATTTATGTTTTGCATCGGGCAATTGAAGACTGATGGACATTACGAAGGTGCTAAGTATCATTTTATATTTAAAAAAAAATAATGTTGGCAAAAGGTGTTAAACAATACAAAGGCCGTTCGACCATACAAAAGACGGAAGTGATTGAATTATGTACATTGAGTAAGAAAATTAAATTTAATATTGAAAATGTCTCTCGACTTCTTCTTGTGTGCTTTGAAAGCCTACACTCTAAAAAATGTCACCCGTGCACTATAATAGCTGGTATGGTGTGCTAAACAGTTTTTCCCATTTTATCTGTTGCATCTTTAACCCACCTTTGCAATGTCCAGTCTTCAATTTATCTTTAAAATCTACTGAAGGTAGTCATAAGCAATCAATTTATATAATGAATAATTGTTATATATACCTAAATCTTTTTCATTGCAAACACATTTGTCTTTCTTTTCTAGCATTCTGTCGATCCATGCTCCAAACTAGAAAAAAAAAATGATTACGTCGCTGTGTAACAAAATTTGGAATTTGAAAATCACGCATTTGCTTTTTAGAGGAATAAAGAACGAAAAATCGCGAGTAACAATTTGCTCTTTCAAGATTTTTTTGTTATGCTTTGATAAGCTCAACAAGTTCTCAAAAGAAGTGTCGTCGGAACGAGAATCATTAACCAAAAAGGAAATAACTTCAGAATCAATCACCTTCTGAGACAGCAACATCGCCGCTGCCTTTCTATTGTCGTCTTCTGCGGATGGATCAATGCCAGATGTTTTACAAATATCTTGAAATATTACGCAGGTCAAGCTTTTTCTGTAACAAACATAACCTTAATTTTTTTGTAAATTATATTGTACTATCTTTTTCGAATGTCCGTTTGTCTATTGGACAACGTTTCTATAAATAGATAGGTATAATTATATCCGGCGGAACTTATTTCTGGAGCATTCTCTACCAGTCAACCGGTTCCGTCAGACAGCGTTCCAACCTCGAGTAGAAATTTCAAGTGCAATCCATCCAATTTATATCTATGACTCTTCAGGTGAACATTCCGGTTGTATGAACAATGCATGCAATTCCCGGACAGTTATAGTGGCCATGGAGTATTTAATATGTTTCTATCATGTCATCTCTCCTCCTTCTGTCTGACAATGGTGTTAATCCCAGAATTCAGAGCCTCTCCTTATATTCAACATTTTTCAACCCAACTCCTAGATTGGTAAATCGTCGTTGGACCCTTTAGAACATCTGGATATCTTTTTCAAAAAAATATTTTAACAAGAATGTTTCACGAATCTATGACTTTGTTTGTGTCACAAAATGACAAGTTTTAAAACATAATGAATTTATTTATAACCTTTCCGGTACATTGTTCACGCATTTCAATTTTTTAAGAAGTTTTGCAACGAAAGTCCCTGAAGAGTTGCACGTGCAGTCTTGCGCTTTGGCCCTAGCCGCCGCCCTTGCCAATTCTTGTCTGCAAAATAAATAAAAAACGGAATAAAAATGTGCACCAACAAAGCCAAAGGCAACAAATATGAGACATTAACAAAAATGGATGTATTCATGTTCAAATTCTGACGCCAAATACACGGCAGCAGTCGCAGTTTTTAAATTTGGCCGCTGTCTTGTTCTCAATAATTTCCAAATTTTATCTCTATATCTCATTAATTAGTAAATATCTATTTGTTGTATACATGGAATTTTTTTACATGACGTTGAACATGTCGAGAATTCTCATGATTAGGAATTTCGGAGACTACCAACTAATGGCAAACGTTGTTAACGTAAAGTGATCGAAATAACCGTAAGCCCGTAGTGTTTTGTTCCATTTAAAAATTGAACATCAGTGATGAATTATTGTTACTCATTACAAAGTTGTTACATATTCGGGAATAAAAATTAAATTCTTTCAAATTTGAGGAACAAGCTATTTTGAAAATGAAAAAGGTGAACATGTACTTTTTCCTCATCATCTTGGTCGCTTGAGAACACTGGTTAATGTTGACTCCGTGGTATCTTCCACGCACCAAGCCCTGAAGCTGCTCCAACTAAAGATCAAATAATAATAAAAAAAGATTTAAGTACATATAGATGTAAAAACAGATATATGTACATACAGGGTGAGTGGAATTCCTTGATAAGGGTTTTACTAGAGCTTATTTGCAATAATTTTGTTCCCACGTTAAACTGATGCCGCGCCTTCTGATCGTTGAGTAAGGTTTATATTCCAAAATTGTATTAAAAGGGACAACATTTATACCTTTTCGAAAAGCTTGTTAATTGGGGAAGTTTTCTCTGTGGTTTTTACGCCAAGTGTATTATACATTTTTTGAGTAATTCCCTTCGAAATCAAAAATAAAAATGAAAAAAAAAAAACTGACTTGTTTTTTAAGAAAATTTTCTTTTTGATTTTTAATTTAAATCATTCCTTCATTCATAAAATATTAGAAAAATGTATTCTCTTTGTTTCCAAAGTGAAGTAGGTAGATTTTTAACAATTCTCAGTTTTAGATCGAAAGGTGGAAAATTGAAAAAAAAAACCTCGAAAACCATTGCTATTAGACCCCTGGTTAATGTGAACAAAATCATTGCAAAAAAGTTCTAGTACAGCCTCGCTGTTAGCACACCTCCGCCGCGAATCACGGAACACGAAACTGCAGAAAGCGAAATCGCAGGTAGTGTTACTACACTAGCGGGTAAACGAGTAGCGAAAGAGAAAAATACACATAAGTAAGTATTCTATGGTTATGTTTTGTTGGGAAATATAAATAATTAAAACCACAATATTATTTCACATTTCATATATATTTTTAAATATTGTTACGTGTCTTCTTAGTCAGAGTGGATTGGAATCTGCTTCAGCTTCTCTTCTTCTTTTAACCATGAATACTTGCCTCGGCTAGTGTTGGTAGAGCGGACTCCGAACTCTCTGGTCTTTGGAAGTTCGATCCAGGAGGAGATGATGATTTTTAATCAAAGATGTTGTTTGATAATTTAAGAAACACTTGTTTATTGCGTTTAACAGGAAATTGGAAAATATACAAAAGTTCAAATATATCACGTAATTCACAACAGTAATTGTATCAAGTTTACAATCAATTATGGAAAGTTTGTTTATTCTTTTTAAAACAACAATAATAATCACTTTTCGTATCTATGAATATAATTGGTTGGATTCTAAGAAAATCGCGGTAAAATTGTGAGTTTCTCCAACTATCAGGGAGTACTCTAAAATTTATACGTCTGATTCCCACCAAGGGAGTTTATAGAATGCAATTTGAAACAAAGGAAAAAAAAAGCTTAACGGTCGTTTCTGCACGAGTCAATAGGTCCTGAATCATGTGACCATGGGTGAGAGAGATGGAAGATATCTGCCTCTCACATTCACCATACTCCTTAGCCAAAGTCTGACAACCTGGGAATATAATCTACGTCGTAAATAATTAGAACGGGGTGGAGAGAAAGTGAGTGAGTGAAATGCATAGGCATCCATCCCACTTACACTAGTGCAATAATATTAATATTTGGCAACAGCACCTGTGGCCTACGTGCTTAAGCGCACGATCAACAGAAACCAAATTATATATAGATGCATACCTGTTAGTATAGGGGTAGGTATGCATAGCAATATTTGAAATTTATAAAGAATATTCCGTACTATGAGACGGGTGAAGCTTCATAACAAAAATACATGCTACAAATCGATTTTTAGTTATCAAAAGAAAAAAAAAGAAAAAAAAGAAGATTTTGAGTACATAAAAATTTCTTAAGGAGTAACTGATCCAATAAGGTAGGATCAAGGAATTTAGAATATTTCTTGAACATTTAACTTCAAGAGTTCCAAAGTTGTAAGGGGTATACCAAAGATAGATACCCTAGTTTAGTAATTAGGTATAAAACAAAAAAAAAAAAGTATTATATTCTCATACATATAGATAAGGAGTTAAACATGGCATGAGAAGAAAATTTGATTGTGGAAGTATGGGACAACCCTCATGAAGAGTAGAACCTAGATTGGTAAATTGTTTGTCACCCTTTCTTACCTATTCATCCATCCCTAACGGCCTTCATTCATAACCTCTCACTCCTAGATTTATTCATCAATAATTACTATCACACGGTTAGACAAACAACACAAAAAAAAAATTTATTAAATAATGGTTCAAAGCAGAGACTGTAATCCAATAATTCCACAATAAAAAAAAACTAAATTAAGAAAATTAATTAATACAATTAACAATCCAACTGTCAAGAAGTAGAAGGTGACAGAATAGTAAACATAAACATAAAAAAAATATAAAAAAAAATATATCGTACAATATTTTTCCTTCATCAAGGACATCTCTTAACAATATCTGATAGTGCTCACTTAGATTATTATTAATTTTGATTTTAAAATGCCCATAACATTTCTCAAAGTGAGAAATGTCCACTGATTTAGGTTCACTGTTCACTGATTAGTTTAAGAGCACTCCTAAGGTTAGCTTGTAGCTCAAGGATTTGGAGAGAACTAATTTAAATGTTCTGGTGTTTTTACATAAAAAAAATTATTATTTATTTACAATTGCATAAGAGTATCCTGCAAAGAAAGAAATTCCACTTTCAAAAAAAAAAAATATATATAAAAAAAGGTATCCGTTGCCCAAGGATTACGGATCGACGAGTAAGAAGAGATGTTAAACTTCATGCTAGCTATTGTCCTGGTAATTAGGACACAATACTAAGTTTTGGAGCGCCACCTAGTTTGGGAAAATACGTGGAATAAACTAGGAAAATTCCAATAATAAACAAAACAACAAAAAAAATATTCTTACCTCTTGACAAGAGAGAAAGATTTGAGTATGCCAAAGTGGTATAAGACTGATCCGAGCGTCCTCATTTCAATCGTATAGAAAAGTTAAGAATATACTTAAATAAAAAAAAACGAGTTGCAACTCAAAAAAAAATGGTCTAAGATTATTAGAGAAGTAGTAACTACAAATTATCAGTAGACTAACGTTATGAGTCGACTAAAATATTAACTAATAATTAAGAAGATTTGTGGCCTTAATTAGGAACACAAAAAAAAGATTCATTGAAATTGATGTTTGCTCTAAGCCAACAATGCTGTGACGAAAGATGTCATTTATACATCAAATAGCGCGCTTATCATTGCACAGATTTACAAGCCTGGCATAACCAGAAATGTACCAAAAAAATTTCATTCAACACACATTATCATAAGGGTGCATTGCTCATTTACAGCTCTCAAAAAAAAATTAGGAAGGTTGAGAGTGTACCAAAGTTTATTATTGCGCTTATCATAGCACAGATTTACAAGCCTGGCATAACCAGAAATGTACAAAAAAAAATTCCTTCAACACACATTCTCACAAGTGTGCTTCGCTCATTTACAGCTCAAAAAAAAAAATTAGGAAGGTTGAGAGTGTACCAAGTTTATGATTCGCACAAATTTTCTTAACGGGTGCGATTAGATCAAGGAGAACTGAATAGAGCATTCCAAAAAAAAAAAAGAAGAGAATAATTAATATTGACCCTGTATGTAACAAAACAATATAGAAGGTAATACTACGATTATGGTAATATCATGAAGAAGGAATAGTTCCATGTGGATAAATCATGACTACAATTAACGTCCAAAAAAAATAACTATCGCAGAAGCGAAAGACAACAACACAGAATAGTATCCGTGTTCAATACCAAACCAGAAATTATATAGGACACCCAGAAATACACTGACCTAGTAAACAAAACGTATTCGACAAAGAGAAAAAAAATATTAGTGGGGGAGCTAACGGGGCGGTCGTACTCTGTGGTAGATTTATGAAAAGAGTCGATATTCTGACGCGCTTCAAGGGCACAGGTTAGTTGAGAAAGACACACACTCAGAATATCCACAGTGTTTGAAATTACATCAGAAAATATTTGAAATACGCAGATGCATACTGTCCAGTCACCACCGCATTTCTAAACAACGGAATTGATGAATAGTGCCGATATAATGTGTCGCGCGTGTAGAATATAATTCCTCGCTTACTCGGGGTGGAGGGAGCACAATTATTGTCGCAGGTCAGTAACATCAGAGCGGAGCGCGGTCAGGGCGGAGCGTAGCGCAGTCTAACACACAGCAGCCGCTTGAAGAAACATTGAAGGAAACATACGTCTGTTTCACTCTCGCGCAGGTTTTAATCATGACATCTCGCTTACTCGATGGCCTGTGGGGGCTGTGTGTCGAGAGCGCAACACGATTAGTGAGTGAAAAACCAATAAATTAATGAAGGGGGGAGCACACATTTTTGTTAGTGATGTGAAGTTACAATATGAAAATCGGAGCGGCGCAACGCACTGTCGCAACATTCATTTATTAAGATATTCTGGGAAGCATTTCGTTTACTACAGTCACAAAAAGGAACTTAGAACGTAATTCTTCTACAAATTATTTGAGATAATTTTAATTATAAAAATCACTCGACAACCTACAGGGATGTGGGTGGTATAGAAGACACGTTATTGGAATTCTCATAATTAAAAGAAGTCTTTCATGGCTTAGCCTACATCCTCGGACATGGAACACGGTAATCTAATGAGAAGGCGTACCGAGTTCAAGTCGTTAGACGGAAAAAAAAATAATTAATAAAAACATGAAGTTACACTTAGTGCAACAAAAAAAATTAATAAGAAAGGTGGAGATCATGCTTCTTACCGGGTAAAACAGTATTTAAACGTGGGTTGTCCCAATATGATAGCCTGAAGCAAGAAGTAAGCTATTATACTGGACCACAAGGAAGAGAGATGCCAAGTAGCATCGTATACTTGGAATTCTCGCCCTGCTCCTCCCAAATGAATAGCCAACAGAAGGTTGGGTTCCAGGAGGCACACTTAGGATTTCTGAATATACTTCGATTAGAATTTCTTTGTTAAACAAAATTCATATGTATTGGGGGTGAGCCCAATTTGACTTATGATTCTGACTGTACGAGACTAGTCAGGGTGTTAAAAGATAATAAACGTATGGGAACGGGTCCTCAGGAGCCCTTTAACCATAAATCAAGATATGATAGAACTTAAACTACAACTTTATTATATCCTTCGTATGGAACCTACCGATGGATCCACCATCACAATCCTTTAGTTCAAAAATGGTTCTTGATATTTTACGTATTACCTGAGACTTAATGAAGCGAGGAGCTAATTTTTTTGAAAAATATTGGGAAGCATTTGAGAGATAATGGGATCTTCTCCATACCAGCTGACCAATTGACAAGGATATGTCTTTACGACGCAAATTATAACGGTCCTTATTTTTATTAAAAGCTTGTACTAACGTTTGTGAGACTTTATTATATAGATTTTCTAAGGTGGAAATGTCATTCAATCTTTGTTTTAAGGGATCAAATGTTTCAGACGGGGAATCATGATTTATCTGTAGTGGCTTATAAAAAGAGGCGTGGGGAATGTACTCTCTACCGAACATCAAAAAATGTGGAGAATATCCGGTAGCAATGTTAGTCATAGAATTTAAACAAGAACAGATTTTTGGAAGATGTTTACACCAATTACGCTGGTCTTCCTCTACTAATATTGCCAACAAGGTTACTAGAGACTGATTATATCTTTCGGAGACATTATGCTGGGGATGAAAATATGCGTTATATCTAAGATCATTTATTCCGTGGGAGTGTAAGAATTCTTTAAACTGTCGAGAAACAAACTGTTTCCCGTTGTCTAAAACAATCTGTCGAGGGATTCCAAAGACTTTAAAGAATCTTTCTTCTAAGATTTGAATTATACTACTGGTATTTGCGGCTCGGAGAGGAAATGCCCAAGTTATTTTACTAAAATTACAAACTACAGTGAAAATGTAACGGTTTCGCTTATGACTCAGCGGTAAGGGACCTATGAAATCCATAGATATACTTTCCATGGGACGTTCGATTTTTTTAGGGTATTTCATAAGACCATGGGGCATTTGGTTATTATACTTGTAGGCCTTGCATATTTCACACTCATTCACAACCTGTCTAACAAGAGGTAATAATCGTTTACAGAAGTATGTACGGGAAATAAATTCGTAGGTTTTTTCCATTCCAGAATGACAGTTTCCCTTATGGTAGTCCAATATGAGACTTTCTATCTTACACGCAGGGACAACCAATTTCCAAAGGTGAGTGGGAGAGTTAGACAAGGAATCTTTTTTATACCTAGAATAACGATACAAGTGTCCATCATTTATCATAAAATTAGTGAACGATTGGGGTTTTTGAAGACAAGAATTGTACACCTTTTTATACCAGGGGTCTATAATATTTTCAAACGGTTCTGGAACAGATAGACTAGAGACAGGAATACGGCTCAATCCGTCGGCAAGGTTATTTTCGCAGCCACGCTTAAATACAAAAGTGAAATCAAACTGTGAAAGTCGGCAAGCCCATCTGGCTAACCTACCAGAAGGTGAAGAAATTGAGTTTAGATATTTTAAACATCCGTGATCACTGACTACTGTAAAGTGTACTCCGTCTAAATAGCTTTTAAAGTGTTGTATAGAATCTACTATGGCGAGAAGTTCTCTCTCCGTGGTACTATAATTTCGTTCTGGACCGGACAATTTACGTGAATGATAAGCAATTATATATTCTACTCCATTTGAGTCTTTCTGGGACAAGAAGCTGCCCAAGGAAACTCCACTTGCATCACACGTCAATGTATACGGAAGGGAATAGTCTGGTGGTTTAAGGATTGGAGCGGAAATCATTGCTTGTTTCAAGGCTTGGAAGGCAAGTTCAGCTTCATTTGACCATTCGAATTTTTTACCGTTAAATTTATTACTCGTGAGGCGAGTCAAGGGAGAAGCAATCTTGGAAAAGTCCTTAATGAAACGCCTGTAATAAGACATTAATCCCAGGAATGAGCGGATTTCTTTACTGGTGGATGGTCTTGGGTAATTCTTCATAGCACTAATCTTATCTGGGTCCGTATGAATTCCCTCCCTGTCAATAATATGACCGAGGTACTTAAGCGATGATTTACAAAACACGGATTTACTGAGCCTAATTGTCAAGTTGGCTTCTTTCAAGCACTGGAGAACAATTCGTAAGGTGGAAATATGGGAATCAAAATCTGAACTACAAATCAAAACATCATCCAGGAAACTGAATACTCGTTGTCCCAAATCGGAGAAAAGCTTATCCATAATTCTCTGCATTTCGGCGGGCACGTTTTTAAGGCCGAACGGGCAGGTAACAAACTGGTACATCCCTTTGGATTCTACATAGAAGGCTGTTTTAGGTCTGCTTTCTGGACTCAAAGGAATTTGCCAGAAGCCGTAGCTCAAGTCTAAGGTGGTTAAGAACTTGGTGTCTCTCAGATTATCCAACATATGGTTGATATTTGGTAGTCTATAAGAGTCTGAGACTGTGACCTCATTCAATCTTCTAGGATCGAGAACGAATCTAGCTGTGCCATCAGATTTTGGTACACAGAAGCAGGAATTTAACCAAGGGGAACGTGAAGGTTCTATTATTTTTAAAGTTAACATTTTATCTACCTCTTGACACATCTGAACTCGTCGTACATGGGACGCTGGATATAATCTCTGTTTAACGGGCAAACTATCACCTGTATCAATGACATGAGAAACTACATTCGTCCTACCCAAACCCATCTTCTCAAAAGAAATATTCTCGAATTCATTCTTAAGGTCATCCAAAATTTTCCTCTGCGACACTGTCAAATCGTTTATGGAGTTAAGACATTTTGGAGCTGATTCTACATTAGACGACTGTTGATCAGATATGGATGCTACAGTAACATGGGTTTTAGTGGGGAACAAACGAGGAATTATTCCTGACTTTTCCAGAAAGGGTGACCCCAAAATGAATTGGTCAGGAATGGAAGGAACAATAACAAATTTAACATGCTGAATTTTATTGTTGTAACATAATGGCAAAACTATGGTACCTATAGATCTTATGGAATTATTGTCAACCCCACGAATATTTTGCTGACAATATTCAGGACGGAACCCTATTTCGACAAAAGACCGATATAACTGACCCCCTAGAACATTACAAGCTGATCCGGTGTCAAGCAAGGCTCGGAGTTGTATTTGAGAGATAGAAAATAGCAAATAAGGGCGTCGATCTCTCTCGTTTATTACGGAAACTTTATTGACCTGCAATGTTGAAAAGAACAATTTAACACTCTGAATCCACGACAATCTCTCGCGAGCTGAGGTCTCTGGGCTCGGGAAAATTGCAGGATTCATTATTCGTTTTTTGAATTTCTAAGTGGGGGAGGCGGTTTACTCACGTCAGGTAAGCGTTGGCGTGGCACAGGATTGAAGGGTTTCCTAAACTGAAATGAATGAACATTATTGGCACTGGGCCCTGACTTAGAGTAGCAGTTTCGAGCAATGTGACCTATACGTCCGCAGTGAAAACATTTAAGCATAGGAGCAGAAGGCTGTTGAGAAGAAATTGATTGAACAGGGTGTTTCCTTACTATCTTAACTTTAGAGGGAGAGCGGGTTGGAACTGCAACCGAAACACACTCCAACTCCGTGCAAACTTCATCCAACTCAGCAATTGAGTTCGGTCGCCTGGACACTAATACACTGGCATATCTGCTATCTAATCCCTTTCTGATGGCCTTTAGGATATCTGACATACGCAATGGAGACTGTAAGGACTGATTCAAAAGGGTTATACGTGAAATGTAATCACTAGCACTCTCCAAAGGTTGCTGTGATGCAGTTAAGATTTCCAATCGTCTGTTGCCTTCAGCATCAGGCAAATCGAAGCGCTTGATAAACGATTGTTTAAGCTGTGTCCAAGTTTTAACACTGTTATAAAATGTCCGGTAGAAGGTGAGTGCTTTTCCCTCCAAAAATTCAGGCAAGGCGGGGCCTAGGTTTTCCACTGGAAAATTTCGAGCTCTGGAAATTTCCTCCAATCTCAAAAAAAAAATCTCTAACATCCTCGACACCGGAATAATGTTGAACTGGCCATGAACTAAAATTTACTGAATGTATGATGTGTGATTGGTTAACTGTAGGATTGGGTCTATCTAAATTTCTACGAACCGGTGTAATAATTAAATCATTGGAAACATTAGTATTTATCATTGTCACAGCCTGAGTGGGCGGAGAAGAAGGTACAAAACTATCACGAGGTGGATTAGTTTCCGAGAGGCTATCAGGGCGTTGGATACCTAACAATTCCGAAGGGTGATTGTCACGCTGACCCACATCAGACAATAAGTTAGAATTGAAAAGTCTGCATTGCCTTCGCAGAGATTCAATACCTACATCAGGCTGGATACCTCTATTCAACAGTGCTTTAGAGAGAGTCTTGCATGTCGCCCTCTCCACACGCGGAATAACTCGATCGACCAGGGATGACATTATTAACAAATAAAACTACCGGAGTGTGACCATCTCAAACTTTGACTACCGTCGGGAGTATTCGATCACAAGAAAGTCAAAAAAAATTAAAATTATCGAAGTTTTATCTCGACCTCACTCACTTATCCAACATTCAAGGGAGGAAGACCCTTTCTCAAGGAAAGTTATTGAATTATTGTGGCAAAACAGAGTACCCAAATGCAAAAAATAAAATTTTTTAAGAAAAGTTGCAACAAAACACAAAAAAAAAACTTTTCTAGTTGCCGTCGGCTGAATTTATCAGTAGGTATTGCAAAAATTCCTGGCTTTTGGCCCACAACAAAATTTTAGCAATTGCAGAAATTTAAATTGAGATAATAGAACTTGCTAATACTCAAGAGAAAAGAAAAGGAAAAAAAAAGCAACTTAATACACCATTATCATTTCAAAAAAAAACTTTAAACACCAGAACACTGTGTTATTGCATTATTTAACGTTTTTCAAAAGAATTGGATTATTAATTACGTTTCGCTCACCAATTTCCTGTCCGACATCTATGTGAGTCAAGGGAGACGCAGACAAGGTTCCTGGATGTCTTCGGATCTTGACGCTGCTCGCATTGCCATCAGCTCGTTCTGGATTTGATGCTCACACGTTGGAAAGCGCCATAATTGTTATGTGTCTTCTTAGTCAGAGTGGATTGGAATCTGCTTCAGCTTCTCTTCTTCTTTTAACCATGAATACTTGCCTCGGCTAGTGTTGGTAGAGCGGACTCCGAACTCTCTGGTCTTTGGAAGTTCGATCCAGGAGGAGATGATGATTTTTAATCAAAGATGTTGTTTGATAATTTAAGAAACACTTGTTTATTGCGTTTAACAGGAAATTGGAAAATATACAAAAGTTCAAATATATCACGTAATTCACAACAGTAATTGTATCAAGTTTACAATCAATTATGGAAAGTTTGTTTATTCTTTTTAAAACAACAATAATAATCACTTTTCGTATCTATGAATATAATTGGTTGGATTCTAAGAAAATCGCGGTAAAATTGTGAGTTTCTCCAACTATCAGGGAGTACTCTAAAATTTATACGTCTGATTCCCACCAAGGGAGTTTATAGAATGCAATTTGAAACAAAGGAAAAAAAAAGCTTAACGGTCGTTTCTGCACGAGTCAATAGGTCCTGAATCATGTGACCATGGGTGAGAGAGATGGAAGATATCTGCCTCTCACATTCACCATACTCCTTAGCCAAAGTCTGACAACCTGGGAATATAATCTACGTCGTAAATAATTAGAACGGGGTGGAGAGAAAGTGAGTGAGTGAAATGCATAGGCATCCATCCCACTTACACTAGTGCAATAATATTAATATTTGGCAACAGCACCTGTGGCCTACGTGCTTAAGCGCACGATCAACAGAAACCAAATTATATATAGATGCATACCTGTTAGTATAGGGGTAGGTATGCATAGCAATATTTGAAATTTATAAAGAATATTCCGTACTATGAGACGGGTGAAGCTTCATAACATAAAATACATGCTACAATATTACAACATCAACAACGTTTTTACTTACAATTTAGAAAATATGCTCATCCAACTTCTGCAAACCATCCCATAACAAAACGCAATTAACGTTTTCCATCTTTGATTTCTATGGAAAACATGACGTTCGCTTCAATTTCGCTCCAAAATTCTGTCGATTTTGACAACTTCAAAAGCGGGCGGAATGCGAAACACACGGATCCGCGAAATATCAGGCGGAGGTGTGAATACAATTTGAAGTAATCTATGGCGAAACACCGCAAGAGAGAGATGAATGTATATAGAAAACAGTACGGGTTTGAGCATGCTATCTCACTCTCAACATGGCGCGCAGAAACTGACAGATGTGACCGTCGTCGCTTCGGCTAATCCGCAGCGGAGGTGTGCTAACGGGGTCAAGAATTTGTCGAATCACCAGTCACGCTGTATACAAAGATGTCATGGATATCGTTAACCATAATCTATAGATATAAAAGAAAGTCGGGTTAGTGCGGACACTTATAACTCGAGATCGGCAAAACAGATTTTTATCATTTTTGTTTTTTTTTTTTCAATTCTTCTCTGCTTCGAATAACGGAATCACTAATTAAAAAATCGAAAAATGGATGGCAAATAATATAAAATATAATATTAAAGTTAGTATGGAACGAATTTCGATACAACAACGCAATTTGTGAAAAAGTCTATAGAAACACAATTTTTCTTTACATACCTGACAACTAGGGATTGCAATCCGGTCTCATTTTGAATCCGGCCGGATCCAACCGGATTTTCGTCAATCCGGCCGGATCCGACCGGATTAAAATAATCTTGATTAATTGACATTTTTAACAATAATACAGGCTAAAAATAAAACAGTACATTTACAAAATTAATTTAATTAGGGTATGACTACTTTTAAATGGTAAAAATTATAAAATATTTAGTTTCAAAAGAAATAAAATTACAAATTTTAGATTATGTATTATAAAAGTCAAATTTAAATGTAACGAAAATATTTATTTTGACCTGCTTGATTGATCATGATTTGAAAAGAAAGATTCTCAGAGAACCGATACCACGAAAAAGAAAGATTCTCGAAAACTTTCCAACCCATTGTGGAATAAACCATTTGAGGCAGAATTAGAAACTTCGGATTCGAAACTTCTGCGATATCGAGAACGTCAGGCAATGGGGTTACAATAGAAGGCAATACTGGAATGATCACGTCAACAGAACGGATCCGGTGATTCTGGTAATTATAAGAGGATGAAATCACATTAACCAACAGACCTTTGGACGAGCACTAAAGAGATGGATGTGCAGTTGGACATCCGCGTCCTAGAAGTTATACCTATAAACAGAAATAATCAGAGACACTCCTTATCGAGAATAAGTGTTTGAGAAATTATTTCAGTTTTATACTTGAATATAACTGCACACACACATTATGACAGACTACCGAACTAATTTAATGTATACCAGACAATAATACCAATAGTTTTGCTTTTAAATAGATTAATATATTGTTTGTTGGCTAATTGTATTGCTTAATGCTCTCACCATTTTTCTAAGAGATGTCATTTTATACGATCAGTCAACACTATCTAACCACACCTTGGGCGCTGGGAGGCAAATAAAAACAGCGTTACATTGCGCTCAGTGTGACACATTTGCCTACTCTTCTCTTCGTATCTTTATGGGTACCTAGGGATACGGATTCGAGTCCGGTCCGTGTTGAGTATGTCGAAAAATCCCTTAATATGATTAAGCGGATCCGATCTCCGGATCCGTTAATTTGTGCCGGATCCGATATGAGCATTTTGGTGCCGGATCCGCCGGAATACCGGATCCGTTTTTCCGGATTGCAATCCCTACTGACAACTTATTAAAATTTGTATTGAAAATATTGGCACGAAGATTTTGTGATGGATTTTTTAAGCTATTCTCTAATTTGTAAAAAATTGAAGCGCATTTATTTATAAATTAAAACGCGAAAAGTGAATAAATATAATTTTGAAATCAAATTTGACAAAAACTGTCAGTTCTGTTGTTTAATAGATAAATTAGATGCATCGGTCGGAATGACATTGGTTATCATTCTTTTAAATTCTTATTCAATATTCGCACTTAGACCATAGGACAACGTCTGTTGGGAAAGCTAGAAATAAAATAATGATAATATTTTATTCCGTACCATTTCCGGCTGTAGAAATGCCATATTTTGTTTCCAGTTGGATAGAGCAAATCTTTTTTTAGGCAAAGATAACAGATTGACATTCATTGGACGCGACCTGATGGTGTGCTTTATCTTTAGTATTCCGTCGTCATCTTCTTCTTCTTCGCAAGATCTTCTCTTTTTCCTGAAAAATTGTGAAAAAAAAACTTATAGGTACCTACTCTATGTACCTACACGTAGAAAGCGGATTCCGACCCGCGCCGACCTGCGCAATGAATGTTTCTGTTTCTATGCATTTGAATGGGGATGCGCACAGCAAAAGCAGGAACGCGCTTTCCGGTATTCCCATTTAAATGCATTGAAACCATAGACAAAAATCTATGAGCCGGTCGGCGCGGGTCGGAATCGGCTTTCTACGTGTTCTTACCCTATGATTTCCAATTATTGTTTCCTGATTCTTAATAATAATTATTACAATATTTTTATGATTGATTTGTCTTTTATAAATGAATCTGGGCTCAATCAAAGTGAACACAAATACACTTTCGACATCTTTCACATAAAGCAAAGCTTTTGTTGTGAAAGTGTATATACAGACAACGTGTTCAATTAGTCGATGGAACTAGTTAGTGGAGGCAGTTGCCTGAGGAAATTTCCTTCAGTCAACCAGTTCTATACCTACAGATTGACAAAGGATAAATAAAAAATATAAAATTATTATTTTGTTAATCACACAAATCATTCTTATCTTATCAATAGGTGGTTGATAGACCAGCGGTTACGACGCCGGCTTTCGCACTGTTTCGTGCGGAGGTCGTGGGTTCGAATCCCGGCCGTGTCGACCATTTTCCGCTTTCACGACACAAGCATTTGCTTACTGTGAAAGATGTCAAAAGTGTATTTGTGTTCACTTCGAGTGAGCACAGATTCATTAAAAAAAAGAAAATAGACATTCGTTCGTTCGTTATCGAAATTATTGGTAATTATTTACTTCGCGGGCTTCTTCGATTTTTCACGATTTTTTTTATATAAAACACATATCAAATTTATATGCAGATTGGTAAATGTTATGGATTGATTTGATAACATTTGAAGTATTTTATCAACCAACTTTAAGTAATAATCAATTTTAAAAGTTGCCTATTTTCTCATACAAACTTTTCTTTCATGGAATGACATTTTATTTTTTGATTCTAAAATTGGTGTTTTTGTCTGAAAAATGAAGTTATTGTTGGTCATTGTCGTTAAGTTAGTCAATTTGGATAGATTAGGGGATTTGATAACATCCTCGAATGATAGCACTACGATTTGAATACCTAGGTTAGGTAAAGGTTGGAACGTAGTTTTTAAGGGGGGTTTGGTGGGTGGAACCCCCCATACCTCTTTGGACACCTCCCCGAATGATAACACTACACTCTGTTAGGTTGCAATATATTCATTTAGAAGGGTTTTGTCAAAAATCGAAGAAGCCCGCGAAGTAAATAATTACCAAATTATTAATTAAGAAATTTCGATTCGACGTCTTTGTGAAACGATTCAAATCTTACATACACTTGGAAGTGGTTGATTAGTCCAGCGGTTACGTCGCCGGTTTGCGTACTGGAGGTCGTGGGTTCGATCCCAGGTGCCGACTATCTTCATCTTTCACGACACAAGCTTTAAGATGCTAACTGAAAAGAGTCAATCTTTGTTTTTAGAACCCCGATACCTTTTTGGACACCTCCCCTAGTGATAACACTGAACTCTAGGTTAAAACATATTAATGTAGAAGGGTTCAATCACCTCGCCTCGCGAACTTAATAATGATCAATGGCTAGAACCTTATCTTCCAGAATAATAACATTAGAAAATTACCCATGAATATCTTTTCTTTGCCTAGCCTGATGTCTGGAAGCTGCGACGCTGTCACCAGAGTCTCCGCAACCTTCACAACCTCCATACCCCATTTTTTTATTTTCTATAATATCACTTTTAATTTTGACGCCAACCCGAATCCAAAATATTTTTGTTTAAAATTTCATTTTTTGTCGAGTAGCCTCCACGTTTTTTGTTGTTGTAAAGAAACACATGTGTCAAAATAACTACTGTTGTTTTTTATTTTATTTCCATAGATACTCAAATGAAACATGACGACTATTGGTTTAAATTTATTCAAAAAAACAGAATTGAATTTTCAATATATTTATTTCATACCGATTTGGCGAGTAGGAACTTAATGGTTAATTTGCAGGGCAAAATTATAAAAAAAAAACAAGATAATTTTCAGTCAGTTCCAGACCAGATGACCATGAGGGAGGCTCAGGACAGGAATGATTGGAAGGATAGAGGGAGAGGCCTATGTTCAGCAATGGACGGAGACAGGCTGATGATGAAGAAGAACAATTTTCAGTCTCGCACTGTTTTCGGTAAGTATATTCAGACCTCTGGTTAGATTTTATCAACTGTTTTTTTTAATATAAGGAGGGTCGACATCCTGTCTCAGACCAGAGCTGTTCCGAGTACAGGAAAAAAATACTCGAGTACTGAGTACAAGTACTGCACACAAATATACTCGGAGTACAAGTACAAGTACTCAGATCGAAGTACTCGAGTACAAAATACCGAGTACAAGTACCGAGTACATGAGTGATTAATTAAACGCAAATCTTTTATAAACCTCTAACAACTTTGCGCATGTTTCAAAACATAATGTAGTCGCGAGCAATTGAATCGATCATTACAACAAACTGCATGAAATAAAATAAACAAAAAAAATGTATAACTATAATATTATTACATTAAAAAAATGGGTAAAATAACGCCTCCACGTGGTGCACCCCCGGGCAACGTTATAACGGCAAAATTCTATCAATAAGGAAGAGAGAAAGCAGATAAACCAAAGAGGATTGAATTATAAACAAGAAAATAGAACATGGTATGGTAAATGATACAAATCGCAAAAACAGCTCTCCTCTGGGCAATAAGACAAGAGACCTTGGAAAAAATAGAAGATAGAAGAAATAAGTATGTAGTTCTAAGACCGAATATCTGACAAAACTGACAAAAGAGCTATGTATTGATGTTATACTGCTACAGGAAACCCACACAGCAAACTTAAACCAACTCACCACCAGAGGTACCTACGGTTCCCGGTTTCAACCTAGCTGGCGCTGTCCACGGCGTGGCCACCAACGTACGCGACGCGCGACTGCCTGATTTGGATTTGGAAAACACTGTTTTAAATCAGGTAACGTTTTCTTGGTCACCAGTCACCATCAAAATAGGACACAAAAGTCGTCAACGTTTACAAACCTGATAGATTCCAGTGGCTACCCACAGTCATTACTTCAGCCCTCCCACATCCATCTGTCATAATGCGAGACTTTAATAATGGGAGCAATCACATGCACCAAACGGGGATTTAGAACCACAGACAATAATGGCGAGGACCTCACGGAATATATGGAGACTGAGAATCTTCACCTCGTTTATGATGCCAAAGACAGAGGCACCTTTTATCAGCTAGATGGATCGGCTACACCCAGGACTTGTGCCTGTCCTCGAAGGTCTCGCAATGGATCTTCCAAAATAACAAATGGGACATCTTCGCCGCCCATTTCGATGAGACATTGATGTCTCTCGTACCACTGCCTACTAACTACCATAAATTTATAACATCAGTTTCAGAGGCCGCCAAACAGTCTATACCATGAGGATATCGTAAAACATACATCCCGGATGGAAGGAACACTGCAAGAATCTCTACAACAGTTAATCCGTAAGGCATGATCCCTACTCCGTAAAATGTGGCAAATTAAACCACCGGACCGCACAGCAAAGATTTCAGCGAACCTTGTTGCAAACAAAATAGTAGACAACGGCAGAGCGCCCGGAGACAAAACATTCCAACCTAAGGTTAAGGAACAGCTCCACACAGCACAAAGGACTGTCCAATCCGATCTACCCTGGTTGCTCCGTTCACTGAAACAGAGGTGACTTCAGCCGTTTAAACGTTAAAACAGCCGGAAAGGCTACTGGGTCTGATGGCATGTTGCCTGGCTTATGCGGTGTTCACACGAGGCCAGACGATTTCGCTTGCATAAAAAAAATATCGCTCGGTCGCCCATTGATCGTCTGATGTGTTCACACGAGCCCACCGGCATACATTCAATCTGTCAGGTGCGCTGATAGTTTTAAAAATGGCGGACGTCGAGGTAGAAGTCACGCAGTAATTGGGGTTAGTTGAAAATATTGTTTTAGACGATATAAGGAGACTCCTAATTGAGGAAAAATAAAAACAACGCAGATATTGGGTGCGGAATTGGATTCTAAGGAGAAATAAATTTAGAGCAGTGCTGTCAACTGTCAAGAAACAGAACATACATTAAATATATCCTTAGGCTTTCACGGCCGGCGTTTGAATATGGAGAAATTGGTTCTTCCGGGCTATTAGGCCGTGGTCCAGGTGGGTTTGTGTTGCCCAACGTTTCGTGTCCTAGTTCGGGGCCTGTGGGAGACATCTTCTTGTTCTGCGCACGCGTGGGGATGTGGAGGGCGCCGGCTGGAGGTGTTGCTGCGGCGGCGGCTGGCGAGCGAATGATTCGAATGATTCGCTCGCCAGCCGCCGCCGCAGCAACACCTCCAGCCGGCGCCCTCCACATCCCCACGCGTGCGCAGAACAAGAAGATGTCTCCCACAGGCCCCGAACTAGGAGACGAAACGTTGGGCAACACAAACCCACCTGGACCACGGCCTAATAGCCCGGAAGAACCAATTTCTCCATATTAGAACATACATTTTTATCGCTTCAGATTTATCGACAATCTGTTCACACGGTTCAATTGGCTGGCGATATTCGCCTCGTCTGATCACCGCATTACGGGCCTTATTTATTATTATTATTTTTTATTTGGTTCAACGGCCAACCGGCCTTTTACAATTTATATTTTAATATAGAGTTGTAGTGCACATTAGTACAAGGATAAATAAAAAAAAACTCACAATTAACATAATAATAATATAACACTTTTCTATACAAAGGTGTCAGTATTGCCGCCGGAACTTATTACTTGAGGTAATTTTTTCCAGTCAACCGGTACCGTTCAATTTGAGACAGGCCAACCCCAGGTAGAATTTTTAAGTGAAAAAACACTTACGAAAACTCTGACCCGGATGACTTCGGATCTGAAGTCCACGCCAGTACAACTAGGCTACCGAAGACAATTATTAAAATAATAATGACTATAATATAATAAGAATACACTGCGAATATCCTTGCCGCGGGCCACCTGCCGAAAGAATTTAAAACATCTAAAGTGCTGGTCTTGTAAAAGCCCGTCTGCTACAAGTTGCTTGAACATCTCATTCTCAACGTCTTCTTTTTGTTGTATCTAAATACTACACATTATGGGATTTAGCAGTATCGAAGTTCTGAATTTTTTGTTTTATTTTTTTTATATATATATTTTTACTATTCTATTCTATTCAACAGATTAGAGCCCATCATAAATCACAATTTTTTCATATAAATAATATACCTACTTCAGTTTTTACGTAAAGGAGCAATAGCAGAGCAGGATTTCAGACTATACTCTATAACTATAAGACTATAAGACTTATTTAGTTTTTGAAATAACCAATTCAATCATAATACACGGGTTTTAAAAACAACAATTTCGTCACCAACACTCTCGAATTAAAAACGAGAACCATACATTCACACTTTACCACTACCAATAACCACGACACCTAACAAGTCTCTACTTGCAATATAAATACAAATTACGTATCATAGTAGGTTTAACGTATTCCAATATATCCAAAGATGTACTCGAGTACATTCAAAAGTACTCGAGTACATTCAAAGTACTCGAGTACATTTTAGGCTCAAAAACGTACCGAATACAAGTACAAGTACAGGTTTTAGAAATGTACTCGTGGACTGAGTACTGAGTACACCAAAAGTACTCAGAGTACAATCTACGAGTACTTGTACTCGAGTACCGCCCAGCTCTGTCTCAGACTGAACGGTTTAGTAACGATTATTTTTTCCAAAACTGTAGTCAAGTAGAAAACATTTATACCTTTTCGAAAAGCTTATTAATTGGGAAAGTATTTTATAATTTTTTTGGAGTAACTACCTTAGAAAAATCGAAATTAAAAATGAATATCACTGACTTGTGAATTAAAAACGTTGTATTTCTGAGGTTTTTGAAATTTTCTTCTTGATTTTTTACATCAACCATTCTTTTATTCTTCAACTATTGGAAAAATGTATTTATAGTTTCCAAAATGGAGTACTTTGTTCACAATTTTCAGTTTTAGGTCAAAAGGTGGAAAATTGAAAAAAAAAAACTCTAAAAAGTTAAATAACTCGAAAACCACTGGCACTTGACCCTGGTTAATGGGAACAAAATTGTTGCAAATTTGTTCTAGTATACCCCCTTTCAAGGAATGTATCGAATTACCAGTCCTCCTGTATATACAGTATATACACTTAGATTTTCGGATGTTTGCCTTTAATTCTTGAACTATCTATCCAGCCCACTATCGTATTTTTAATCTTATAAAATATTGATTCTTGGCTGTGTTAAGACCGCTCTTAACTTACTTTCTACCAGTTGTTTGACCACATTGTAAAACACTCAGGATTAGTATATACCTTTCTGAATTGCTAGAAAGAAGTTTAGGTAAAAATAAAAAAAATAAAAAATATGTTTAATCATATTATATTCTCACTACTTAACAATCACAGGCGGACATAACACACAAGCTTACAATATATACATACTACTTATTTAAGATATCATATTAAACGAAAAAAATCAAACTCTCTAATTAAATAATTATTAAATTGTGATTACACTTCTTGAAATACTGGTGTGAGATTTTATTTTTCCGTAAAACTAAAAATAATGTTAATTTATAAATTCTAACAACATTAAGAAAAAAAAAACATAATATTAACAGCTTACATATTATTATAATTATATCTAATGCAAAAACTCAAACAATAACCTCCTTAAAAACACACATTTTCAAGTAAATGTTTTCAAAATAACGTAAGATCATATAACTTTATCTAGAAATATTTTTCAATATTTTCTAATTAATAGTTCTTAGGTGAAATGTTTTCATTCCCTAAAAGTTTAAAACACAAGGGTATTTTCAATTTATCTATAAAAAAAACAATAAAAACACATCAAATCGTAAAATAAAATCAAAACATAGGGATAAGATACTAGGTGTGAAAATATAAAATAAAAACAAAACGAACTTAATTTATTGTTATAAGAGATTTGCTGTAATAAAAACAATATCATTTTTTATTTATTTTTTTGACGTGTTTCACATTAAACAGAGGTCGTGACATGAAAGAGTATAATATGCATGATCGATTTCTGGCTTCGACCCGACGATTTTCAGTATCTCAATCAGGGTTGCCAGGTGTTCGATATTTTACCAAACTGTTCGGTATTTTTGCTCCATGTTCGGTATGAAAAAATACCGAACTATGGAGTGTTCGGTATTTTTATTTTCGGGAATGATTTTCATTTTTTCTTAGTGAATTCATAACTTTCGGACAGCAAATTTCGAGAATGACCCTTTTTTTTAGAGAAAAAGTCTCATGATACGGGGTAGGAAATTTTGGAAATGACCTTTTTTTTGAGGATTTCTACTTTCCGGTTAGCAAATTTTGAAAATGACCTTTTTTTGTTTATGGTTCGGTATATTTTTGAAAAAAAAAAACCTGGCAACCCTGATCTCAATACATCGGCTAAGCTACAATACCAAATGACCCAGAAATTTATTAAGAAAATATGTGCTTACGTTATTTTTAAGAATTTTACCAAATAAACATCAGAAAATTTCCGCTATACTGTAAAAAAATTTGAAAGTTCACCATTACCCAAAAAGTTTTTAACATATTAGATAACCATATAAAATGTATGAATTAAAATTAAAAGTTTATAAAGTAATAAATAAATTTACTTTATTATCTATCGATGTCACAATAATTGTAATGGCTGAACTCTATAAAAGGAGTTTGTCCAAGTAACAAAATGTTGGTACAAAAGATAAATGATTTAAACAAGTATTTAGTGACATTTGATTATTTAGAAAAAAAAAAAAAAGTACTTTAATGTGCACATTTTTTTTTCTCTCCTTTTAATACCTACTGTCGAGTGTATTGAATTTCTTGATATTATGAAGGTAATCATTTTTATACTATTGCCAAAACAAATTCTTTCTACTTTTATAAAAATTAAATTATAATAAAAATATTTTTATTTGAATATCTTAGTGATAGATTTTTAATCCAACCCTATGTTATTTAATTATATCAAAACATATAAAGCCTCGTACCTATAATAATTGTTCTTCAAAAAGATCTTTTTTCTCTATCAAAACTACATTTTGCTAAATAATTTATTTTATAGGTAGGCACCTACTTACGTAAACAAAAAATATTATAAATGTATACTATCGTATCTAGAAATATATGTGTTATCAATTATTTTCTACAGGAATATTAGACCATTTATTTATTTTTTTCAAAAATTTGACACTTGTAGGAGTTTAAAATGAATATTTTATGTATTTTTTTTTTGCTTTATGAACATAATAACGTTACTGTAATCAAAATTGATTTCGGCAGTCAGAGATTCTCGTTAGATACTAGAATAATATCAATATGGGCTCATCCATTGACCACGTTATGTTTTTTAAAAAATTGCCCCCCCCCCCTCCCCTGAATTTTTACAAGGTGAGGTTTAGACCCCCCCCCCCCATAGCTTTCCAAAATACACTTCATATTCACATGAACACAAAATAAATACACATGATTTTCTCACAACCCCCCCCCCCCCTCGATATTTCGTGGAGGAAGGAGGGCGCCTCCCTCCCTGCAAAGCTCACGTGATTAACAGACAACCCTTGTACTATTTGCTTATATGATTATCAAGGCAGTATAGCTATTTTTAACATGAAAATTAATTCATTTAAATAAATACTACCTAATACATTTCCATTTAATGGATTTTATTCTTAATATTACAATATCCGATTCTGTGTTTTACTACATTTATATTTTAAAGTGGGATGCATTTTGTAAAGATCAATATAGCTTCAAAAGGCACAAGAATCAGAATAAATTTATTTTCAGTATGAATTATTTAATAAGCATTCACTTTATGCAAGTATTTTAACTATGAAAGTCAAACTGAACGAATAATTTGATGTAAGTATATTTTATAATTCCAAGTTATCTAAAATTTTAAGGCACACTTAAGCCTTTAAGTAGGAAATATTGTCCATAACGATTTTACAATATTTCATCTACATTTTAACATTAAAAAATCTATATCATATTTCAGTAAGTTGTTTATGTATTTATATACTTTCATATATTTTCGCATCACGCATAAACCACAGGCTTTTCGTTCAATTTTATTCTTTGCAGTTCCTTGCTGGTATAATTGGGATAATGTTAACTATTATTTAATTATTATACTTCCTTGAATATTTCTACAGTTTTTTTTTCCTAATAAATTTACATTTTCTGCTTATATATTTTATAAATATATTGTCAACCGTAGAATCAAATAATGTCCAGTTATAAATAGTAGTAATAAATGTTCTTAATCAAATTAATTTATTATGAATTTTTGTAAACATTTCAAAAACAGTTAAATCTTAGGTGAAATGTGTACTCTAAAACATTTTTTTGACAAAATGTTCCCATTCATTTAGTTTCGCGATCGCTGTCTTAAGTGAACTAAATTTTTCGACATAATCTTAAACAAGGGTTTTTTTACTGTATGTATAGATACTTTTACACTCTCAATATATTAAAATTGTAAATTATCATTTATAAACCTAATTAAATCATAAACATATGTAACAAAATTAATAGCACTTTTCGATGTATTATGTAATAAAAAATTAGTTAGGTAGTTATAAAACTTAATATTAAAAATTGTTCAGTTTTTTTAAATTTATTTAAATAACTCTGATATAGTGCTAAAAAATGTCAAGCCGTATCAGACTTATTTGGAAAAATAATTCTTTAACGAGTGTTGAAAAATGTCTTTGCCCCAGTGAGACAAGAAATTCTGCTCTTTCTACTGGCATTGAGAGGGTCAAATGAAAGGCTGGTAATCGAAAAACATCTTGGAATTCTTTACCAATGGTATTTAGGTAGGTACTTAACCACACTTCTTACTTTTGGTCGAATTATGTTCACGGAAAGACATTTTGTTAGCTGTCATCTGTCGGAATATTTTTTATATTATGTATGTTGTCTCTCAAATTCTACCTTGACACTTCATCCAAAATATTACGGTTATTGACGGGGTCGGCATGAATGTTGCTACGGTATACTGATGATGGCAAGATAAACCACGGCCGGAGAATCGTCTTTTAATGAACACCACAATCGCGGAGAATCCTGTTGCCCAGTGGAAGTGGAGGGCGATAGTTGTTGATAACGTTGACACTTTCGTGGCAATGAATTTCTTCATCGGATCCGTGCGTTTTTAGCTCTCTGAATCTGGTCAGCTGAAACAAAAAAAAAGGTTTTTGATTAATCAATTAGTTAGTAGGTATCCGGCGCGTTCCTTCCACAAACAAATTATTTTAGAACTATAATAATTTTTCAAAATTTGAACGAATTCTTTTTTTTTTAAATGGTTCGATGTTTTCAAAAAGGACCGACATGGATTGAAGAAAACGCACAGCGGTTGCATAGAAGCATAGACTCGAGAATTATTTTGAAAAAGGAACGGAATTTTATTTTCCATTCTCATTTTCTACATAATAATTATGTAATGTTTTAATGAATGTGGAAACATCACTCTGAAAATACAAATGCTACGTCAGATATTATTGTGCGTAGAGCCGTGCAAAATCCCTCAGAGTGTTATTAAATACAGCTGTTGTTGTACTAAGTTGTATACTTCCAAAAAAAACCCCTAGATATGCGAACGAGACAGCAATTACGAAGGTCTCGGTAAGGGTTTATCCTTATCGAAAATTCCAACCAAAGTAAAATATGGTAGCACATAAAATTTGAAAAAATAAATTTTGTTTTTTATACGAGTATCTGGTATTGAAGCTAAAATACCAAGCGGCTGTATTATGTTATTACCTGTTCTTTGGCAACTTCTATGGGTTCTTTGAAGAGTATCCAGGTGACGGACTCGGTGCATGGAGGAGTCGTGAGGGATCCAGGGTACGTCCAGTAGGCCAGGTTGTTTGGAAGAAGCTTTTCGGGATCGGGGGACATGTTGTTCATGGTGATTTTGTCACCTTTGTGCATTATGAAGGGAAGAAGTTGAGCTATTTTTTCTAATTCTGGGTGATGTTCCCCAACCTGAAAAGAATATTTATTATTTAGTATATGACTTTGTATATTTTTTATCATATACAACCTAAGCCTATCAAAAGAATAACGATTCATTAAAAAAAAAACGCAATTATTGTTGTCCTCGCATTTTTTTTATATTTTCTCAGGGCTTACAAAAACCGGAAAAACCCTGAGCTCATAGGAATGTTTTCGCAGCCAAAATAAGCTAAATTGCTTCAGTCTTACTAGCTCGAACTTAGACCTAACCCAGAATAAAAATAATAATTTACTCCTGGTTTATGCAATGTTTGTTACTTTTTAACCTTTTCTACTTGCAACTACCCTCCAAGGAGTGGTAATGAACTCATACTCCGCTTAAACCTTGCCGGCATTAGTAGAACAGATCACCAAAGTTTCGTTGAAATAGGTTCACCGGTCTTTGAATCTATCGAGTACAAACACATAGACGTTCAGTTTTATAAACAGATAAGATTCATATTTTTTTTTCATTTATTTAAAACAAAGTTACAGACAACAATAGACTTTTTTTAACAATGGGTAATTATATGGCATATTTTATCCAAACAGAACTTAAATAACAACAACAGTGCTCAAATAACAGGTTATCTCCCGCATAACCGAAGATCGAATTTAGACCGTTTCATGAATATTCTTCCAGATTTTCATTCCCCCAAATGGAAAACTACAAGAACGAAGCCACACCAAAGATGGAAGACACAACATCTTCTTGGAATGTAGTTAATTATTATAATTTAGTACCTTGATAAAAACTCCCAGCACAGCAAGACCATCGGAATGGCCAGCAGCCTCTTCCAGGGATTGGTACTTGGAGCAGTTCCAGTGGACTAGGTGGAGTTCAGCGGAGTAAGCTCTTCCATCGACTGTATGCTCAGAGCCTTTGCCATCAGAACAGCCCCAGTGGCAGTGGAACTGCGCCAAGCGGTATACGTCTGCTCCGAGAGGACCGCCAGTTAATTCTGTGGACAAATTTAAGATTTTTCTTTATTTATCGGTATATTTGTGGCAAACTGTGTTTACTACATAAAAAGTAAAGTTTTTAAAAAAATTGTAAAGGAAGATTATTGCCGTGGAAATTTCTTTCATCTTTATTAAATAAAAATAAAGATAATGCAGATATATTCAATTAAGTATGTAAACATACTAAACCTAGCTAATTAGTTGTTACAAACAAACTATGAGTAGGTAATGTGTAAATGATAGTAATAGCAAATTTTGAAAGAGAATTATTTTACGTGACATAAGACTCGCATTTGTATGTAAAGTAGGTTTAAAAATTAGAATAATATGATTCACTCACAAATAAATTTGATACAATGTGAAAAAAAAAATAATGATGCGAAGGCAATGGATCATGGGTGAACTGTCTTTGAAGTTTCTATAGCTTTGAAATACTATGAAACAACTTTTGTACCTAAAAAAGTAATTTGACACAAGTTTACATGGAATGTATTTGAGACCGATTGGGCATGTCATTGTGCTGCGTTTAGGTATTTGATTGATTTGACAAAGTTTGTTGATGGTATTGCTGAGGAATGGTTTGCATCTGTGATAACTGGATAAAGAAATTACTGGAAAATACTCCAAAGACTTAGTACCATTTTCCCTAAGGGGTCGAATAATATTTTCCAAGTGTACCTACTATGTCTTTGATTTCTACCAAGATTCATAAAAAATAGTTTTCAAACCTGATCCTCTGCCATTTTCTTCCACTTTCCAGCAATAGCCAGGGTTGACCAGCGATCTTGTTTGTTGCTTGGTGTAGGTCCATTTGAGGGGTGGTAGAGAGGACGTGGGCATGCAGTGAGAGGTGGTGATGTCCACGGGGCTCTGCCTGGATCCGCTGGCTTCCGGGAAATGTTCAACCCATGTGGATGGACCTGAAATAAAATAACGAAAAAATATTAGTATCATAATATCACAAATTGTATCAAAAATAAAAAAAAAATAAAATCACAATTGTAACTTTTGCAACGCAAGATGTCGCCTTTCTTAACCCATTCCCGCACACCGTACACAAATGTATAAATAAGTATACCATTTTGAAAACTATTCCAAATTGTTAATATCACAAATTAAATTTTTGAAATTTTGTACACCTTTTGTTGAGAATTTTAAATATGAAAGTTTCAATTTGAACTTGTTCTATTCTACTACTGTATCGACCTATAGCTTGCATTTTCAAATTAAGAATGTTTTTTACGTTGTAAGTACTTAATGCAGTTATAATGTTCGATTTTCAAATGATTGATTTTTAAATTAGCAGAATAAAAAGACCGTCATCATCAACTGTTATATGAAATATCCTGCATATTATTTGTGACATCTGCATGTATGAACAATGAACATTCTTTGTTTTTTATTCATCAACAATATCTTTTTAAAATATGTAACAACTAATGACTCTTAACAATTCATTACTGATGTTCGATTTTTAAATGGAACAAACCACTACGGGCGTCTTCTACTGTTATTTCGAAGGCTGGCGTGATCACTTAACGTTAACAACGTTTGCCATTCGGTGGTAAAATAGGCAATATCTTTTTATATTCAATCGTTTTCAATCTGCTGTATGGTAGTATAATGGTTCCTGTAGCTCGCTTGTCTTGAATGATAAAATCCACATAGGTACCTACCTAATGAGTAGGCTGGTAACTAATAAACTAAAATGTCTGGAAATGACATAATTGGTGCCTATTCCCGTTTGTCTAAAGATGTCGGCTAGTTAGTAATTTGATTGGTGTCTCGTGACTTAATTATGACTCATGATGGTCCATGAAGAGACAAGGGTGGACCTACTACCGTTAAGTATGGTGGTCACCTAAGTTAATACTGCCGAAGATGTTCATAATTCATTCAACACTACTAACCATACTTACTTAATTCATTTTGACAACTACAATCTACATATTGCAGACAGTGCTTCTAGTATAAGTGTTCAGTATTAATTTATCATTATACAAATTCAAAATTCTTAGTAAGGACCACAACGTCTATCGAGTAAGCTAAGCTCTGGTAATGCCAGTAAATGGCCATTCGTGTTTAATACCTAACTTAAAACCGAAATTAAACTAATGTTATACATAAAACATTTTGAATAGGTACATTATTTATCCCAAGACGGGACGAAGTTCGACGGGTCAGCTAGTATTTAATAAAATAAACGAATCTCATGCAAAGGTATATGATTGATATCTTGGAATGATCTCAAAGTAAACTGAAGATCTGAATATTATATGTTACTATACATACAGGATCTAGATATTATTTCCAGAAATATTTTGACAAGTTGAAATGAAAATATAATTTGTTTACAAAGAGTTCATTTCGTCTTTATGTTTTGATTGGCTTCTCCGATAATTACGAATATAGCTGCGGTATCAGTCTTAGCAAGAAAGTGAGAAAAAAATGGTTAATTAATGGTATGAAACTTTCTGTAATGACATCGGTAAACTAGATAATGATTTTCAGCAGATATCTTAAAAAGCGTGACGGCTAGTTCTCAACAGTATTTTTTTTTCTATTTAAATCAGAAATTTCAAAGATTAGACACGTGTGCTTAACAGTGCATATTATAATAATATCGCTCTATAAATATAAACACTAAACAGTACTAGAAAAGAATTTATTTAACTTTTGAATTAAAAAACGAATAAACAAAAAACATAGCAATTATGAAAAAGAGAAACAATAATTTCCGTCTCATTGTCGGACGTCAATTATTATTATTAGTGAAACAAATGAACAACGATTAACATGGAGTCCCGACTGTTGCTATGAAAACTACAGGGCTATCTCACATATCGACCAACTCTAGAAACGAATTATGCGCATAACGAATAAAACAATTTGTGAAAAGTACGATGTCATGTTTCAGGCGATTCAGAATGCAACATTCTATTTCAATTTCTCTTAAGCAAAAAGTTATGGGTGTGTCGGTGGTATGGGTCTAGTTTTCATGAAATTGTAGCTATCTGCCTACCGCTCGTTTTACTTTTGGGGGTAAAACGTTGCATTTGATTATTCCTATTTTTATTCCAGTTTTAAAAATCAAAATAACAATTATTATTGTTCCTTAAATAGGAGTTTCGGAGACTTAAACATTACCTCCTAATGGCGAACGTTGTTAACGTAAAGTGATCACACTAAGCCAGCCATCGAAATAACAGTAGAAGACGGTCGTAAGCCCGTAGTGGTTTGTTTCATTCAAAAATCGAATTATTAGTCATTAGTTGTTGTACATTCGTTAAAAACAATAAGGTTACACCATCGATTTGTTTTATCTTCAACGAAATTTCATAATATTGTTTTTCGTTTCAACGAAATTTCATAATATTGTTTTTCGTTTCAACGAAATTTCATAATATTGTTTTTCGTTTCAACAAAATTTCATATTGTTTTTCGTTTCAACGAAATTTCAAAATATTTTTTTGTTTCAACGTTTTTCGAACGCGTTATTCTTATTTCAAATTGTTTTGTGCAGGAAAATAATTGTTTGGCATAAACTTTTTATTCTTATGAAAGTGTGATTTTTGTGATTAGCCGCCAAAAAAATAAACAACATGTCTCTGCGACAAATAAAACTTGTTATGAGAGGTTTAACTGTATTCTTTTAAACTGTCATAATGAGAATCTCTGAAATTGTGACTGTAAATTTATGTGCATACTAATATTGAAAGTGACGGCACAGTTTGACCTGAGCCTTGTACTATCAACAGTACTCTCCTTATTTTGAATAAATTATCATTAAAAAGCATATTTTTTTTTATATTTACGATAAAACTAATGGTTTGACATTAATCCTTTCTGTGTATCTTGCATATTGAGCAAAAAATTATCGCATTAAGTTAACGACTTCGTCATAAGACTGTTGAGATTCAAATCGAAGAATATTCCACTGAAATATTTTGAAAAACGGCCACACCCAAAAGTATTCGAATCCCAAAATTATAGCTTTCTTAAATTTTCAAAGATCATAAGGTAGCATAGGGAAACAATGAATAGAGCGCTTAATTGTACTTGGTTTTCCGTTATAGCACCCACCTTTTCCAATCTATAATACAAAAGAAAATCGGGTTAGTGCGAACACTTATAACTCGAGATTGGCTGAACAGATTCTTCCAATGTCTGATTTATTGGATTCTTCTGCGCTCCAGATTACAGAATAATAAAATCATTAAAAATTCCTAAAATGGATAGCAAATAATATATAATTTAATGTTAAAGTTAGTATGAAACGGATTTACTGACAGCAACACCATCTGTGAAAAATTCCATAACAACATAATTTTTATTTACTTGACAATCATTGAGTTTCAAAACATTAGTACGCAGATTTTTGACAGAATTTCTTTCGAGCTTTCAGAAATATTTTTTTAACATTCAAACATAATTTAAACGTATTTCTGTGGGTTTATAAATTACAAATTCGAAATTAATATTCATAGTAAGAACTACAGGACAACGTCTGTCGGGAAAGCTAGTGCATAGTAAAAATCATACCTTTTTGACAAATAAATGGGGATCGATTTTTTAAAACTTAACGCTAAGCAAAGATTATATCGTAAAAGAGACGATTTACGTTCTCACGAAATTCAGTAGACTTTGCAAAAATCGTCTAAAGAACAGATATGTTGTCAATTAATGCAGATACAGATAATGAGATGGACTATATGGTGTTGGCGTGATGTAGTTATTCAAAGTCGCGAAGACCATTAATGTCATCCAAAATGTCTTGCGTGTGACCTCTGACACAGACGCCATCTAATTAGCCATTAATGATATTTGCTCGCGCGTGATGTATAAGACCACATTTTGTCGTCAGAAATTTAAGGATTAAGCGTCACAAATGAGGGAATGTACATAATGTATGTAAGTACTAAATCGACCATGGTTCTTGGTGTAAAGGGTCACCCCGCATCTCGTTCCGAAATACACCTGGTTATATGTATAAATTATGCCTTGTGCCTAATATGCGGTGCAAGTGACGGAAGACCTATCAATGCACAAAAATATTTGCCACTGCAAGGTAGTGATTGCTACGCTCAACGTATCGCACTAACATATTATTAATATGCCGATGTTATTGTACTGACAGATTCCGGACATTTGAAAATCTTGAAAAAAAAAATTGTTTTGTCACCGTTCAGGTTTTTATAATTCCGTTGTGTATCTTTTGTGGTTTGTCATAGTATTGATTTCTGTTTCTTGAATTTAATCTCTATTCTATATTGTGGCAGGTCTATTTTGTTTTCTTCGGCTTTAAGTCTGTCGTGTTTTGTCATAGCTTTGATTTCTGTATCTTGAATTTTATCTCCGTTTTTTATTGTGGCAGGTCTATTTTCTTCTCTTCAGTTTTGTGTATGTTGTGTTTTGTCATAGCTTTGCTTTCTATTTCTTGAATTTTACCTCTGTTCTATTTGTGGCAGGTCTATTTTGTTCTCTTCGGTTTTGTGTCTGTTGTGTGTTTTCATAGCTTTGTTTTCTGTTTCTTGAATTGTATCTCTTTTTTTATTTTGTTGCTCGTTTTTTTGCATTTGTCGTGTTTTGTCTTAGGTTTTTTTTTTATTTATTGAGGTATGCTTCCTTTATTCTACTTATTCATATTTATATGTTGTCACAGGTCAGGTGTAAACGTAATAAGATTTGTATTTAAGGTTTTGGATAGTACTAGTGAATGTATGAACCAACCAATTTGCCTGTCCAACTGCAGCACTTGGTATTACAATATCACATAATACATCGTTATGTGCACGCACACATAATATGAGATTATTTCCTGTCATTTATTGGTTTATCGCTGCACTTGTTAGATATACAATGGTCGAGGTGGTATCATGTTTGCACGACTATACACAGTGCATAACCAAATATAGTTTTTTTTAGCGAAATCTGGGTTACTTAATCCAAAGTATACACAAGTACAAGCATGCTTTCAAAGTTTTGCACGTGAAATAATAACTTTTCTTGAAGAATGGTGTACTCCAAGATTCGATCCCCCGACCTTTATTCAAAATGTCGAACAAAAATTGTCTAAAAAATCAGATAAGCTCTTAAAGATATACCAAATAGGTTTTGTAACGAAACAAAGAAATGTTGCAAACCACCACCATGACTGAAATTCAATGTTGATAAGCTGGGTAGGTATATCTACAAAACATAGATATGGAATACAAAAGACAGTGCTATAGTCTTCATAAAGAGCGACGAGAAGGTTCCCATCTCTTTAGCTTGAAAATCTCCCATGACATTAATAATCCGTGAGATATCGCGAAAGAAATGAGGTGATTGGAAAATCAGCGGTATCAGTTGACAGCTTTTGCGCGGGTTTGAATCCCGGTGCAGACCTTTTCCATTTTTACAAAACAAGCTTTGCTTTATGTGAAAGATGTCAAAAGTGTATTTGTGTTCACTTTTGGTGAGTCCAGATTCATTTAATAAAAATATGACATCTAAAAATATGCAGCAAAGGACACGAGTTCAAATCCCGGAGTCAATATTTGATAACATACAGTGAAAGAGGTTCAAAATATTCTGTATTGTGTGAAAAATCAATGGTGTTAGAACTCGTTTGACAGTCAACATAAAGGAATGCCGTTAGTCATTATTGCTTTTGATGTGTGAAATGATTACATTATCTTTGACAAGTAATTGGAATTTTGAAGTGGTTAAGATAGAGATCGTGTAATTTCACCAGGAGAGAAAAATATCTCGAATTTTCTAGAATCAGCTTTATCTATGAGTTTATCTGTCATTTTCTATTATCTAAAGTTCACCATCATTGATTGATTGACGGCCAAAGATTTCGTAATAGAAATGCAATTTGACGTTCTTTTTCTAGTAAACTAATCAGTCACCATAGATCGAAAAACATTCGGTTTCGAGCACTATTTTTTTTTTTGTTTTATTATGTTATGGGGAGTAAGAGGCGATGGCGACAAAAGCACCTAGCCGATCCAAAATAAACGTCAACATTGCCTGCATGTGGTATCCTCTGCTAGAAAACTAACAAAGCTCTGGCGGTCGAGCGTTGGTGGTAGAGCCGTATCATTGTAAGAACAGAATCCTCATAATATTATCGAGGAAATCCCTGGCAAATCTACACCAACCTGCTTGAACAGAGAGATATGAGTACGAAGACACCTTCAGTTACAGTGTAACTACCCCCTGAAATCAAATTAGGGGTATGCCCTTGTTCAGCAATGGACAAAATGGGCTAGAAAAAAGAAGATGTTTTTATCAAACATTGTTTTCAAGATGATGCTTGATAATTACTAGTGGTCACTCAGAGGTCGAAATTCGTCCATATAAATAAGTGATATTGATAGGTGTATTGAGCGAGCGCTATTTCACAATTTTCTTTAAAAAAACAATGACATGAATACGTCAATTTTGAAATGTTGACTTGTACTATTATTATTAATGACAAACAATCTATTCTCAATTTGATCACAGATAAGCAAAACAATATATGCGTCTGTGTCAATGTCAAAAACATCGAGGTGTGTTTGAGTATCAAATACGTAAAATTACAGATGTGTTTGACATTTTTTCTTTAATTGATTTAATGTATTTTTTTGTGCATAATTAAAAAATATAAGCATTCGCCACTCCTTCTCTATAATAAGCTACATATAGTTGTGGGAAATTTTATACTCCTCCGTTTACCCAATTTTCGTAAAAATAGTCACAAAGTTTTATCTTCGCGTATTAGTATATAGATTATTGATTTAGTTTTCACTACCTCCTACAGAAATGGGTATTTTAAAAGATATATATCTGGATGGATAAAAAAGGCGATAGATCGTGAAGGAAATCTTTTTGTGGTGGTTTTTAGAAATTAAATACTTATACGTATGCTGCCAAAGAACAGTTGTTTACCTGAAGCCACACTTGATTGAAATTCAGCTTTAAGAACAGAAAATACAGAAGGTTTTTTTTACGAATCGATGAAAGTTTATGATCCAAAACCTTCTGAGTTACTGTTTTAGCCCTGTCCTTGGCTTCAAGCCATCAGCAGGCTTACTCTCGAAACTCGATTCGAACCCAATTCCAATTTCAATCACAAACTCGATTCCAATTCCAAAACCGTACTCTTGAACCAAATTCCGTGCGATTGGAATCGGATTTGAGATTGGCGTTCCAAGCCGTGAAAACGTTTTCCTTTCGAGTTTGTTATTGCAATATGAAAATATTTTCGCTGTAAATTGGGAATTGATAATTGTTGTTATGTCGCGTTATTCTCAAAGAAACTGTACGGAAGTAATCCTGAAACCCGTGAGTGGTATATATTTTTTGAAACATAAAATAAGTCGAATTCGATTTACTAATAACTGTCCTACTCAACAAATATAATAATTTGACGTTGCTATAATATTTAAGGATTTGTTTTCTATAAATGGAAACACTCATTTATATTTATTTTCAAATATACATTTTGACGTTTCTGTATTGCGTTATTTGTTTACTTATATTTTATTATAATTATTAAAAATGCTAGCATTATTTATTTGCTGATTTATTTTAATATCAAAACAGTATATACTTTTTAAGAACGAGAGCGTCTCACATTAATGGAAGAAAAACGGGTGGAAGCACAACGCTTCAATAATTGCGTTTAAAGAAGCTGCAGAAAAATTGGGACAGTGTGCCGAATCTTTAATCGCAACTACTGCTGCTATTCGTTCACGGTCTGCTGTAGCGGCGGCAGCCTTGAGGGAGATTGCAAAGGAAAAAAATAAATTCCAACAGAAAATAGCTTTAATATTTTTTTATTTTGTATTTTTTATAATTTAAATATCTAAAATAAATTGTCAATAAAATTATTATGTATTACATTAAATTACAATTCTGTTATTTTTACAAACCTTGACAATTTACATAATATACCTACCTACTTACTATTATATACGTGAAATTTGTAATAAAATTCACAATACAGAAGCTATTCTACATAATATTTTAGTCCGTTTATATTTTTGAAGGCGCATAAAATTGTTATTTCTTAAACTCTCTTAAATTAATTATATTCGTCTATGATGTGATTTCCACAGTCGATGAACTAAATCATATCTGGCTTGCATTCCTCTAAGTCATGAGCTGCAGAAAGAACTTTTGGTACTATGGGTATGGTTATATTATGATTTTCATGACTTCCATTGGTAATGATGTCGAGTTGCATGTTGTGCACACAAAATATCACTTCGTCTTTTATAGGTTTTGCCATATGAGGTTACAAAATCCCGTACAAGTCTTCATACACCTTTTTTGATATTCTATTTGCTATAAATTCCCCACTATTCATGCTAAACGCATTTTGCGAATATCTTGCTATTCAACGCAAGTTATTTCGTTGACGCATATCGACTTGATGCGCGTTTTCCAAAATATTAAAAAATAATACAAGACGAGCCATTTTTTTAAGTAATATAATTAAAATACGTCTTTTCGATTTCAAAAAAGTTACTTTCTTGCGATCTTGTAAATAATGACAGTTAGACGATTCCAACACAATTTCGTGAAATCGAGTAGTTGTCAAAACGACGTCAAGAGTACCAATTTTCAAATTTTACACGATTTCACATGTTCTTCAAATCACCACTCGATTTGAATCCAATCGTGCGCTAGCGTCGCATTTCAAGAGTACCATTTTGGGATTTTACGATTTTAGGATTGGAATCGAGTTTCAAGAGTAGCCGTGCAGGAATCACCTCAAGTTAAATCGATTAACCCATGCTTTATATGTTTTTTTTTATTAAAGACCATGACCAATTTCATTATTTATTGTATTTTACGGAACCATGTGACGATCACGTTCCGATACAAACAATGAAATAATTGCAAACAATATTGCTGCAGTACATAGTTATTTAGCTGGGTATAGGCATCATCATGTACCTAATGATTGCCAATTGACAGCGTAGGTACGTGCAACGTCACATGTCTTTTATCTTTGATTGTGGTCACGCGAATGTAATTGTTACAAGTCTTCAGGTTCCGATACCAGTCATTACTGAAGGAATGACTCCATAGATTAAGTGCCGAATAAATGTGTATTTGCTATTATAAGGGGAATGTTCTTATGAAAAAAAAAGAAAGTTACGTACAACATTAGCAAATTCAAGAAAACTTAACATTGGACCCTTCTTCTTGTATTTTTGAAAATATGAACTTTTCTATTGTTGAATTTTAGTGAACCTTTGACAAACTGTCAGTTGATTGATGGTTGGTGCGATTGTCATAATGTGCCCTCTAAACATCGTTTAAAACAGATGCATCGGTCGGAATTATATTGGTTAAATGGGTAATTAATTTATTATTATACAAAAAAATTGAGTTCGATTTTCATTCGAAGCATTATCGATCAGTTAACATTTTCTTTCGAATCTGAGACAGACTGAGGTTCCTACCCCATGAAAATTTTCCAGTAAAAATACACGTAGAAAATTTCTTACCCGACCAGGAATCGAACCCAGGGCCGATGTCGACAACACAGTCCACTGAGTGCCGGAGATTCCTTGGAATGTCAAGATACAACAATCCACAATCAAGTAATCAGGTTAAAGTTTATTTTGGTCAAGTTGCTAGAAACCAATAAAGTTTATCTGGAAAGGAAAGGAAACTACAGGAGCGTTCTGTGAATAAAAAGAAAGGAGAGACCTGTGTGGTTGCGTAACCAAGAACAGAAAATAATGGAAGGAGACTTGTACTCAGTGGTGCTAGCAGCCGATGAAAGTGAGAACTGGATGCGTTTTATATGCATAGCTGATTGCCAAAGAGGGAATAACAGATTGAAAAAATGAAACCGAAAAAAATGTATAATGTTTCTAGAAGTTTCTGAAAAAAACTGAAAGTCACTTGAAAGTCGTAATATTTGACTGTCAAAAACCTTAATGTTTAATCTAGTATTTACTTGTTACAGTTCTAAACGAACTTCATATAATAAGCGTGTTGTTATTAACATTAGTGGAAATTGCTTTATGCTTATTAGACTATTCGGAAATAAAAAGTTTACGAACTCTGTTTTTTTATATTATCTGATAGTAAAATAATATTGAATAATTGCAACTACTTTAATGTTCGGATGAGATAAAAAAGAATGCAATTTGATATGTCTTCCCGTAACAACAGGTGTTGTATGTAGGAACCTCTTGCGAAAAACAACGCAATTACAAAGAACGAAAAAATGAACTTCATCAGACTCAATAAAGTTCTAATTAAAAATGGATCAAAATCTTATAATACAAAAGAAAGTAGGGCTAGTGCGAACACTTATAACTCGAGATCGGCTGAACAGATTCTTATCATTTTTGGCTTATTGTATTTTTCTCCGCTCCGGATAACAGAATAACTAATAAAAAGTTGAAAGATAGAAATATTATAAAATAATAATATTAAAAGTAGCGTGGAACGGATTTCTTGCGACACCAATGCCATCTATGAAAATTCCATAACAACGCAATTTTTATTTACCTGACAATCATAGAGTTTGAAAACACTGGCACGCAGATTATTGATAGAACTTTCAGAAATGACTTTTTAAACGTATTTTTGTATAAATTACAAATTCGAAATCAATATTCAAAGTAAGGACCACAGGACAACGTCTGTCGCGATAACTAGTATTTATATAAAAGTGCTTATTTTAAAATTATTAAAATTAACGAATTGAACGTGCATTCTTGGTTGAATTATTTAAATAAAATAATTTAAATGAAACAATTGATTTGTTATTCCACTATATTTATTTACCTGACTAGTTTCGCAGGAACAGGTCCTGCATAGTCACAGGTGACTTAGAAACGTTTCTAAGTTATTGTTTCATTGTTTCATTTAAATTATTTTATTAAAATTATTATTCTTGTAGATAATAACTACAATTTCATCTCCTTGATGTTATCCGTATAAATTTATAAAGATGATAAAAAAATCGTTCGATTCGAAATTTAAAATTTTCTTGTCATTTTGACATATGGATAATTTTTCTAAACGTGGTGAGAGGTAATACATGAACGAGTCGGCGTTACAAATATTATTTAATTTGTGATAATAGCATGCAGTGTTGGATGAAATAAAACAATATTATTTATAATGTGCATAACGAAATGGCGGCTATTGAAATACAAAGATGCACCGTGAGTTTGCACTTTGGTTTCAATGTTCAGAGTTCTATTGTCGTCGCGTTAAGTATTTGTATAAAAGCAAGAATACCAGCTGAAAATGTTCAACAAGTTTTCAATTGATGTATTTTCGTTCAAATAAAAATGGACCTTCGGAACTGACAGTATGTCTTTAAATGCGGAGGTAGTGGGTTCGATGCGTGCATGTCGTCAAAGAGGAAGATGGTCGGCACCTGGGATCGAACCCACGACCTCCGAACGAAACAGTACGAAAGCCGGGGTCGTAGTCGCTAGACTACCAACGAATTGCCGAAAAGCCGATATTATATTTTATATTATTTGTTATGCATTTTTCAATGTTTTATTAGTTACTAGCCTTTTTACCCGTCCATAAAATTGTTGATGAAGTTTGTTGAGAAAAATGTGAATTACAGAACCTGATTTATGGATTAATAAAATATGGTACCTATAAAGTATGTCCCTAAGTGGGGTCAAAAAATGGAGAATTGATTGACTGATCGAGTTTGTATTACCTGTAAGTCTGAGGATTTGAATTGGTAAATAGGTAGATATAATTAGATAGTATGATAAATTTGTAGAATTGCTGTGGAGGCAGCAAAGGTGAGTCATAAACATAGCATTTTTATCTATTTTCTATACCTTCCCCTTCAAGTACATTTAGATAGAACACTTGATTTCTGTAAATGCTTTAGTTGTTCTTCTGCAAAAATATAATTATGTACCTACAAAGCTTTATTTATTCTTAATATCAAATTTAACAGGTAGGTACATAATTATTTTAAGTGTTAAGACCTCTACCCGAGCCAGTGATTTTGTACCTGAAAATCTTTTGTATGAAAAATTGTCAGTATAGCCAGCAAGAAAATATTGCATAAAAAATTCCTATAAATATTCTGACCCATCTGGGAATTGGAACCAGAAATTTCTTACCAGAAGTGGGTGTTAATTATTTTGAACATAGTAAAGAATTTTGTGGCCAAGGATTCGAACCTGCACCTCACATCCAGCCTTCGTGTGAATAGAAAAATCAGTGTAGATTGCTTATTAAAAATATAACACAGGAATAGGGTAATAATAAAAATTTCAAGTTGCTATGGCAATTATACCACCAATTTATTAAATCCCTATGCCCCTAAGTGGGGCGTAAAGGGAGTTTGGATTTCAAAAATTAATTTTACTTACATTAATAAAACAATCAATACAATAATTGGTAAAGAAACACACTTTTATAATAAATAACTAAGGTATTTTGCAGTTGATAAACTTCATTTAACAGGGTAAAACTTTTTAATAAATGATAATTTTGAGTATAAATATTTAGGTACTTCTAGAGAATTAGAACTCACATCTCTCATAGGTGCTTAATATAAGTCATACCAAGAGTTGAAAATTAATAAGAGATATACAAAACATGTAAATGTTATTGTTGTGAGAAAATATCTAGAAAATTTTGACACATTTTAAAATTCTGTAGACATTTTGGCATTGCATTCATTATAAGATATAATCCTAGGAATCTCAGCTCCATAGACGAATTATGGAAGGCATAAATGCAACGCATCTTGGCAGATTGTTGAATTTGTCGAATACTCAAGGATTTCAATTTGACCACCTAAATAAGGAACGTTGTTAACGTGAAGTCATCACACAAAGCCATTCGAAATAGCAAGAGAAGAAAGTCATAATCCAGTTAGTACTGGTCAAATGTTAAAAAAAATGGCATTTTAAAATTGACCATAAATAACGGTGTAATGTTGAATATATCAGTCTGTAATAATATGAATTTTTTCGATGTTACAGGAAAAGAGGTCTGATTATAGAAACTTCAACTAAATTTCAACAAAAAAAAAAAACAGGTTTACAATAATAATAATTCTGAAATTAAAATAATAATATATCTAAATTAAAAAAAAAATAATAGTTTGGAATTTAGTTAACAATAATTGTCCTCCAATGCAATCACTTGTAAGTTAATGATGTTGCTAGGTTCTTTTAACAAATCTATGAATGCTCTTTTTAGTATTTACTTAATACACATAATCTGCAAATTAAATATACATAGGTAATCTTCATATTCATAAGAATAATATTAAAAATTGTGAAAAATTTATAAGTAAATGACGTTTTAATCGGCCTGGTGTTGGTTATTTTAACATAATATCTATAAATATTTCTTCTTCCGATGGCGCTACAGCCTAATTTAGCCTTGGCTTCCAATACTGGACGCAGAGTCAACCTTGTCTCTACATCTGTCCTGATTTCGTGGGTCAAAAAGTTGCTCGGCATCCCTCCTGACCACATTCTCTCATTGCAGCCTAGGTCTTCCAATTCGGCCCGATGTTCACCCATAATTCTCTTTGGTGCTCGCAATGATGGCATTATCTGCTCATGTCTGGCCCAGCGTAGTCTTTATCTATAATAATAAAACCAATATTAGGATGGGACTTTCTAAGGTTAGACAGGTATCTCAAAATTATCTTACGCATAATTTTAAAACAAATAAGAGATTACACTTTTTAAATAAAGTAATGGATATAACATGAGTTTAATAAAAAGAACATATTTTAGGAGTGAGAAGTAAAATTAAATGTACTGAATATAAAATTCTAAAATAAATATATAATTATTTTAAACAAAAGTTGATATTGATAAGTTATTATTGAGAAGATTCAATACTTACTTAGAATTGATTTGTGTTCAAGCAAATTTATATTCATAATTCATCCCTTAGTCAAAATATTATCAGATATTGCTCTGCGGTCTCTGTGATTTGTTGCAATGAAATGACTGGCTCCTTGGCTAGATACTTATCTGCAACAAAAAAATAATGTGTGTTGACAAATGTTTTAAATTTGCTGCACTTAATGTCTATTTCTTTTTATAATTTACAATAAAACATTGGAAGGAATTTGGAATAATGTTCCACAGGTTTAAAATGTGAAACTTAAGAAGTAAGTGAAGGTGATGTTTGTATCTGTATGATAATTATTTTTAGGTTATAAATTATATGTTTTTTTAAGCTATAGGTTACATACCTGAAATCCAATATTAATCAATTTAAATCTCAGTCCATCCATCAAACTCTACTGATTTAAATATTTTTCCAAGGAATGAATCAGTTTTGATGTCTATTTTCGACAAACCACTCTCAGACTCTCACAATTGCCTCACAATTTCACGCCTAAAAAATTTGACAGCTCGTGCGGAAGTACCATAGATGAAGATAGTGCATACAGTTCAGAAATAATTCATTATAAAATTGATTATATTGAAAATATGTTTTTTATTCATATAAATAATTAAAACCTTTTTTATTTAATAATTAATTATGACGTAGCAAAATTACTAATTAATTATAGACGACATTTTATTCCGCTATACATATTTTCTTTTGATAGTGTCTGTAAAACAAACCTTCATAAAAATATAATATGAAGTAGATGTCATTTACACACAAAATATAATATATAAATTGGTTAAGTAATATTATTATTTTATTATTCTTAGAAAACCCATCCTGGAAGAATGATTTGTGAAAAATACGCTGCTTTATTTTAATTAGGTAATCATAGATTTACTTATACATAGATCAATAGAATTCATAGTCAATGTCACTTGTCACTCATTGTTGATAAATATTGATATGTCAAAAAACATAAGAGAGTGATATAATGCTTCCAATTTTGAAAATATAAATACATAAATATGAGTTTGCTGCTCTAATAGATTTTTCGGTAGGTACCAAATGTTGTTTATTAAGATTATAATCCCTTCTTTGTAATTTTTAAGTATTGGCTCAGAAACATAAAAAAATATTGACATTTTCTGTAACATTCTTTCCATCGCTATGATTTTATTATTTTTTAGTTTAAGAATGCATGAATCACTTTTAAATGGTAACCAAATTGAAAACAAATGATCTAAGACTTTCATACTCTTTTTCAAAATATATAAGCAATATGATGTATGCTAAACTAAAAGATTTGATTTTAAATTCAACCATTAGTGCAAAGGGGGTTAGTAAAGAAAAATAAACGCAAATATTTATTGACTGATGATTAATTTATTCATTTTCAGTGTCACAAACCTTGGTTACTTTTATCTGTCATCAAATTGTGCTGTGACTGAGATACCTTTGGGTTTTTTTGCGTCAAAACCTGTCAATCTTCACAGACTACATCCAACGATTGCAGTTTTGGTCTTTCAAGGATTCTTTATTCTACATGATCATGTTTGAGATGTGTAAAGAGAATATGTTGTTGACCAATGAGATATTATACTGGAGATGCAATTCCATACAATTTTTAGTTTATAAGTACCATCACGAGTAAATTTGAAGTTGAACTTAAATAAAAATATGCAATCAAGCATTACTGACGAATATTTTTGTCTTTGTCACACATAATACGCCAAACGGCTAAGTGCTGTCACCTTCTACCGGTACACATTAATAGAAATTTCTTTTTGTGCGTGAGATTTGAATCTATTTGTCAGAATTGTCTAAGAACCTTTTGAAAAAGATCTCTCGTCTTTATTAATGCGAGGCAGAAAACGATCAGTTTAAAAGCACATTCATAAAAATATTTTTCGAAAATGGAAAAAATGATTTATTTATTCAAATCGAAAATGACCCTTTTTATAAAAACACTAGTTATAGTGTACTTGCTTCTAAATTTCGTCCGGCTAGGTAAGGGCTCATACACACAGCTTAAACGAGAACCGTCAGAAATACGGCACTGTGGGAAAAAACCGCTGGCGATTTCTCAGTTGTATGATGGATTTCGTAAAAAATTTCATTGATAGTGGAAAACCTCTGTTTGCAGAACATCCTTAAATTCCATATATAATTTTAATTAGGGAGCACTCTGTTTAAATATAAGTTGTATTCTTTTTTCTAAATAAATTGATAAAAAAAAAACCTTGATAGAATAAAAAAAAAAATCTAGAAATATATACCTATTTGTACATATATACACTGTTGCATACGCCGCGTACGGGTGTATCTTTTTAAATGAATTTAGGCTACTTAAAAGTGAACACAAATACATTTGGAAACTTGCACACACTATGGAAGAGTTGTGTTGTGAAAGTGGAAATAGTCGGCACAGGGATTCGAGCCCATGACGTATGCTGTAGTAAGAAAGCCGTCGACTGAACCGCTGGGTTACAAATTCAAATAAAAATGTATCTACGCGTTTCATACAGACGCGGTTTTTTTTAACCCCCCTCGGTATGCACCCGTAGTGTGATGTGGGCCTTACTAATAAAACAAAAATAATTGTCAAATATATTTTTATATTTTAAACATTTTATCACAATAATATGCACTTAAAATATATAAAATACGTCCTTTTTGATAAAAGGATTTTCCTATATAGATTTCTGTTGAGGAACGACTTTTTTTCACCACAAAATCCACCATTTTCAAGAACGCCGTATTACCGCGGACACAACTGTCAAGCTCGAGCTGTTGTCAACGACTAAAACACGAGCGTGGCACATTTTCGGTGGTGGCACACTTTTTTACATGCCATTTTTTAGACTCGATTGCATCTCTAGTATAAATCTCATTGTTGTTGACGGAAGAAACTACTACAGCAATAATCCATGAAACATATGTGAAGATTGTTATATTAACGCAATAAAATATTAATATATATTTAACATTGTTTTTAATTTATCTTCATACCTATTAATTAAGAATTTAGATAATTTTGTTATTATAATAGCAAATAAAGTGATCTTCAAATAAAGTGATATTCGATGATTCTGTCCACAACAATCTGTTTTATGTGATTAATTGAGATATGGATATTATACAGTATTTCTTATTTATTATGATGTGGATAAAACAAATATATTTTTTACTATAATAAACATGCACACATACCTGACAAATCCATTATGATTTTGATAAACAGGAACGTCATTAGTTCCTGTCAGATTCGCTTTCTTTCAGAGTTCTGTTTTATCGACCAAATCTACTAAAGAATTTTTATACTCATTTCAATTTTCAAAAATCATTTTTACGATTAATATATTTAAATGTATTATGAATTTAATTTCATGTATCTTTATTATTTACCAACATTTAATATGATTTTATCAGGTACTTACTCATCTAATGGCCACGACAGATTTACACAAACTGCGGCCATAAATTTTTTTAAATGTGTCAAATTACAAAATGGAGGAATTATATTTCCAAAATTTTGCATTAAATCTTTATTTATTGAGAATAATAAGATTTGAATAACATTTATATGTATAACGAATCAATCTCCAATTATTTTATTACATTTTCATACCGTAATACCAAGATTCCATTCAACGTTTACACGAGTAATTTTGTTTCCAAAAGATGGCTTTCTGTCTTTTTTGAAAATTTGTATGAAGATCCTAAAAAAATAAAGTTTTTTAAATAGCTCTTAATATATTAAAGTTAACGTTGCTAATTGTATCTTAGAACGTTCTCGAGCAAATTTCACCGCTCTGCGCAGATTCATATCTGACGCAGCATTTGTATTTTGAGCGTGATGCTCCGACATAACGGAAAGTATTGTCAAAGGCAAATAAAAAAACATTTCTGAATTATTATGTAGATTCTGTTATCCGGAGCGGAGAAGAATCCAATAAACTAACCATCATAAAAATATGTTTAGCCGATCTCGAGTTGAAAGTGTTCGCACTAACCCGACTTTCTTTTATATTAGAGATTTCGCAATGAACAATAGACTTGAAAACACTAAAGTGCTAATCACTCTGGTATTAATTAGTGTTGTTTTACAAAGGTATTACATTTGGTAAAAGCTGGCATAACAAGGTGCAAAAAAATCATCTAGTTCTTATTCAAGCCTGTCGAAGAAAAACTAATTTAAATAGACAAAGTTCATAATAATAGTCCTTCGATATGTATTTATTTATTTAAGGGGGACAAGAAAGGAGCCTCCACGCAGATTGAGTTTTCACGATACGCAATCGGGGGTCCCCTGATAACGGGTAATCCTTTCAGCACCGGAACATCACAATTACATCAGAGGAATGAGGATGTCCGGATTCGGAAAGTAAGTAAGTATTTATTTAGTTATCTACGCAACAAAATTGCATTTACATTTCAAAATATAATAAAACAATTCATAGAACAACGCTTTGGTAAGCAAACGAAAGAGCAATCGAGATACAGATGCCTGCTCATGTTTTTTGTTCTTTTTCGTATGCAAATGCACACTTTGCACAGAATTTCTACACACTCTTCTCATCATTATCACAATTTACGAGTGAAAAAACTTCAATTTGGTCCTTCGAACCCGATTATCTCTAATATAAATGAAAGTCGGGTTAGTGCGAACACTTATAACTCGAGATCGGCTTAACAGATTCTTCCGATGTGTGATTTATTGGATTCTTCTCTGATCCGGATAACAGAATAACTAATTAAAAATTGAAAAATGGATATGAAATAATATAAAATATAAGATTAAAGTTAGTGTGGAACGAATTTCTTGCGACGCCATCTTTGAAAAAATCTAACAACAAAATTATTGTCTTCTGCACCTGCACCCTCTCATTCTCCCATACGTAATTGCCACTCTTACTCTTACACTCCACCGTTTCGGGCGTTTTAGAAATTTTTCATACAAAGTCAACCAAATTGCGCGCTTATTATATTCTCGCGTTGATCCCGTCTGAGCTTTGAATACGAATGAAATATGGACGTTTTAGAATTAATATTTTAATCTTATTATTTTTTTTCTGGAGGTGCAGTGCAGTGACCACAGGACAACGACTGTCGGGAAAGCTAGTATAAAATAAATAGAGTAAAAACACAGTTTTGTTTCTTTTCGAATACAAAAGAGAGAGATAATTGAATGTTTACGGCGTACGCGCTATGAACAAGATTAAGTGTAACCTTAAACGTGAGCCAGCCAGACCAAACAATATCATTTTTATTCACTGCGCGTGTAAATTTTTGCCTGCATTTTAGCAATGACCTAGTAATGTTGATCTGCGTCTTGTACCAGTGGTGGTACAGTTGTGTTCTGCAAGGTTGGAGGTTGTTTACCCAGGAAGGACAGAAACAGGTCAAGACAACGTCGGTCTTGCAAATCAGCAAAGATCGCACGCTAAGAGCAACTCAATTTTATATCTGAAATCTGTAGAAAAATGTCATAGGGACATAGTATAATAATATAGATAGTTGTGAATATAGGTACCAATTATATGTAGCGGTTTCGCCAACCGAAATTTTAGAAAACATGTAAAGTAAATAAACTGGCAAAAAGTTGTAGTACCTAATTAGTAGATTGGTTTTTAGTCGGAGAGGTCAAATTTCGCTACAAACATGTCTTTCTACAAAGAATCTGATCTTCATATAGGAAACTTCCCAAATGGGTAAACTCCTGCCTGAAATCAGCACATAGGTCCAAAATCGGTAGATCTATCGAAAAGTTGGTAGATTTGGCAATTCTGATATGTAAAACAGTACGTGGGACATGGAAAGGAATGGGAATATTATTTCGATGAAAAGAGTTTAAAAGTTATTTCAAAGATCAAAGTTGCTGAGATGGTTTTGAAAGAATGGTGAAAATATATAAGGCTGAAAGGAAAGGTGTAAGAATTTATGGTCGACTGAGAACCCGTCGATTCTGTCCTCAAGCGGGGTAGGCCAGAAGAAATTGGAAAGGTTATATCAGGAAATGCCATGTTTAGAAAAGAGTGCGGGTCCGTTCTCTCTGCCTATCAATTAAGGGAACATGTTAATATGCTATTTTTTACACCCTATTAAAATATACAAACTTTATTCTAACATTTATTAAATTTTCTACAGTAAATTAAGGTACGGGCTTTCGACCTTCTTGTACATACTGATATTTCTGAGATTGGATTAGTGTGATCACTTTTACGTTAACATTGCTTTGGAACACATAAAACGATTTTATCCCCACTAGATGTAAAATGACTCAAATAAAGCAACAAAATGGGATACTATAAATTAATCACTAAATGACTTATATACGTACATTGCACGGTCTTTACCTAACAGACACTCATCTTTTCCTCAAAAAAGCAATGAGAACATAACATTGTCCAAATCCCCTATTGAATTGCTTTTTAAGTCTAAAGAAATGGCTAACGTATTGGATGCTATAAAAATTAAATAAAACATGTCCTTGAATGTTAAGTAGACTCAGTATTATCTAGTTTCTAGAATGTTCTTAGCATTACTCCATAGACTAACGCAATTATCGGGGGGCCAGTCTATAAAAGCAGTGACAATGAATTAGGTACCCAACATTATCTATGACGAATATTCGCACGTGATTAAATTCAATTGTGGGTAGACGCCTAGGCACTACCATAGACAATTGATCACACAAGTAGGTGCGCAGCTCGGCGGTAGATGGCATTGAAAGCGGAAATCAACAGGAAGTAAAAAAAACTTCTCTTTTTTTTAAACGTTCGATCTGTTCATCTTGTAATTTATAAACAAGATGGCAACACTGAGTACTTACCTGCAAGGTCACTTATAACATTGCTATCAACACCAATTCGAGTTTTAAAATTGATTAGGTACCTATATTTTTTTATAAGTTGTTGATTTTTTTACGTTAAAATGATATAAATGCCAATATTTTGAATATAATTAATTATTTGCAATATATGACTATTTCATGTTATTACATCATCAAAATGACTTCTAGTAACAACAGATTTTTCTCAAAGGCTGGCTTAGTGCGATCTTTTTGACGTTTTCACCATAAGGAGATTGAATTTTATGTCTATGAAAGATTCCATGACGAGATGCGAACTTTCGTCGCTAATTTCCATGGCAAAAAGAGCAAGTTGCATGTATCATCAATTTAGGGAGATAATTAATTATAATTATGAGTTAAAAAAAAAAACATTTTGTTTTCTATGCAAACAATAAATTTACATATACGGTGGAATTTCTATGTAATTTCAGTTCTCAAAAAATAACATGAAAATTTTCATAAATATTTAATCTTAAATTTAGAAAGTAATAGAAAGAGGAAAATATGTATGTGGAGTGATAACGACGGAGTTACATGACGTTGAAAAATTCGAATAATGGTAATTTCTGCCAAACTGTTTTTCGAAAAATTGATTTTCGAACAATTATCATATTATTATACCTACATTTCACAGAGTCTCTACGTTCGTCTGCGTTTTCTCCGCTTAGGAGACGTAAAAAATATATTTTGGTGTAAAGAATGTTTCAAAGAAAATACCAAACTACAGGTGAACTGAAAATTGGGACGTACTCGAAAAAAAATCGTGATAGGACCTTATTTTTTCATTTTAATTAAGGTTGATTTAAAACAAAGATATTTTTAAAATAATGTATATTATTGTTGAATTCATATTGAGTCATACAACAATAATTATGGTACGCGGGTAAACCTATCGACCGCTCTGACCGTGAAACGTTAAACCGATTTAATCGAAGGTTGTATCAAGGAAGTCCGCTGCAGTAGCCAGTTAGTGGTGAGATGACTCGGGCTCTCTGTCACAATAAGAACAGTAGCGCAGGCAGGTTATGCTGATGAACAATAATAATTATCATATTAGTTACAATGACTATCCCATATCCGTCTTGCTTGTTTTTAATGAGTCTGGGCTCCCTCAAAGTGAACACAAATACACTATTGTCATCTTTCACACTAAGCAAAGGATTGTGTCGTGAAAGTGTAAATGTTCCAACTCACGTTAGTTACCAAACGTCTTTGATTCGCAGTCAGGCTTGAGCACTACGGATGGGCCAAAAATATCGACGAATATGTAACAACTAATGACTAACAATTCATTACTGATGTTCGATTTTTGAATGGAACAAACCACTACGAGCTTACGACCGTCTTTTACTGCTATTTCGAAGGCTGGCTTAGTGTGATCAATTTACGTTAACAACGTTCGCCATTAGGTGGTAATGTTTAAAAGTCTCCGAAATTTCTAATCATGAGAATTCTCGACATGTTCAACATGTCGAAAATCCCATGTATACAACAAGTAGATATTCAATAATCAATGAAATATAGAGGTAAAAGTTGGAAATTTTTAGAACAAGACAGCAACCAAATTCGAAGACTGCGACTGCTGTCATGTATATGGCGCCAGGATATGACTATATCCATTTTTGTTAAAGTCTCATCTTTATTGCCTATTGGCTTTGTTGGTGCACAACGTTCTAATCTGTCTAGATTCTTGTGACCCTTTTCAGGACTAGATCTTAACGAATATGTAACAACTAATGACTCTAACAATTCATTACTTATGTTCGATTTTTAAATGGAACAAACCACTACGGGTTTACGGCCGTCTTCAACTGTTATTTTGATATCGATATTTTTTTTAAAAGAATTAATGAATGTCATGGATTTTTTTTATTTGGAATTATCGATATTCGATGTTTATTTCTGAATATCAAATTCGATATTATTTTAAGATTTTTTTACTGCCTATCAAAAATACATTCTGTATACATATATTACACTTTGTGGTACAAATATCGAATTATTAACATTTTTTTGTCTGCATGTCCACATTAATATGTTTTAAAACTATCTATAAGTACGATATATTGATATATTTTTTCTGTTTGTCTATCCCTATTGAGCAGTAGATTACTAATCAGCTTCTAGTCTAGCTTACAACAGCAACAGCTCAACGGGATGTTTGAGTTGTAATCTGAGTAACTGACAAATCACACATACTCCAAGTTTTTTCATTTACCACAAATAGATGGCGCTATGATATAACTACTTATATCCATTTTTCATGGTTTGTATGTACATATTTATTTCCTTATAATATCTACATAGATATCAATATTTTTTCATGTTTAATGTGGTTGGTAGACCAGCGGTAGGTATCAGTCGACGACTTTCGTACGTACAGCGTATTGGAGATGAGTGAGTTCGAGTTCCCGGTGCCGACCATTTCACTTTCACAACACAAGCTTTGCTTTATGTGAAAGATGTCGAAAGTGTATTTATGTTCACTTTGGGTGAGCCCAGATTCATTTAAAAATATGTATCTGACGATAATATTATCAAAAGTGGAATGTGTTGAATAAACTCTTCTTAATACAATGGGGCATAATAAAGATAATACACCTACCTACTCATATTGTTTTTTATTTGATTGTATAGACAATTTTATCTTAAATGGTTAAACAACAACCTAATATCTAAACGTCCAACCAATAACGCTCATGTTGATTTATGGTCAGGAAAGCTGCGCGTTATTTTTTAGCATCACTGTGTTCATAACATATTGAGATGACGTCAAGTTGGACCCTGGTCGCGCCGATCAATTTGGACTTGACGTCAAAACAAAAGGATGGATACCTATTTGTTTCAATCTAATCGGGACAATTACTTTCGCTCTGTGCCAATAAAATGCCCGCAGCACCTAGTCTGGAGGGACCGGTATGATCCGCCATTAATCAGGTCGGTTAGGTTGGTACCATTGGCGTTTGCCAATTGCCAATATGGCGACACAAAATCTACGTAGGCATAATTTGTTTTAAATCATTGTATCAATGAAAAAAATATAGAATAAGTTACCCATATTGGCCGTATTAGAATAAAATAACTTTAATTGGTCAGATGTTGAAGTTGAGACTAAGAAATAATTAAAAGCGTTAATTATTTTCGAAGAAAAATCAGAGGATCTAACATATTTCATTAAGCATTTCTTTCAGTTTTATGATTTCTTCAATCTGAAAAAATATCAATTTAAAGGAAACATAATAAAGAAAAGAAAGTCTAATTACGTTCTGAAAACAGCTTAGTATGAATTTACACCAAACCAACATAGAAACCCGAATCAAATGGAAGGAATGGTGGGTTCACGAGAGTCGGGCGAAGGGATCGGCGTATCGTAGGGTTCAATCTGTGATACCTTCCAGGCCATGGTTTCATGGGACCGGTCTCTCGAGGTCTGACATTTCACGACTTTGCAGAATGCGTTTCAATCATCATCGACTGAACTCGCACCTGTTCAAATTCAATATGGTGGAGTCACCGTATTGTGAGTGTGGTCTAGACCTGGAGACACTGGACCATGTCTTCCTTTGTTGTCCTCTGCGAGATGCCTATGACGTTTGATCGGCTCTTCCTGATGTTCCACTTCCAACAAATGTGGAACATCTTCTATCAATAAATGATACAACGGTGCGATCAGTGCTCCTTAGGTTTATAAATAAGAACATTATTATACTATAAACTTCATAAATAATTTATTGATCTAAAAATGTTCTTTGCTTTAGATTGTTTTTGGCTATTATTTCGTTCTGAGACTGTTTTGAATGAATTTTAATGTATCTATGTATGTATAAGATTGATCATGGCACAAATCGTCCCTGGTTGGACGCAATGCCAATAATTTAATAATAAAATAATAATAATAATAATAATAAAAATATTTATTTCACAGAAGAATAAAGTTAACAAATTAAGGCAATTTACAATTTACAGAAAATAAGGCAATACAAATATCATTGAATGATTACTCTCCAACGTGAGTAAGAACTCGTGTTTTGGAGAGGTAACTTAAGTATGATAGAATATCAATATGTGTCCCATATCCCACACCAGAGTCAAATCATTTCCCTTTTTTTTTTTTTTATTTATTTATTTATTTTTTTTTATTATTATTTTTTTTTTTTTTTACTTTTTTTTTTGTTAAAGAAAAGAAACAACAACGACAAGAACTTATTATTAATGGACGATGACAGATTATGAACTCCAGAGTTCTGTTTCTTTCTCGTTGTTAATATGGTCACCAAATTATCAACGATCGAGACAATATAATTACTCTATTTTCCAGCTCTGGCTCCATGTTCGTCTGGAATAAACGCACCCTTAGAACTAAATGAAAAAAAATGTTTGCTTCTTCTTCCCAACTTCGACATCTGAACTACTTATGTTCTCTTTTCGAAGTAGGTAACTATTACCCCAACAGTACCTACCCATATTCTAAGTTTCCGTGACATTTTCACTGGCGTGAAGTAATAAAAGTTTATGCGGAAAAGGTGCCCCATCCAGAATACTTTGGAAAGCTGCGCAGCTCATACAAAAATCCCGTGAGTTTCTCACTTACGATAGTGAGTAATGTTCGTTATAGGGTTACAGATTATTTTCATTTGCAAATAGCATTTAAGTTTGCTGTAGGTAGTATATTTTTTAATTCAAATTATCGTTGTGGAGGGGAACAAATTAAAATGATATTTGTTTTGTCACAGATATTGACAGTTGAAATTTAAGTACAACTGTTTTGGATTAACACAATTAATTAATTAAAGTCTGTTTAAGCATCTACTTACTACTTTTTGTTGCGGTAATTTTCTACATCATTTTCATTATTATTATTATTATTTAAACGATTCTCAAAACACAACCATTAATCATCAGTTAAATATAACTACAAGATCAACGAACAAATTATCGATAATAACCTATAATAGGCACAATGTGATTTGTGTTTAAATGACATCGACGACTCGAAAGTCATTCAACAGGTGTTTGTTAATCGAACACTTATAACTCGAGATCGGTTGAACAGATTTTTATAATGTTTGGTTTATTATTTATTGGATTCTTCTCAGCTCTGGATAACAGGATAATTATTAAAAATTCGAAAAATGGATAGCAAATAATATAATATATAATATTAAAGTTAGTATGGAACGGATTTGAGTACCTACCTACTGAAATTCCATAACAACACAATTTTTACTTACTTGATAATTCTCGACATGTTCAACATGTCGAAAAATCTCATGTATACAACAAGTAGATATTCAATAATTAATGAAATATACCTACAGATTAAAGTTGGAAATAATTGAGAACAAGAAAGCAACCAAATTTAAAGACCGCGACCGCTGTCATATATTTAGCCCCAGGAAATGAATATATTCATTTTTGTTAATGTCTCATATTTATTGCCTATTGGCTTTGTTGGTGCACAACGTTCTAATTATGTCTAGATTCTTGTGACCATTTTTCAGGGCTAGATATTTTAAGAAGTGTCGAAAATAGGAGCGGAAGTCAACACATCATTTTTTTCATTCTGGGGTGGGTCGAAGTTCGACGGGTCAGCTAGTAACCTATAAAGAAACAAGCCAGTATTTAGACCGAGTTAAACGAATAGTGCCAATTGAACTATTTTATCAATTTATATAATTTTTTTGTACTGTATATAGAGGTCACTTTATTCATTCAGTCTCACTTCATAACGCTCCACGTAAGTACTTATATGTATGTAGGTACATCATAATATTATTGTTTTGTTCAAATCAATCGTTAAGTACCTATGCATACTAATTTATTCCAATTATGAATTTTGTAACGTGTTGCCATGTCAATGAACTTTGAATTTAATTACATGAATTGTTTCGGTAAGTATAGTTTTTACTCTATGGTCAAGTTTCGAGAAAATTCGAATAGTGTTCGATTCTGGTGACGTAGGTATTATGTACCTATGTATGATAACAATATGGCGGACATCTTAATACATATATCTACCATCATAGTTAACTTTATGAAAGATCGATGAAATCAAAATCAGATTTATAAAATAAACTTAATTTAATAATAAATACGTCAAGCAAATTTTAATGTTTTTAGCTATCTACTCTTAATTGTAGAATTGTAATATAGGTATAAATGATAATAATGTATTCCTATCGCATAAAATTTAAACAAACTTCTTATAATACCAATATGACGAACTAAAAAAGGTGAACATTGGCCCTTTCATATACAGAAACCTTCTACCGACACTCAAAATGGCGTCTTTTGAAACAGTTGAAAAGTTGTTGCAGATCGCAAATAATACGAATGAAGACAAACGGCATTATATCGTTTCATCAATTATTTTATCTGTTTTATTTTTAGACTAATTTGATAATAACATATCATATTCTATTTTTATAATAGTTAAAAATAAAAGGTACCTACGTTAAGCAAGTGACGTGTTCTCAAAAGATTGCCAGTATTTGATAGGTAAACCATCAATAGCTGATAAGATACTGATGTAAAATATAAATTTATTGGCTTCAGATATTTTTTAAGGCTGAAATTACAACGCCAACCTTTTTTTAAATAGGTACACCGAAACGCATGTATTGACAAATCAACTTTATAATAATAATAATGATTTGAACACTTACGGCAAATGTGGAAAATTGTGTAATCAGGAAGTATGTTTAGTAGGGATGGAATGTGTGAAAAAGAAATCCAACGAAGGAAAGTGTCTGGTAGCAGGGTGGACGGTGCATTAAGACCTATAAGCAACAACCAAAGTCTCATTGCAAGATAAGAATCTAGTGCATAACGCAATCCTGTAACCATCAATGATATTGTATGCACATGGAAGAAAAAAGAAGAATTTAGTATAAATGCAGTAGAGATGAGAGCTCTACCAAGAATATGTGGAAAAAGAATGAGAATATTAGGAAGGAATGTCGAATGGAAGTTAGTGATGCGACAGATATGAAATTCAATAAGTTGAGATGGTTTGGGCATGTGGAAAGAATGGATGCAACAAGAATGACAAAGAGAATTTATAATACTAAAAGTAAAGGTGTAAGAAGGCGTAGCTGACCGAGATCGAACACATCGATTCTGTCCACAAGGAAGACCATGCAGGTCAGAAGTAAGAGAAACAGGAGATGTTGTATGAGAATTATTGGTATGTCGGTGGAAGAAGGTTGTTTAGAAAGGAGAGGAGGTCGGTTCTCTCTACCTACCCCTTTAAGGGACACGACGTGATGGGCTAAAATTATAAAAAAAATAAACATATATTTATTCTTTGGTACTTTCAGGCGCTTATCAGGCGCTGTTGTAAATTTCAATCAAATCGAGACGAAGTCGAGCGCATTGCTCTACTCCTATAAGTATGCTGTATATTATTTCGTATGACAAATTACGTCCATTGTTTACAGCTCGTAAATTGTCACCGCAATTAGCTTGTCTTATCGCTGGAGCACTTCGTGATTAAATTGTTTTTAATATAGGGGAACAATTGCCGGCAATAAAAATGTATTTGAACAAGCAATATTATGTTCAACACTACAAACATTACACATTACAGGTAATTTTTGTGTCGTCAAAGATTCAAGCAAATATAAAGAAAAAATACCCAATTGAATCAAATAAAACATAAACCGTCGCTAATTGTGAAAATTAAAACAACTAAAAATATACCGACATTTTTTTATTCTTTTAAGTACATATTTACGTATGTGTGTGATCTATTTGAAGGCTATAATACACACACACACACACTGAATGAAAATGTGATATTCCTAGATAATTGAAGCAAGTAATGAAAGAAAGATAAAAGTTTACAAGATAATACTAATGAGATTGTCTAAAGAATGTCAATTGATTAAAACATTGTTGATAAATCTAGTTGTTGAACATGCGATTTTTCCTTCTTGGTGGAAAGTATTTGAAATATTAAAATTTAAATAAAAAAAGCTGTAAAGAACATTTCAAAATTTTTATTTTACCTGTGTTCACTTTTAAAGAGATCAAATTTATGATCCAGTCCTGGTAAACGGCGCAAGAATCCATATATTATTTGGAACATCGTGGCCACTGTTTGGATTAAAGTATAAAGTCTTAATAAGATAGTTAACACTGAAACATGATAAATGTTCGATTCTCAATAGTTTAAGATTGAAAAAAGTACTTATCAAAATTGTCCAATGGGAAGTTTTCTGGGGAGCTTCCGACAATACACACTAGGTGGCAGAACTTCTAATCAGGTCTATTGTCATATTCAGTGCTGCCAACATACAGATGTTTTTTTTCAGTGATGCCAACGTTGGGAAGTTTGTTTTCCATTGTGTTGCTAAGAAGTTGTTGATTGAGTTGCTAAGAAGTTGTTGATTTTGTTGCGCATAAATTTGAGAATAAATCTCAGGGGTGCTGTTCTGTATTTTTTAATTTGTATTTAGGTAGGTATATAAAAAAAGATGAACAATTTTATTTGTAATAGTATGTAAAAAATGTACAATGATTACTCTAAACCTATTGTAAGTTATCACGTATAATAATATATAAGTTGTTTAATTTGAAATAAACTAGAATGATTTTTTGGAGGTTAGATTGTGAGCGACCATAAGAAGAAGAAGAAGTAAATCGCCCCCGTTGGCAACACTGAATTTGACAATAGACCGGATTAGCAAGGGCGCCTCTAGCGGCACAAAAAGGAAAAAAAAAACATCCCCTGATTATGATCAACTCTGCTTTAAAGAACAACAAAAAAAATAAATGCCATCTGATGATAAAAATTCCCCCGTCTTACCAATGTGTTTTGATATTTTGTTTTTAAATAAAATATTAATATTGCTTGTACTTTTCGCATTTTTTTAATATACACGGGCGTATGGAAAAGTTTCTTGTTAGTTAATCCTCAGTACAAATGAAGCCGATGGAAGCAGTCGTGTTGATTCTAGATTTCCACACTTAAACCTATAATGACATACCTCCAACGTAACGTAGTCAAAGGAATTATGTAAAACTCCCACCATTGCAGTCGCCATCCGTGATAGACAACCCTGATTAGCTGTTCGGTACTATAAATATCATTGTGTACGTTTATGATTTCTTTTCAATTTATATTTTTCATACTAGTAGCATCAAAAAATTTTGGACGGCATTTGATTTGCACAACAATTCTGCGATCCGTGCTTCCATCACGGTATAACTGTGACCAATTTATTTTTAACTCGCGAACTTTGCACACAGAATACAGTAGGTATGTGGTTTGACAGATTCCCTTTATGCGATTGTGGAGCGGAGAGACAGACCATAAATCGCATAAAGTGTGAAAGAACAGCACATATATAATGAAGACAGTTTCTCAGATTTCCTCACCCTAACCGACGGAGCGATCGCATTTATTGATACCTTATACGACATATGAATCTGACATAGCAGTAAAATTGACCCTGTGCATTACTCTATTTCATTTGTAGTAGTTAATATTTCTATATTTTTTTTTTAATGTGACTGACAAAAGCTAAATAAATAATAAATACATATGTGTATGAAAAATATTTAGAAATCGTTTCAATGAAAATATCGAGTTACTAACGAACTTTTCCCAATTGTATATAGGATAAGATTTAGAAATTTGTTGCTGAAAGCGACTGGTATGTTATAAGAGACGAATGATAAGAAGTGTACATAATATGACTTCAATGAGTTGAAATGAAAAATTATACCCCGCAATTTTGTCGTCATAAAGATACTGATTGAAGATTCAGTTCAAATTACAATGTACATATCGCTTGAAATAATGAAATACTATTTTTTGTTATGCTAGGGTATCTTTACCGCCATGTTCCTTCGGAGTAGGCAGAGAGAACAGACCTTCACCTTTTTCTACTGCATTTATACCACACCATACTTCGTTGATGGTAACAGAATCAGTTTTCAATAGTAAGAATACAATACAATAAGAACTCGCTTTTTGAACCCTTGCACTTAGGGGCATAGGGAGGCAACGAGAGAAGAGTAAGAATACAATATACACCGCATAACTCGAAAACGCGTACAGGGATTAAAACAAAAAAAGAACACAAACATGTTATGTTAATCCTATATAACATCATTTTTCATCTGTAGTCTGTCATTTGATTTTTTTTTATTGTTGGCAACTTTAAAAAAAAAAAAACAAATTCAAACATTTAAGCTTTGCCGATTTCAGTTTCGTGTGCAATATTCGTATACACACGTCAAATAAATTGTACGAATTATTCGCAATTTGCGACAAGTTGCACAGCGCTTGGATAATCCTCATCGTAAAAGTATTTTCGGGAAAGAAGATTATCAGACTTTTTCTAAAATTTAATGATGCAGTATAATATTGAACACTTGTGCGTGTATTTCATCGTACTGAGTCCTTTGTCAGCCGCACTCGTTGAGCTAGCAATAAATAGGTACGTATAGCTGTTATTGTATTTTGTTATTTTCAACATTGACGTAGAAAGTTTGTAAAAGTGAAAGACTGGGCTCAAGTAAAACGAAATAAAATGGCCACCAACAGTACCTACTGTTTAGTCGGTGTTCCCAAAAAAGCCGTTAATTGTACGTTTGTTACCGGTAAAGGAACCACTGGGCTAACCGCCCCGATGCTAATTCCTTCACGGTACGACGAGGGACGCAGGTTCCAATCCTGCCTGGGGCATGGGATTTTTCCACATGTTGAACATGTTGAAATTTCTCATAATATTCGGGAATTCGAACATTACCACCTAATGGCGAATGTTGTTAACGTAAAGTGATCACACTAAGCCAGCCTTCGAAACAACAGTAGAAGACGGTCGTAAGCCCGTAGTGGTTTGTTCAACCATTAAAAATTCGAACAGTGTTCAGTCAGTCATCAGTTGTTGATATATCGTTAAGATCTAGTCCTAAAAATGGACACAAGAATCTAGACAAACTTAGAACGTTGTGTAAAAAACCCCTTTGAAAATCTCTGACCCGACCGCGAATCGAATCCGGGACCTCTTAGATCCCATCAGAACTCGGTACCTATATACCGCTAGACGACTGAATTCAACGTACATATTTGTGCCTTCTTCGATTAAGCCTCGATGCTCACCGGACCACTGCATGGCGACTACTTGAAATGAAAATGGCGTTGCTTCCCCCACCTAACGTAACTACTCCCATTCCGCTAACCCACCTGCGCGCTCTACGGTGAGTGTTTGAAACTAGGGAGTCCATTCTGCCCCACCCTGTAACTACCGTGGAATTAGTAGACTGAAACCAACCACGGTGGATACAATATGGGCTAACGTGGAAGAAAATATACTTCTCAACAACAATTTATAGGGCTGGAGATAGGTCACGAAATATTATAATAAGCGGACGGTAAAAAAATGCCAAGAAAAAGTTGTATGTGTTTGTGAATTTCACACGCAACTTTTTAGATTCACTTATTGAATTTCGTATCCAAAAATTTATTTCATTTCACAGTATCGTCTTCTTATGATAAATAGGTAGGTACGTGATAATTACAGCATTTAAACAAACAATTTAGAAAATAGGGGACCGAACACGTGGGTATGTTCATATATAATTAGTCAAAAAATCCAAATACCAGTTAAATTGATAGTCAAATCAATGACTAATGAGTGAATTATACTCGTAATTAGACCTATAGTATGTATATATTGTGTGTATACGTGGCACGAGTCTGACAGTTGCCAGTCATCCTTATCAGCCTCAACCTCAACCCATTGATAAAAACTACAATCAATACCACTAACAATAATTAGTCATTGTAGGAACCATAGATTAGAGTTTACCAATAATAATTTGAGCATATGCCTATGCATAGAATCGATCTAATTTGTGTACAAACTTTATCTTCTTTTAGGTAGGTACTGAGATTTGCTGACGACATGCTAAACAGATAAAGCTGCACAAACGAATAAGGCCAAAATCAAGTTTGTGAGCATTTGTATTCGACAATATCATGTCGAAGTTGATGATCATTGAAAATATGGAAAACTGCAAAGACCATAAAATAAAAATATAAAGCAGAAAAAATCAAGAGACGGAAAAAAGAAGGCTTTATCATGGCGGCGTTTTAGCTATTTTAACTATTTTGATGCTTGTGTTTTCTCAGTTCTTACGTATGGGATGGAAAAAGCAGTTTTGGTCAAAAAGATCATACATAAATAATTGGCAGTTACATTAAAATTATGTGAAAAAGGATGTTGGGTAATTCTCTCAAAGAGAGAAAAACAAATGAATATGGAAGATAACCTAAGTGATAGGATGAATATAAGCTTCTGTCGCTTCCAAACCAGCAAAGGGAGAAACCATCGGATCAATCCAACAGAGAAGGCAACGGGAAACCACTCTGTTTCAACCCTTTCCCAGGAAATTAACGCCATGGGTTTCGCTAACGTCGAGTTGATCCGATATGGCACTTCTTCAACACCATCATCAACGTTTTTGCTCACTATTGAGGGTCGTAACCTAGCACTCTCTCCACCACAATAACAATATTATATACCTCCTCGTCCTTGTCCTCCGCCTATCCCAACACATCGCTCCATCAACAAACTGTTGTCTCCAGAGTATCCTGTCCATCTAGTTGGTGATAGTTTTCTGCCTTTGGATTAGTCTAAATAGTTCAATACTACCAAAAAGATTACTTATATCTTCATCTTGTTTGGAAAAGTGTCCGAAAAACTGGAAGATCCGATTTAAACATAAATGGAAGACTGTATATAGAAATCTTTACCTCAAAATACTTTGAAATCTCTTCAGTATTTTACATAATCGCTACTATTGCTAATATAACAATGTACCTATATGTGATGTAACTCTACTCCCAATAAGAATATACAAAAATATCCGTGCGATAAATAATTCAGAAGGAATCATTTACAAGAGCTTTGAATGAAATGGATTTGTGGCTCTTATAAAAATATCAATTCAACTACATAACGAAATTATATCATCGTTTTCTTTTCTAAAATTTAAACAGTTATTATTTTACGAAAATATGATTATATCTTCAAGCACAACCGAAAGGTTTAAGGGATTTCTTTCAATAATACAATATCTTCATTTGTTTTCTCGGGCCACTCATAAAGAAGATACTAAGATAATATTCAAATTTTAAGCACTTCGCTTTCCTCGGCAGTAAGGAGTGGTTTTTTTCTTATTTTCAAAACCCTCTCAATGTAAACTCCATCTGTCCAAAAGACTGCTTATTCAGCCATGTTTCTAATTCTAAAGTGAAATATTTTGGGCAGGTTACAATGTTTTTGAGTTTTTTTAAATTTGCAGTTGTATATTGTAAAATTTGCATGCGGTGCCGGTCCAAAGGCATACATATTCCAGTATTGTTTCTATCACTTTACATGCGATGATCAAGACTTCCATTTCGCACTATTCCGTTATTCTAAATATAAGATACTTTTATACGTCAGTGAGAAGTATACCCGAATTTTGTATGGACAGTAGAGCTTACCGAAATATTCTCTGACGGCGCTATACACATTTTAATACAAAAATTCTGATAACTTACTTCAGCGTTTTTTTTCCAATGAGTTTCAGAATAGGGTTACTGCCTTCTACTGTACAATAATTAATTTCAACAACGATAACACAACTTTGTAACGCCATATCGTAAATAGTAGAAAGTATAAACACGATACCAAATCATCGATAACCGAGGTCAAAACGTCATGTGTTTGAGATCGCCTTAGGCATTGAATAAGGTGTGTATATAATTTAATTTCAGAACAGACGGATTCGTCAAATCCTAACCTAACTTTAAATGTCAAAGGTATTCGAAACTAAGCTCTTCTTCCGAAGTTATCACCTTCTTTCGATATTTCCATCAGACGTGTGAAAGATCTTCTTCTTCATGCATTGTGTCTTGAAATTCAAAAGGTGGGGTTAGCCTTCTTTCTGCGAGTTAGGATCCCTGCTACCTCACCATCCATTTGGTGGTTGGTATAGCTCATATTATGTGATTAAATTATTTCAAATCATGAAAATCTTCAAAGTATTCAATAAATTGAAAGTTCTCAAGAATGAAAACTACAATCGAAACATAACATATTTTTTATTTTCAGTAAAAATATTGGTCTTTTGTTTTCATCATAAAAGATACATCATTAGTGTTATATTTCTTGATCAAATGATTTTTTTTTTGTTAAAAATCAAATCTGGCAGTAATTATTAGAATTTTGATATTTGGAAATCATTCGCTTAAAATAATTCGCAGCTTTATTGATCAATTTCTGATGAAATGTCGCTCAATTCGTAATTCAAAATTTTAGCGGAATATTCAGAATTGGGTCAAATGCAAATGCGTATCAGTTTAATACAGTTAGGTATAACAAAGTAGGACATAGCATGAAATGAAAGTAAACCATGCACTATTGAGAAATCTAATGAGGTAAAAAAAATAGAGTATAGGTTCCCAAAAACTTTCAGGTTAGCGACAGAAACAGAGTGAGTAATTGAATTGAGTTATATACTGAATTTTTATTCATATTATTTTCACATTTCTATGGACAACCGTACCGTCTTGGTGTCACTCGAGCACATTACGGGCACGTGTTGCACAATAAATATTCGGATTGCCGTCTCTTGGTGACGCAACTTTGCCCGACCTAAGCTTTTATTCAAATTAAAATGTCTATTATTCTTAATATAAACATTATTTTCTTTAGTTTTTTATTCAATTGGGATCCATTAGAACTTTTAACAATATAATTAATGATTTTCAGTTGTTTATACGTTTCGCGAATTATTTGGCATTTGATTTTGTTATTTACTATGAAAATATAAATATTTTGAATAAACTTTCCCGTATAAAAAATCAAGTCATGTTCAAACTATGTTACCAAAAAACCGTGATATTTTAAGGTACTCATCACTAATCTGGTGAAGTAAATAGCAACCTTTAAGAATAGTTACCGAATCTTAACCTTAGTTTCAATCTTACGTTTTACAAAAAGGTAGATTCTTTAATAGTTACTGAGTCTTATCTTATGTATAAAAAGTAGTTCAGTTGCGTCTTTTGAATTTTTCGACTACCCTTCTTGATTAAATATTATATCCCGACAGACGTTGGCCTGTAATCCAAGTCCTAAGATCTGCGTACAAATGTTTTGACACTCAATGGTAAATAAAAATTGTGTTGTTATGGAATTTTTCACAGATGGCGTTGTTGTTAGTAAATCCATTTCATACTAACTTATATTTTATATTATTTTCTATCCCTTTTTCGATGTTTTATAAGTTATTCTGTTATCCGGAGCGGAGAAGAATCCAATAGAAGAAGCAACTTAAACTTACAACTAAGTAATCTTAGACTTTGGCCGACCACAGATAAACAACAATTTCTAAGCCGATAGGGATTTATTGTGCAAAAAAATATACAATGAGAATTTCTTATAATAAATACAGACAATGCTACTAAACTTAAAATTACAATAAATTAGTTGGCGGGATATAAAACTACCCAAGCCATTTTAATATTGTTTATATTGAAAAATAACGTTTTAATAACATGAAAGAATTCGAAAGAGTCTTGGAGATTTATCGATCTGAGAAATCCCCTGACAACTCGCAAGGAAGCAACAAGTGTAAAAATAATACTTATTGAGTTATGTCTGTGATATTCTAGACCCAGATATTTCGAGCGATCGAATGTGGAATATAATTGGCAAGTGGTTATAATGATCTCTCCAGTTGCTTTCAGCCATGTTTTTAAAGACAAGATCATCGAAAATAATATACTATGGATATTCAATCTATATATTAATACGCGAAGGAAAAACTTTGTGGCTATTTTTTTCGCACACTTATAGTTTATAATTATATAGAGAAGGAGTGGCGAATGCTAATATTTTTTAAAATATATAATGCATAAAATAGATTAAATAAATAAAAAAAAAACACTACGCACACTACTGTAATGTTATAATTTTTATTTCATACTTACACACACGTTGTATTTGACATTTACACACATGTTTTGTTTATCTGTAGTCAAAATGAGAATAGATTAATATTTTTTGTATTAAATACCTAACCATAGAAAAAACTTTGAACATATCAACATTTCAAATTTGACGTATACATGTCATTATTTTTTAAATAAAATTGTGAAATAGCGCTCGCTCAGTCTTTGACAAAGGAATCTTAATAATGTTCAAACTTATAATTTTATTTAGTTATGGTCGAATTTCGAGCACTGATGGCCGACCACTAGTATTTATTAAGATGGAATCCAGCCCGGGACTACTTGATTGATAATCAAGCGCGTAAGGCAACTGCGCTACCAAGTTTGGATAAGTAATGTGGATTGCTTTTATTTATTTAACCTATTTTCGAAAGAATTTCGAAATGCAATAGTTGGTTGTCTAGCAGTTTAGTTGCCGACTTTATTTCTGAAGTTCTCGGTTTTGAACCAAGATGCTGACATTTTCTAGCAGTCATGATATCGAAAGTGTAATTAGGTTCACTATTAACCGAGTTCTGATTAATTTTACACAAAATATACCTACCTCATATAATATTATAAAAAAAATCATGGCAATTTACATCGGATATACAGTTAAGACCAGATATTACGTAGCTATTTTTTTTTTTTTATCCATCACGCCGTGTTCCATAAGGGAACGAACGAACCTCCACTCTTTTCTTTCCAAGCATCCTTCTTTCGCTTCTTAATGCACCCTCTCCTATTTCTCTTACTTCTTACCTGGCCTTCCTTGAGGACGGAATCGATGTGTTCGATCCACGTCATTCTCGGTCGGCCACGCTTTCGTACACCTTTCCTTTCAGCCTTATGAATTCTCTTTGTCATTCTGTCTGCATCCATTCTTTCCACATGCCCAAACCATCTCAACTTATTAACTTTCATCTTTGTCACACAACAGTTTTTCCACATATTTTTCGTAGAGATTTCATCTCTACTGCATGTATACTACATTCTTCTTTTTTCGTCCATGTCAACGTTTCACAACCATACATCATCGATGGTAACAGGATTGCGTTATGCACTAGTTTCTTTGCTTGTAGTGTGAGACGTTGATGTTTCTCATTATAGGTCTTAGTCACCGCCTGATTGATTTAGTAGATGGTGCTGTGTGTATCGCTAAAACTCATAAAACGGCTGAACCGATTTGGCTTATTTCGGTTTCAAATTGTTGTTATGAGCTCAGGGTATTTTCTAAACGGAAAATTGAGAAAATTTGTAAAAAATCGCGAGGAAAATAAAAAAAATAACAATTTTGTTTTCCCATCCAAAGTTTTCTTGCTTGTCAGATGTGTCACAACAAAGGGTTATTGGAAACGAAGTAGGCTTTAATAGAACGTAAGTGATAGACATCTACCGAGTCATTTAGTAATCAAAAATTTCCCTAGCAGAATGGTATGCCATTATTAAATTTGTAGGATAGACAGGGTGACATTGCAAACGGCGCGTGTCCTGATTACTACACTAGTAGGTGGATGAATGGTCTCATCGAATGAAGCCATAAGCTCCCCAGAGAATGTCATTGACACCAATCAACACAATACAGGGTGAAGCGTCAACTACCAACATTACTAACGGACGAATCACTCGAAAACGAGTGCAGGGCTGACGAGAAAAGTAATTTATTTAACAAGAATTGTTGCACATTTCAAAACGTAATGTAGGTGCCTATCTACATATTTCTGTTCAAAAATAAACGTTAATTATTTTAATTATAGCCCTTCTTCTTCTTCTTCTTATGGTCGCTCACAATCTGACCTCCATCAGAGACCGAAGCCATTAGATCGCGTCATCCGTTATTGCCCTAAATTTATAGCCCTAAATTTCTAATAATAAAATCATGTTTTGACCTCGATCTTAAACCACATTAAGGATGCCCATATGTGGCACGAATTATCCACATAACTCATTTTTGCGCTGATTTAGGGTATTTTATATTCATCTCTCATATAAATTAAAGTCGGTTTAGTGCGAACACTTATAACTCGAGATCGGCTCAACAGATTCTTCCGGTGTGTGATTTATTGGATTCTTCTCCGCTCCGGATAACAGAATAACTAAAAAAAGTTGTTAAATGGATAAGAAATGATATAAAATATAATATTAAAGTAAGTATGGAACGAATTTCATGCGACGCCATCTTTGAAAAAATCTAATCACCTGCAATCTATGCACCTGCACCCTCTCATTCTCGCATACGTAATTGCCACTCTTACAGCAGCCCGCCCGCGTAACTTTTAAAATAATATATGTGTGGCCCGACGAAAAAAAAGGTTGAGTACCATTGGTCTAGTCGTTCACGCGTGATATGATGACTAAGGAAAATAGGGCATTTTTGTATAGTATAGCCTAACCTAACCTAAATAGCTCATCCTATACTGTGTTTGGGCGAAATGTAAGGATACGCCTGAAGTGGGAGCTGTTGCTCCTTCGCTTCTTTATTCCTCCTTCCCTTCTTGGTCCCTCATTTCATGTCTTCAAATGTTAAAGCAAGATCACTCTTACGTTAACTTAACGCCACTTGATGTTCAGATTTAAAAATCCTCACCTATTGCAGACCAGTATGTAATAAATTGTAGTTTAAGTTCAAAATTTACGTTAAAAATCTAATACAATAAAAATTTGTATATTCAGAAAAAATCTCTGTATACAAAAGCATTTATATAAAAAGAATTATCATAGCTAGGTTTTGTACAGAAATAGAATATACCTAAAATAATGCTACATACAAGGATTTGCTTGTTAGAAAAATGATATGATTGAAAATACCCCTTCGAGTTTGAGTAAATTAGCGAGGTTAAAATAACGAACAGTTCTGTTGTACGGTGCAATATGATATGATACGAGTTTACTTTGCCTAAAGCCTGACTTCAGGATATTCGTCATAAATACATAATTCATTGCTTACTTTATTAAATGTCACCTTCAATCACAATAGAATTGACAGACTGGTCAGTATAATAAAAACACGACTACCTTCTTTAGTAAAAATATCATCCGCTTGTTGACTCGGTAAAAGTAATATCACCTACCTTCAGACTACACTACATTTCCGTGACTCACAACTAAAAGGATAACGAATACTTATCTATCGTGACTCACAAGCAGGGGAACTTTGTATGGGAAAACAAAATTGTTATTTGTATATTTTTTTTCATATTTTCTCATCGCTTGAAAATTACTTGAGTTTAAATGAATATTTCGAAACCAAAATAAGCCAATAATTATTCTCATGTTTTAGCGATGCGCAGGCACAGCTTATCATTTTCATACAACATATACATATTAGATCCATATATCAATACGTGAAGGAGACTTTGACTTTGAGACCATTTTTACGGAAATCGAGCGGACGGAGGAGTGTGAAATTTCGCACACGTATAGTTTATATAGCGGAGTAGTGAATGCTAATACTTTTGAAAATTATCCATAAAAATAGATTAAATCAATAAAAAAAAAAACATTACAAACACTACCCTAATGTTATGTATTTGATACTCACACACACTTCGATGTATTTGACACAGATCTTTTGTTCATCTGTGATCAAATTGAGAATAGATTAATATTTTTTGTATATTAAATAACTATAGAAAAACAAACTTATAATCTAAATTAGTTATGGTCGAATTTCGAGCACTGGTCCACCACTAGCATTAGATAAATACGCGTGATATTCTCACTACACCGCTACTCCCCTTATGTAATATTTCATCATTTTCCAAACCCCTTTAACCCCCTCCTTTCGAGCTCAATACGTGAATAATAGATGAGACCTAGTTGGCGAAGTGGACAGCGGAGGACAGCGAGGACATAAGACGTTCAGTTTTCATAATTTACATCCGTTCCCATTGCATTTGCAATCCACAGCAATGAAGACACGAGAAAGGTTTATTAAGTTCCTCTAATATTAATGGAATAAACTAAATAAATAGTTTACTTACAGTAGTCATTGTGACATTTAAACAAGGTGAAATTTTTATACCAAGATTTTGGACTCTTGGATGTTAGGGTAGCTTCATATAAAATCTAATCTAAGATTTAGTTGAAATTGTGCAACCAACCTTTTTGCAGTTTATTAAGATGTTTATGTACCTTATAAGTGTTATTTTCGTGCCTGTACATTCGGTCAATCATACATAATATTTTGTTGAAACTCACCTGAAACAAAAGAAAAACACAATTAGTTAATTTTTCAAATTTCACAAGATTTTTTGAAGGCATTCGATTTCGACATCTACGAAATATGTAAAACTATAAGGAATTTAAATTTCATTGAACATTTTGAAGTATTTGATATTCTGGTGATAACGACGCAGATTTTCAAATTATTTCGTTAAAAATTCAGATGTTAACTATATGAAAAATATCTGATAAGTGCTTCATCTCATTAAAATATTCTTTTACATAATGATTATGGTAAACATCTGTGATATTTGCATACTTCCTTTATTGTGGTGTATCTTGAAATGATTATCATTGAGAAGGGCATAGACAATGCCACGGAAATACATACATTAAATTTTGCAAACATAATCGACAGGCCTGTACCTAATGAAAAACTTGTTTTTCTATGCTTTAGAAGGTATTCTAAATTCAATTATTTATGATGTAGATTACCAATCCTTTTAAATTTTGTATGTAAAATTCATGGTGCCTGTTCTAAATTCAAATCTGCATTAAATAATATGTATGAAACGTATTCTAAATTCAAATTATGAATGATAAATTCGACATTACTTGCATATAATATTCTGAATTCAAATTTTATATTATGCATTCATAACATTATAGATTTAAACATTTTATAACCAATACAGGGTACGTTCGAAATTCAAATTTTGTATGATAATTTCATAATACCGCCTTTCAAACTGAGAAAAACATGGTGTATGTACAAAATTTCATACACATTTTCCTGGAGATAGATAGCGGAGGTATTGTGTATATTTTTTTTAACAAAAACATTTGTTTGAAATATAATTATGCTATAATGGTAGTCTCTGAATGATAATTTCATCTCCATATTATGATAAACAATCTTCATTGTCTTGTGTGCACTACAAATATGCGGAACCCTTATCTGACAGTTCGTGCTATGCGCTGACAAAGTCACATGATTTCATTACATACAAAAAATGTCAAGTTTACGAAAAACAGTAGGTAATAGGTACGTACAATTTATTGTTTCTGTGATATTTCAAAATCTGATAAGATGGCGGGAAATAATCAAATAAAGTGACAGTTTGTTTGAATTAAGAACATTATAGTAATTATGTTTACTCATCACGCTGTGTTCTTTGAAGAGTAGGCAGAGAGAACGGTCCTCCATTCTTTCCTATCCAAACACACTTCAATCGCTTTTTTTCCAACAACGTTAGATTTCTCATGCAACCTCTCATATTTCTTTTGCTTTGGATTGGCTTTCCTTATACGGATAGAATATATATAAAATCTTTTGGCAAGCATATTCTTTCAGCATTCTCAAACCAATAATGGAAAATAGTTTGAGATATGGTCTGTCTTGACTTAGTAACAGTTACTTAGGAAGAAAACCCAACTGTCAGCATCCATAATGCATGTCCACTAGGTTGGGCCGAAAAAACTCATAGTGGTATTTCGAGTTGTAATATTTTCAGCCCACCCCAATTTCCAGCCCTCCTTCATCCCGACAATGAGTCTCCGCTGGTTGCGCTAGTGTATAGTGTTATTCCCATGATTTTTTTTGATATTACACAACTAACAGTTTGAAATCAAATCATTTTATTCAGATAAAAGTTGATTAATACCTAGAAGAATCGGATTGGGCTGGGCAGCCTTCGGCAAACTGGACCATATCTTTAAAGACAAAGACATCCCAATACTCGAAAAGGAGGGTCTTCGAAACATGCATCCTCCCGGTAGTCCCGGTAATGACACATGGAATTGAAACAATGTCACTCACAGCCAACACAATAGTTAAAATAAGATGCGCACAAAGAGCTTAGGAGCGACAAATGTTGGGAGTAACGAAGAGATAAGACGACGAACAAAAGTCGCAGACATAGTAGACCGTGTCGCAAAACAACAATGGCAATGGGTAGGACATGTGGCGAGACAGGGAAATGAAAGATATGGGCACCCAGAATTGCACAATAGCGCCCCTATGAGAATAAGAGGCCAATTGAGAGACTCCAAAAAAGATGGGTGGACGATGTGGTTTCGGTCGCGGGGAAAAACTGGTTGAAAGCAGCACAAAACAGAAAAAGGTGGAAACTTTAGAAATAGGCCTACATCCAGCAGTGGAGAGACAACTGACGAAGAAGAGAAAAGTTAGGTCAATATTTGCCAAGCAATCTTTCTAATGCACTTAGCCAACAATATAGGATTATGATATAGTGACATCTTAGTTAGAGGGTCATTAGTGCGATGAAAGCACTATCATTGTAACATAATATAATAATATATCGATCGTTGCACATAAAATATGGCTTATGTGTCAATTCAAGTGTACTCGAATTTAGAGTAAATTTTTAACAAATTGTACTAAGGAATAGGGGAGGTTTTATGAAAAATAATAATTTCGGTAAAAAAAACGATAGTCCGTTATATATTACGACAACAAAAAATAGATCATAAATTATTTTTTAAGATTTTTTTTAAATAAATTTGAAACATACAAAAAATCTACCTAACAAAGACTAATCTACCTAATTCGAAAAAAAAATATTCTCTAACTTTCAATAAAATATTAATTGTTATACCTAATAACTATCTAAGTTTGAAATAGCTTATTTTATTTATTTTCTGATGAAATTCTTTTTAAATATTTTTTCTTTTATTTAGATAGGTGGACTTTCGGGCTGTGTAATGATATGAAATCGTTTAATTGAAGGGAATATTAAAAAAAAAAACAATTTATGGATTTTTCAGTTTCAAAAAATTAAGTGCCCCTTTTATAGGAGAAGAAAAAATTTCCTTCAGAAATTCTAACATTTATCGATATTTTTTTCCCACTATTCACACATTTCGTTTAATCAGGTGTCTTGAAAACACATGTATCTAAATAATAGATACACATGATAATTTAACACAGTAGAAGAAGATACAACAATCAAAAACCATTCATCTAATAGATCTTGTATGTTTTTGACATGATCAAGAGTCTACTCAGATAACCAGTACCTACTTACTGTGGTAGAAGGCTTTGATAAGAGGGAAATCAAGACAATTCTTATCCTGTCGGAGAAGAGTGTATGATGAACGAGTCTAATCAAGATATAATGTACCTCCTGAACACGACACTACTTATCATTTATCTGTAATTACTACTACTAGTTGCATGTAAACATGAGATCCAACTGTCGATGGACTAAGTCGGTATGTTCATTGTATGAAACGATGTCGTCAATAAATTAAATTTTTACAAAAATTGTTAAGAAAAGTTTGAGATGTACTGATATAATGTACATAATTTTTATAGAAAAATTAATTATCTAGTTGGGGTGTTTCGGTGTTTTTCGATATTTTTATAAATTTCTGAAATATAGGCACTGAAACTCGTAAATTTGTCATAAAAAAAATATTTTTCTTTTTAAAAAAAGATTGAGAAACCCTGGAACTTTTTCATTAAATTTGATTTGAGATATTGTATTTTTCTATATACATACACATTTTTAGGGTTCTACCTTTTATAGTTTTCGAGATATATGCAAAAATTAAGTAAAAATTCAAAGGTTGATTACCCCTGACTGAAAGAAAATTTAAAAATTCTGAGTATACAAGTTTTGTAGGCTTAAAGTATTAAATATCTTCTGAAATTTTAGGCTCTGTGCATCAAGCGAATCAAAAGTTATAAGGGGGGGACGGACACACAGACACACACACAGACACACACACACACAGACACACACACACACAGACACACTAAATGTTCTCCTCCGAATTCTGAGTAAATCCATATATGGAACATATATGCTGCGAAGCCTCTAAGTTGGTGTTTTTTGTCGTCAAAGTTTGAAAAACCGTTTAAAATGTAGACCTGGCCATACAAATCTCACGTATCTTGGCTTGATACTGCCGATCTGTCTCGAGAAATAATTTCTCTTCAACAAATCGACAGTTGGAATACAAGATGTAAACACAGTTCTTAAAGGCTGTATATCAATAAAGAAACAGATTTATATGGCAGTTCAATGTTTAAAAATAATTTATAGACAGACGTTGTCCTGTGATCCCAAATATGAATATGTATTGAATTCGAATTCTTATAATACTAAATGTGATCCTAGAAGATGTAGATGCTCATATGGGCTGGAGGAGTAACCAGACTCGATAGAGTTAGAAATGTCCATGTCTGAGGAAGTTTCAAGGTGGCACCCATAACCGAAAAGATAACGGAAAACAGGCTTAGATGGTATGGGCATGTTATGAGACGACCACAAGACAACATGATCCAGAGAGCCATGGACATTGAAACTCCAGCCAGGAGATCAGTTGTCGAGCATCAATAGGGACCTCAAGGAATGCGAAGTGGAGCCAGATATGGCGTACGATAGACAATCTTGGCGCAACAGTTCAAGGACAGGCGCGGACCTGGGCAGATGGACGAATAGGGTGCTGGACTGGAGGCCTAGAACAAGATGCAGAAGTGTAGGTAGACCCCAGATAAGATGGTCCGACGACGATAAAAGAGTGGAGGGCCTGCACTAGAAGAGGGTGGCGTCCAACAGATATGGATGGAAGTCCAAGAGGGAGGCCTTTGTTCAATACTGGACACAAGGAGAAGGCTGAAGTAAGTTAATTAATTACCATTAAATCAAACTTATTTTGTCCTATACATCTGTTTTAATGTCACACGAGTGATGAAGTTCTTATAGCACGTGTCGCACGAAAAGGCTCATCATGTTGGTGCGACAATGTGCTGTCGTATTTAAACATTTGAAAGAACAACGCAAATATTGTGCAGAGTCGACGGATATGAGTCAGTATTGCTGCATATTAATTATTATGCGATACTCCTTACGGACAAAATGTGCAGACAAAATGGTTTTAAACATATTATATTGCATAGTTCAGTAGTTTTTTTTTAAGATTATGGTTGAATTTCAGCAAGATTTCATGGAATCGTAGCCAGAGGTGTTACCAAACAAAGCGTATAAAAATGTATGAGGGTATCTCCGCTGACCCCATGTTTGCCCACTTCGAATCCAAATGACAGCTGGTCGAAAAAATGTATCGAATACCGAAGATAAGAAGAAATGTATCGAATACCGAAGAAGAGAAGTTCATCAGAAATGAGTCGATATTATAACAATAGGCGTCTATGAGCATAATAATTTAATTTTGGATGGATGTTAGAGATTGCTTCGGCTATAATCCCGCCATTGCCCACTATTTTTTAATTTGTGCATAAAGAATTAAATAAATAAATAATTTACTTGTCTTAATATGTACTTGCAAGGTATGCGCCACTTGAAACATTACTCCATTGCTGATTTATATAAACATTCACAATTAATTATTGTTTGTTTATACTTGCATAAAACGTAAAAATAAAATACAATTGTTTTTTTTATTCTTCAACTAAATTGCTCTCGAAAAATAAACACGGTGACGTAAATATCTGTTGCACTGTTGTGGGTGTGTTTTGAAAACATTTTGTCATATATACTAGCTGATTACCCAGTGGTTCGTTGCACTTAGTGAATTGTTTGAAAACAATAATGAATAGTACGATGTTTATACTGTTTTATGTATTGTTGCCTCCCTATGCCCCTAAGTGGGGCGTAAAGGGAGTTTGAGTTGGATTTGGATTTTTGTATTGGACGGAATACACCACAGCTGCCTTGAAAAAATGATAACCATAGACAATGTCAAGGAGAAGTTGCAATGGGATAGCTGGATAAGTGGTTGGTAGTCTAGCGGTTACGACGCCGGCTTTCGTACTGTTTCGTACCGGGGGTAGTGGGTTCGATCCCAGGTACCGACCATCTTTCTCTTTCACAACACAAGCTTTTATTAGCTTACTGTGAAAGAGTCAAGGAATGTATTTGTGTTCGCTTTGAGTGAGCACAGATTTAAAGAAAAGTTCAAGACTGGGATTGAAGATGGACACAGCATCAGGGGCGCAGAGACCTGATAATCACGAATCACGACCCTCAGATATTAGAAAACGAAGTAAACTCTCTTTATACATAAATGCCGCAAAATTTATAATGCATAGCTCATTCCATTTTCTGGGTCATGTTCAAGATTTAGCGAACCGTTGTTCTCAGAAACAATATATTTTGTGGAAATTGGAAGGAAGAGCATCGAAAAAGCCGACCTTAGCTTCCTGAATGTGGATGGCTTATTGCAGACAGGATAACTACTACTATAGGAAGCTATAACCAATAAAGGTTTTTTTGCATCACAGATTTCTGTGCCTGCATATTTCCGTTGGACTTTTTGAAAGCTTCATTAACATTCCTGTACCGGACGGCGTCATTAAATCGGATCAGCGAAGTAAAAACCAAATAATATTGAAATAAGATTGATTTGTATAAATTCGATTGTAAAGGACATTGATTGAATTGTATAGATAATATTGCATAAAATGATTGATTTATTGATAATATGGATATGATTATGACTCGATCATGTAAGCTAAGCGCCTCGGCCACAGAAATAAAGGGTTCTTAGTTCCCACCGAACGGACCGAGGCGCGAGGCCCGCGAAATAATTATGTAATAGATAATAAAAATGCATTGGCATATTGAGGCAGCCCTGGCTGCGGGAGCTCCTGACAACCCTATCTCCCCGTGTCCAACAATAGAATGACGGCGGCTGCGCGCGACGCGCGCTTAAAAACCCCTTAAACGTGGTATCCCCTCCCCTACTGTTTGAGGGAGGGCCAAGAGGCCTGCGAGCCAGGACACGCGGAGGTAGGGTGCAGCCTCCCAATAATGGTCTACTCCGATGTAAAATCATGTGGCGATCACAATGATACCAAATACATCGGGGTAGGCCAATTAATTAAGATTTTAATCGACCTTTCGCGGATTGATCGGAAAATACCGAAAACCGATATATCAAGGTTAGCGCGATCTGGTGAGCATGTCCCGATTGGAAATCGCGCGGCGATTCCAACGAGACCAAACACATCGGGATATGCCCCAGATCCGCGGAGATAATCCGCGAAAGGTCGATAATTAGAATAATTGAATTTCGGCCGCGACGGCCGCTGGTCCGTCGCACGTCCAGGCCGATTCGGGGCGAGGCTCTGAGCCCGTTCCCGGCGTCCGCTCCGTTCGCCACGGACGGGGGACACTGGGTTTTCCCCAGATACCGTTATGTCGTGAATATAAGCAGACATTTTTGTATGAAATATATCATTCTTCGTTTACTCTTGGCTTTGACTACACCTACCTACCTGCTCTCTCTCTGGACTACTCAACTGGCTGACTTCTACCTTGGACTTCTCTCTGGACTGTTTGGACCCTTCTCTGGCTGGCACATTGGACCGTGGACTCGACCCTTGCAATAGGACCTGGACTCTGGCTGATACCACTGGACCGAGACTTCTCTCGAACGCGCGCTAAGACCCGAATTGAGTACGGTCTTACGTGTCTATTAGGAGATTTCTCGTCGAGGGCGCAGGGCGCAGAAGAAGACGTCGGATCTCACGAACGCATCGCAGGCCCGAACTAAGTACGGCTTGCGTTGTTACTAGGAGTTCCTCCATCCAAGGACGCGGCCGGGCGAACAGAGAGAGCTCTCGAACGCATTGCGGACCCGAAGCTAGTAGGGTCTTGCGTGTTATTAGGAGATCGATCTGAGGCGGGAAGCATTTCTCGAACATACGGGGCCTGAACTGAGTAGGGCCCGCAGTATTATTAGAGAGTTCCCGTCTTCTGCGCAAGCGACGAGCGACATAGTGCATTCCCCTGGTAGCTGGCTGATTCTTTAGAGCCTGCACCTGCAGTCCCTTGTACCGCGCGCGAGTCGTGTGGTACAAATTGGTCCTTCAGAGCCGGGATCAGCTGCTACCAGGATGCCTATGTCGTTGCGTTCCGATGCCGGCGCCGGGAGAAGTGCGGAGCAGGACGCCGAGAGCCACCACGACTCTGACGCTTCTTCGACGGCATCAACCACGAGAACGAGAACGGATGACACTGTCCAGCAGATGCTGCGGCAGATGAACGAGCTGCGGAAGGCGCTGGCTGCCAGTCAAGCCGAGCTAGCAGCCTTCCGCTCCACCGATCGCGGCCAGGCACCGGCGAGTGCCCCCGCAAGCACCGAACCAGCGCCCGCGAGCGCTGCAGAAGTGAATCGCGTAACAGCACCCGCGAGTGCTGCCGTGAACAGTGATGGCGTAAGGGTGCCCGCGAGCGCCCCCGCCAATAGTGCAGTGCATCATGAACTTGGTCGGGCCCCCCTGCCGGGGAGCTCGGCTGTACTGAACAATGACGCGTACCGCGTCACGGCGCCCGCGAGTGATCCATCGTGGCCGTCTGACCACCGAACCGCGCACCCCGCGAGGGTGAGTGCCATCCGAGATTGGATGGAGGCTGGGGGACGTCGCCCCCAGTACGAGGATGTCCCGCGCCTCACATACGGCGACAGGGACCGCGAGTGGCGAGATAACGTCCTGGCCCGCCAGACGGGAGTCAAGGACTTGCCTCCCTTTGACGGGAATGCCGCTGACTGGCAAGGCTTCAAATTAATATTTGAAGAAACGACGAAAACGTTCGGGTGGACGGACGCGGAGAACCGCGCCCGTCTCAACCACGCGCTGCGTGGAGAAGCCCGACGCGTCGTGGGCCCGACCTTGTACTGGTCGGGCTCTGGGGCCGCCGCCCGTGTAATGGCGGCCCTTGACGAGCACTACGGCGGTACGAACAACGCCGAGGCCGTCGTGAAGGACTTGTTGTCCAAATTCAAGCCGCGGTCCACGGACACAGTGTGTCTGGACGAGGTCCACGAGTTTTGTTTGCTCGTGGACAACGCAGTGTCTACATTAGCGCCAGTAAAGAACGGCGCCTTGCTGACGGACCAGAGGCTGCTGGGGCAGTTCCTCGCCAAGATGCCGTCGTGGGAATGTGTGGACTGGGCGAAGACCCATCGAAACAGCCGCGGTGATCGCTCCTTGTTGGAGCTTAGTGAATTTTACCACGGCTGGAGAGAGATGTTGAAAAACGCGGGCTTTGTGCGGGAGCTGAAGCTCCCGAAAACACGAGCCCGCCCAGTGCTGGCCGCCTATGCCGAGTCCGGTGAGGGCGTCGATGAGGGGGGGCAACAGCCTCTCCGCCCTGCAATACCGACGACCCGCGCCGAGACTAAGCGACCAGTGACAGTGAAGTGTAATTTGTGCGGGTTACCGAATCACAGAACCCCGAAGTGCCGCGAGTACTTAGCTAAGAACACAAGTGATCGGTGGAACATGGTGAGACTGAAGAAATTGTGCTTCGCCTGTTTAGGCACAGATCATAACAGTACAAAGTGTAAATCGAAGTGCGCAGTGGAAGGGTGCATTAAGTCACACCACCCGACCCTGCACGTGAGTGCCGAAGCGGTTGTTACAAATACCTGGAGGGCCGAACTACCGGTCCTCCTGAAAGTGCTGCCTGTAAAGGTGATGGGGCCCCGCGGGGAGCGCGATATCTACGCGCTCCTGGACGAGGGGTCCACAGTGACGCTGCTGGAAGAAGCTGTGGCCCGAGAAATCGGAGCCAAGGGCCGCAGCTCCCCGCTCAGACTCAGCGGGGTGCAGTCGATGACAACACCAGAGGCGGGCTCCATGCGCATCAAGGCAAGGGTGCGCGGCGACGGCGCTACATACACCGTGCACGCTAACACAGTGCACGGGCTGGGCCTCCCAGCACAGATCGTCGCCGCGACCCGAGAAGAATTGAGGAGCCCGGGGAACCCGGTGGTTCCCCTGATGCTGATAGGGCAGGACAATGCCCACCTGATCGTCTCCCGCGAGCTACGGGAGACCGCTGGCGACCCCACCATCCTGTCCAGGACGGCGCTGGGATGGACAGCACACGGCGGGGCCTGTGAAGCGCCCGGCCTAGCCGTGGCCTTGTGTGTGCGTCGGGACGCCGATCTCGACGCACTAGTGAGGGGCCACTTCGCGGTGGACTCGCTGGGGGTAACAGCGGCCCACCGCACCACGGCCGCCGAAGAGCGGGCCGTCAGATTGATGAGGACGACGTCCCGGCGCACCGAAGATGGGCGCTGGGAGACAGGACTCCTCTGGGAGAGGGACGACAGCTGGCTTCCCGAGAACCGGGAGGCCGCCATGAAGAGGCTGACGTCCCTCGAAAAGAAGTTGAGGGGCGACCCGCAGCTGGCCGCCGCCTACAAGGCGAAGATGCAAGACTACTTCGCCAAGGGCTACGCTAGGCCCATCAGAGAAGGCGAGTACGAGAGGGCGGCGGGACGCAGATGGTTCCTGCCACACTTCGCCGTGACCAGCAAGCCCGGCAAGATCCGAGTCGTATTCGACGCCGCAGCAGAGTGCCGAGGAGCCTCGCTGAACAAGAGGCTCCTGACAGGTCCCGATCTACTCTCCTCCCTGGTCGGCAATATTCTGAGATTCAGGGAGGGGAAAATCGGGATCGCAGCAGACATCGAGGAGATGTTCCTGCGCATCAGAATGAAAGAAGAGGGCCAGATGGCGCAGCTATTCCTGTGGAGGGACAATCCAGAAGAGCCTCCACGGACGTGTGTGTTCACAAGTGTCTTGTTTGGAGCGAGGTGCTCCCCTGCCAGCGCGCAGTACATTCGGAACGAGGTGGCGGAGAGTCAACGGGGGGAGCACCCCGCAGCAGCCGACGTCATCCAAAGCCGCTTCTACATGGACGACTACTTAGACGCGGCGCACTCGAGTCAAGAGGCGTCGCGTCGGGTAATAGAGGTACGGCAAGCATTAGCCGCCGGGGGGTTCCGCCTTGTAAATTGGGCCTCGAACCACCCGGCCGTGCTTCAGGCCGTACCTAGAGAGGAGAGGGCGAAGTCCCTCATAGATATAGGCGGTCCCGACCAAGCCCAGGAACGGATCCTGGGCGTGAAATGGGACCCCACCGACGATATGCTAGTATGTGAGTGGAGCCAGCCAAGAAACACGGCCTGGCCCACCAAGAGAAGCCTGCTGGCGTCAGTAATGCGGGTCTTCGACCCGCTGGGCTTCATAGCCTGTCTAACAATCAGAGCAAAGATCCTCCTCCAGGATGTATGGAGGAGCAAGGTGGACTGGGACGAGCAGGTCACCGAAGAACACGCGGCGCGTTGGCAAGACTGGCTGACCGCCGTAGAGGCAGCCCGGACCAGAATTCCCCGGTGCTGCCGACTCCACCCAAAAGCCGAGGTCACCCTCCACCTGTTTGCCGACGCGTCAGAAAAGGCGTGTTGCACGGTGGCCTACCTCGCCGAGAAGCCCACAGAAGGTGGGCCGGTGCGGGTCTCCTTCTTGGGAGCGAAGACAAAAGTCGCTCCCTTGAGGCCCGTGTCGGTACCGAGGATGGAGCTGCAAGCCGCCTTGATGGCGGCTAGGTTCGCGGTGTCCATCCGCCAAGAGCTGAGTCTGGCCGTGCAGAAGACATGGTACTGGTCAGACTCCACAACCGTCCTGCAGTGGATCAGGACGGACCCCCGGACCCACACGGCCTTTGTGGCCAACCGTCTGGGGGAGATTGACGAGCTGACCTGCCTCCGGGACTGGAGGTGGGTGCCCACAAAGGAGAATCCTGCAGACGTGGGCACCCGAGATGGAGAGCTGCCGGACACCAGCCAAGAGAGCCTGTGGTTCCGGGGGCCAGAGTTCATCAGAGGGGAGCAGAGTTCCTGGCCGGCAGACAAGGCGGCGGCACCTGAAGAGGATGCGGCCAAGCAGTTCGTCGGGAGGACCCGGAGATCCCCCCCAGCCATCCTGGACGCGGCCAAGTTCTCCAGCTGGACGCGACTCATCCGAACTACTGCGTGGGTGCTGAGGTTCTGCAGCAGGTGCCGCGGCCAAGCCGGCCAGGGGCCATTGACGACCCAGGAGCTGAGGGAGGCGGAGTTCCGGTGGATGCGGGGCGAGCAAGGGCGAGCGTTCGCCCAAGAAATTGCGGCGCTTGCCCGTTCGAAGGAGATAGACCCGGCCAGCAGACTAGCCGGGTTGACTCCCTTCCTCGACGAGAACGGCCTCCTCAGAATGGGGAGCCGCGTGCAGGCCCTCGATCTAGATGAGGGCCTGAAGACGCCCGTCATCCTGGATGGTGACGGGCCCTTCACCAGACTGCTGATCCGCCACCGTCACGAGAGCGCCGGACATGTGAGCAGCGAGAAGACGGTGGCGGAAGTGAGGAGAGACCTGGCCGTCCTCAGACTACGAACGGCGGCCAGGAAGATAGTGGCAGAATGCCTACAGTGCCGCCAGAAAAAGGCGGCACCCAACCAACCACTAATGGGGCCACTGCCAGAAGGGCGGCTGGCCTACCGTCAGCGGCCGTTCACCCACTGTGGGGTGGACTTCTTCGGGCCGATGACGGTAGTGATAGGGCGTCGACATGAAAAAAGATACGGCGCCCTATTCACATGCATGACAACGAGGGCTGTGCACCTAGAACTGGTGCACAGCCTAGAGGCGGACGCCATGATCATGGCGCTCCGCCGGATGTCGGCCAGGCGAGGGAGTCCAAGCATAATGTACTCCGACAACGGTACCAATTTCCACGGTGCCTACAAAGAAATAAAGGGCGCCGTGGAAGAAGTCCTGGCCGACGAAAGATGGAAGAACAAACTGGCGGGGGATCGCATTGAATGGCGATTCATTCCCCCGTCATCCCCCCACATGGGGGGAGCATGGGAGCGCCTTGTGCGCTCCGTGAAAGAGGCTCTCCGGCTGACATTGGGGAGCCAAGCACTGAAGCAAGAAACCCTGCTGACTGCCCTAGCTGAGGCAGAACACACCCTGAACAGCCGACCGCTCACTCACGTGTCGGCTGACCCAGAAGAAGAAGAGCCGCTGACGCCGAACCACTTCCTCATCGGTTCGCCCAGCGGCAGGCCATGCTTGGCCTTCTACGGTCCCGAAGAGGACGAGGTCTGTCTCCGCAAACAATGGAGACTGGCCCAACAGCTAGCGGACAAATTCTGGCGCCGCTGGCTGAGGGAGTACGTGCCGACGATGCAGGAGCGCAGCCGCTGGCGTACCACAGCCACCCCCCTCCAGACCGGTGACATGGTTTGGATTATGGACCCCACGCAACCCAGAAACGTGTGGCCAAAGGGGGTGATCACAAAAGTCAACACCGCTGCTGATGGACAGGTGCGGTCGGCCGAGATCCGGACCACCACAGGGACCTACACCAGACCGGCCTGCAAGCTGATCAGCATCCCCCTGGGAGATACGCCGCCGGAAGCTGAAGGTGGTGAAGCGAAGCTCTCACGGGGGGAGTGTACCGGACGGCGTCATTAAATCGGATCAGCGAAGTAAAAACCAAATAATATTGAAATAAGATTGATTTGTATAAATTCGATTGTAAAGGACATTGATTGAATTGTATAGATAATATTGCATAAAATGATTGATTTATTGATAATATGGATATGATTATGACTCGATCATGTAAGCTAAGCGCCTCGGCCACAGAAATAAAGGGTTCTTAGTTCCCACCGAACGGACCGAGGCGCGAGGCCCGCGAAATAATTATGTAATAGATAATAAAAATGCATTGGCATATTGAGGCAGCCCTGGCTGCGGGAGCTCCTGACAACCCTATCTCCCCGTGTCCAACAATAGAATGACGGCGGCTGCGCGCGACGCGCGCTTAAAAACCCCTTAAACGTGGTATCCCCTCCCCTACTGTTTGAGGGAGGGCCAAGAGGCCTGCGAGCCAGGACACGCGGAGGTAGGGTGCAGCCTCCCAATAATGGTCTACTCCGATGTAAAATCATGTGGCGATCACAATGATACCAAATACATCGGGGTAGGCCAATTAATTAAGATTTTAATCGACCTTTCGCGGATTGATCGGAAAATACCGAAAACCGATATATCAAGGTTAGCGCGATCTGGTGAGCATGTCCCGATTGGAAATCGCGCGGCGATTCCAACGAGACCAAACACATCGGGATATGCCCCAGATCCGCGGAGATAATCCGCGAAAGGTCGATAATTAGAATAATTGAATTTCGGCCGCGACGGCCGCTGGTCCGTCGCACGTCCAGGCCGATTCGGGGCGAGGCTCTGAGCCCGTTCCCGGCGTCCGCTCCGTTCGCCACGGACGGGGGACACTGGGTTTTCCCCAGATACCGTTATGTCGTGAATATAAGCAGACATTTTTGTATGAAATATATCATTCTTCGTTTACTCTTGGCTTTGACTACACCTACCTACCTGCTCTCTCTCTGGACTACTCAACTGGCTGACTTCTACCTTGGACTTCTCTCTGGACTGTTTGGACCCTTCTCTGGCTGGCACATTGGACCGTGGACTCGACCCTTGCAATAGGACCTGGACTCTGGCTGATACCACTGGACCGAGACTTCTCTCGAACGCGCGCTAAGACCCGAATTGAGTACGGTCTTACGTGTCTATTAGGAGATTTCTCGTCGAGGGCGCAGGGCGCAGAAGAAGACGTCGGATCTCACGAACGCATCGCAGGCCCGAACTAAGTACGGCTTGCGTTGTTACTAGGAGTTCCTCCATCCAAGGACGCGGCCGGGCGAACAGAGAGAGCTCTCGAACGCATTGCGGACCCGAAGCTAGTAGGGTCTTGCGTGTTATTAGGAGATCGATCTGAGGCGGGAAGCATTTCTCGAACATACGGGGCCTGAACTGAGTAGGGCCCGCAGTATTATTAGAGAGTTCCCGTCTTCTGCGCAAGCGACGAGCGACATAGTGCATTCCCCTGGTAGCTGGCTGATTCTTTAGAGCCTGCACCTGCAGTCCCTTGTACCGCGCGCGAGTCGTGTGGTACAATTCCTAATAGAAATAAAATATAATATTATCTTCATCACAAAATGAGAGCAGCTACAAACAATTACAAAAACAATAACAATAACAAAAAGAAAACACTTATACCTCGAATTCGGCTGAACAGATTTTTATGATGCCTAGTTTATTGCATTCTTCTCCGCTCCGGATAACAGAATAACTAATGCACCATCGAAAAGGGGATAGAAAATAATATAAAATTAAAGTTAGTACGGACCGGATTTACTGACAACAACGCCATCTGTGAAAAAATCCATAACAACACAATTCTTATTAAGTTGACAACCATTGAGTTTCAAACAATGGTAAGTACGCAGATTTTTAATAGAAATTCTTTCGAGCTTTCAGAAATATTTTTTTTATATTCAAACATAGGTATTTGATACGTTTTTTTTTTTTTTTTTATAAATTACAAATTCGAAATCAATATTTATAGGAAGGATTGCAGGACAACGTCTGTCGGGAAAGCTAGTATATTATAAAATACATTATTTGCTTCCAATACGAGTTCAAATCAAAATATATGACTAAGCGATGGATGTTATTTATACAGGTGTCAACAGTTGTTAATGATAATTATTAATTTATGAACAGAAAAATACGCGACAATAAAGGTAGTAAATTTGATCAAACATCTGGTATATCATCAGCTGTCAATGAGCAATTAACGTTGTATATTTAATGTCATCAACATAACCAACTGGATTTACAAACATTTAACTGTAATAAATTTATCGTCAAGAGACTATAAATGATTGTAATAAAAAACAACATAGACTTCAATAAAGAGTTGAAATGTGGAATAGAGTTAGTGAGAGCTACATTTAAAAATATAGGACCACTTTTCTCTAACACAAAATATGTACGATTTTCTTAACTTGCAATCAAAGGTAAAATTGATGATAGTCGGCTTGGATATACAGCAAATTTCTTGACATTGGAGAATATACGGCCATCTCCAAATAGATCACGACACAGAAGCCTACGTAAGAGTGTTAGGACATGTCGAGGGAAGCTGGCATAGAACTGGCAAAGGAAAAGAAAATGTTCTCATCTTCAAAAGAAAGACAAAAAAAAAACACTTTCTACAAATCTTAACATCAAATTAAAGAAAAATGCTGATCTGTAAACGCATGAACCCATTGAGATTATGGCTACCCACAGACTGCAATTAGTTTGCAGGTGATTAATCCGCAGCACTTGATTTGTATGAAGTTGTTTGTCTGTGTCTTTGAAATAAGGTTGGAAAAGTTTGATATTTCGTTCAACTCAAGCCACTAGTTGACGCGAAATAATAGAATGAAAATTATTTGACTATGCGTAGCCATTAAATTTTAGAACAATTTATTGAATTATATTTTTCCTCGTCTATGTCCGAGAAAAAATATCCAGGCATTTATTTATTAATTAATTTACTTTGGGCACAACAAACAGATAATACATATGTGTTGGAATATAATATTAGTTATTATGATTAGACAAAATGTAATGCCCCACTTAAAGGTGTGCACGTAGAATGTAACAAGCATTGTGTCATAGTAAAAAATGTAAATATAAATATTTTTTTTTTTTTAAATGGCATTACATCCAAAAAGATGATGAAGCCATAAATAATTATTACTTCTACCTAAATCTAAAACTTTACCTAAAATAGAAATTTAAGCATAAGACTACATTAATAATCACAGAAGGATGGAGGAAAGGAATGGGATTGGGAAAGAGTTGGATTGTAATTAAAATATCAATTGAAGTTGTGATCTGAATCAGATCATTCACTGTCGAGTAATATTTTGTGTATACAATTTTTTTAGGAAGTGTCTAGTTTGCCGCAAGCGGTATACTAGAAAAGCGCACTAAAATGCCGCTAGTGTCGGAATGAACCTGAAGTTGCAGCGGTTTGAATGTCACCACTGGGAATCAGATTCGCGCCAAAAGTTCAAATGCGTCAACAAATAAAATGCGCCAAAAATTCCAGTATGTTCGGTTTGCAGAGGGTATACCGCTTGCGGCAAACTAGACACTTCCATTTTTTTAAGTTTCGTGGATTGGCGACGAATATGTATAGGCATTACACTAATTCCTTTAAATTGCCTGTATGCAACCATTTCCGTTGATAATCAAACTAAAGCGACGTCATTTTTATCTTCACGTGAGATTCCAAATTAGTAGGTATCTATACCTACTAACTATCCAAAAAACAAACAAAAAATGTCATAGACACAACTTCCCACGATTAAAGCAAAGTGTTGCCATAATCAAATTAAAAATAATTAAAGTTTAAATAAGACAATTGTAATCCAATCATCAAATCTAACAATAAAATTACGGTAATTATTTGACGTTTGGCAAAAAACAATTTATTGCTATTTTAATATACACTAAAGTATCGAATGATTAGGTACCTACCTATGAGTTATTTCAGATAATTAAGAATGTCGTTTTTGTACAAAATTTTAGTCATGTGTAAATTTGAGTGCACGTAAAATTAGACATAAGTGCAAATTTTAACAAAGTATTTGGGGTTCATGATTAGCCTGCTGAACTGATGGTGTTCCTGCTGTAGAATCCTCTTAGAAATCCGACTGCCAGTAGCTAACATTTCAGCTTTTTAGTGGAGGTCTGTTTCCCGGCGGTTTTTGGGTCATTTTTGTGTCTTATGATTCCACTCATGAATTAAAGTAATTCCAGAACCTTCTTTTCTGTCTTCTTTTTCTCACAAAATTCTTGTTTTCAGGCATCATTCGGTTTTTCGTGTTGATTCGATCACGCCAAATAGAAAGGAGTTTTTTGTTCGGACAGTTTCAGCAGTGGTTCTATCCGTGTTTTATCAATTTTGTAAATTTGCACGTAAGTCAAAGTTTCTTGTTACCAAAATTTGCACATGATTCATGTTTTGTGTGCAACTACTAAAAATTGTGATAAAATAATCCGATTCTATTGGATAATGACAGGATTTGTCGACTTCTGGTCTTAACAACTTAAATCATTAAGTAGGTACTACGTACATTTTTTAGGTTTAAAATAATGGCAGATACAATAGATAAATTATATTTTGCTTTAAATTACTGTGTAAACACGTTAAAAACAGTGATTCTTTAAAATGTTTAAAACTATAAAAAGTGGTATTAAGTATTTATTATCTAAGTATTATTTTATAATTTGTAATTCTTTGGTCTTTATGTTTTTTATGTGAGTTTAAATTTGTTTGTTTTTCATACATAGCATGACTACATATCATTTTATCATCGTAATTTGAAAGTGTCGGAAATAAGTACCTACCCTAGAGGATCGATTGCCCATCCAAGTCTCGAAGCAGAAAATTTTCTCTTTCAAGCTACATAGGTACCTGATCTTAAGTGTTTTTGCGGCTTTTTTTAGGAGAGCTCAGAATAAAAAATGTTCAATGTTCCTTCTTACGGACATATAAAGACAACTAGATCTCTCCAATAAGTTCGATTTAACGCAAAACATGTCCAAAACCCTGAGTTTTGATTTCATGGACGAGAACGCAGTATGAAAGGATCTTCGAGACCCAAATCCTCAACCTCAAACAGTCTTGCGCAAAAAAAAATTTGTGATGTTTCGGAGACTTTGATCTTGTCCTTTACGTTTCGAAGGTAGGATCACTTTACGTTTATTACGTTCGTTATTAGGTTCGTTATTAAGCAGCTAAATCTTCACAACTATGACAATTTATTGATACATTATTTATGATATAGGTTATGTCATTTGTTGAGATTTGTTGATGGTGTAATGTATGCAATAAAATAATTATTAGACAGGTACTATATTAACGCATCTATGTCCGTTGTAATAGAAGGTGTGATATAAATAAATTAGGTTTATTTTACAACATACAGGATTATTACACTGATAATGTTAATTGTTTATGTAAAAGGCTTACATTTATGTAAACAATTAATATAACATGACATAAACAGCAGATACCTTTAATGCCAGTCAAATATGTGAACAATGAATTATGTGTATACGAATATAACAGGATTTTTCCTTATAGGTAACTAAATAATCTAAACATCGAATTAGGTTAGGAAATAACCTCAATATCTTTGTTTAAAAACGAACCTCTATTTTCTGTGGTTCAATTCTGCTACTTTATTCTTTTTTTGTTGTGTTTAATTATGGAGAAGGTTCTTATAAAAGAAAACTAAAGAATTTATCAGCGAAACATTAGAAAACTTAAAGTAACCTTTTTTAGTACTTTTAACAATATAACGATAATTTAATTCTATTTTTTAAATTAAATGAGGGGTTGAATGAAACTGATGTCAGTTGTTTGATAGTTGGTGCGATTAACAGAATGTGAATGGTAAATATATGATTTAAAACAGATGCATCGGTCCTAATTATATTGGTTTAAAGGAAATGAATTTATCATTATACAAATTAGAATTCAATTTTAATAGTTAGGACCACTGGACAACGTCTGTCGGGAAAGCTACTAATTAATGAATCAGTCGACAGATATCGGACAGGAGTACCTACCTACCGATGAATTTTAAATCGGAGTTTTTTTTTTCATAAAATGAGTCTAGCCTTATTCAAAGTGAACACAAACACACTTATGACATCTTTCACACCAAGCAAAACCTGTTCCGTGATAAATAGGTAAAAATAGTCGGCACCGCGAACAGAGTCCACAATCTTTAGATTGAAAATAACCGACTGAACAGGCTCTCCCATGCAACAACTTTTTTACTTTAAAAGGTTTTTTTTTAATTTCTTAGTACTAATATTGAAATTCGAGTTATTTTTCAAGCAGTGATTGAAAGCTATTATAATTTTGTGGCATCTGTGGCAAAAATCACCATAAAAAGTGTAGAATAATACCGCTGTATTTCATAGGTTAAAAACTGAAGAAATATAATGTAGATACCTAAGAATATTTTAACATCGAATGTGCCTAAAAATATTTAAGTTGCTTTAGTATGAGTTTGCCTATATGGATAAAAGAACAAAGTTTTTTCATACATAGACCTAATAACAACCAAAAGTCGCCTAGATGAAAAATTCATCAATGACCAATCACAGGTGTTTTTTGCATGTAAAAAAAATATAACAATCCCAAACTATAAACAGGCATTCGCAATATAAAGTAACAAGTAATGTGTGACTTAAAAATAATAATGTTGTTTGGTCTAAAGGCTATTTATGTAATTGTGTTGTTTTAAAATAAATGAGGCGGATCAAATCAAATTATCTTCAAGAGTTCCAAAATGAGTTCGACATATTCTACGGAAAAAAAACACAACGAAACGTGAAATTCTATTGTTCCTAAAATACTGTAGGTATGACCTGGTATCTGAACAAATTTTCTATACCTTATACATAGTGTCACAAATTCTGCTAAAATTTATATGACTTGAATGAATCAGTGCAGAATTATTGTATGTAGGTATTGAGAAATTTCTTCTCGAATTTTAAGGCTTGTATATAACATTATTATCTTTACAGCAATCTTGTGCCTTTTCATATTCCGGAAATTGCTGTTTAAATATCAATGTTTATTAAAAACGATATTCTTTCAAGCACTGCGATACTTTATTCTTAAGGGTAGTTCATATAAAGTAGATATAAAATACTTTTTTAAACTGTTAGATGTTAAAATAATTTTTAAATCTAAAAAAATTATTTAATTAAAATAAATAAAATACTCTTTATTGCGCACAAAATATTGAAAAAAAGATATTATTGTGGAAAGGGCGGGCTTATTGCCGAACGGCAATTTCTTTCAACCAATCCCAAAAAACTATTTATACATATTACCAAGTTCACGATCAGTTCAATGTTATCATCAAAATCATGTTTGTCCCATTAACGATCAATCCAAATTGATTTCATCTCATTTTGGCAGATGTGCAACTTGAGTTTTTGTTTTTCCAATCATTACAAGCGATATTTGAGTACGTTAATACACACATTTTTAACTCTGACAATCAAATGACGTGACGACTTGTCCTACGTCCACTCGAGTTTCCCCATTGACGATCAGTTTGGAGTGATGGACGAATAGCTATATTTTGGATAAACATAAGTTTATTTGGATGGATGGATAGATCGTGAATGGGGGGCTTAAGGCTTTTAAAATAGCAACAGAAATTCTAATAGCTAATATTATTAAAAAAAACGTATACTTTCGAATCTCACAACCAATTTAAAACCGTGGATATTGACGGCTATTCTGAAATGAAAAACAGACGATTGAGTTGCGTCGTATCCAATTTTTATTGAGACTTTTGACATTTCTGTATTCTGAAAATGTTTTATCAAATACATTAGTTACGTAACTACTGGCAACCGATTAAGTTCTAAGCACGAGCTTCTTGCGTTGAGTTGGAACGTGAATTTGAGAATACCAGTCATTATTTTCAATAAATTTCAAGCATACTAGTTTGTTAATTGTTGTTTTTTTCTCTTTGAGGTAGATACATACCTACGTAGGGAGTTAAACGGAAGAAGAAGTAGAGACTCGTCGCAGATCATAGGCCTATGTATAGTTATAATAACTTTGTATGCTTAAGGCAAGTTCCCTTTCATTGCGAATATAATTGGGGGCTTTATTTTATTCAAAAGATTTTCTGCATTTTTCTATCTTGATTGATTTGTACACGCCACTTCATTGGTCCCTGATTAAATTCAATTTATTACGCTTTTTTTATTTCGACAACCATAGAGAACTCAAGGCCACGTTCATGAACTTAATAACAACAATACAATTATTTATCGATACCATAGACGAGTAGTGTGGGTTGTGGTTACCAATACACTCAATGAGTTAGTATGAACCATCGATACGATGGTATCGATGGGTTTAGCACCCAGTTGTTGGTACCAAACGTGCAAAGCACTCTAAGTCTTAAATATTTGACAAGTTCTAAACTTAAACTTTTTTTGTGAATAACCCTGCTGGTATGAAACATAGAAAAAACTGTATTCTGAATCTTCTTTAGAATTTGAAAAGAATCCCATGTTGTCGAAGATATTCTTCAAGAAGTGAAATTATCAAACGTCAAATTTGAATGAGTGGACAAAAATGAATTGCTAAGGCTGACCAAAACTGCAAAACCATTTCAATTCTACAGGCTGAGTGTGTAACTACTATAAAGAATTTTTATCAACATTTCTTATCGATTAGAATAGATTTTTTTATAGATTAACGACACATCAAAGTTATACATGGAAAAAAACTCAACTACAAATCACTTGATTGATGATATAATATTATTAATTAATAATAATTAATTATTGTATTTCCACCTGTACAGACAGACATACGGTTCACCTGTTCGTAAAGTGCGATAACAGTCTTTTGTAGTTACATTAATGTTAACCAAATAATAACATTCAATCTTTTTTAAACAAAAAAACATTAGTATGTAATTTAAGGCCATAATTGTCTTTTCTGATGTATCGGAAGAGTTTTGATGCATGTTCTAAACATTTGAAATCTTCAGGAGAAAACCAGAAAAAGATGATGAATGTGAATGACAATATACACATGATTCTAGTATCCTTCCACCTCCAAATACCTCAGCTCTGCTTCGAAAGAGCGGAGCACGGTGTGAGAGGGTCTTCATCGTCTTCAGAACCCTGATGGGAAGAAGAACGGCGTTCTCTTCGGCTAACTGTCATTCAAAATCCTTAACACATGTCCCAGCCAAGTCCTCTCCATATGGTAGAAGTGATGCATGGACTCACACTGACCATATTACATATATCCAAATTTCTCCTGAGGTGGTTTTTTTATCAAACAAACTGATGACGACTAATACAGTTCGATTTTCAAATGGTATGAACAAAAGAAATACACAATAATTCTCGGACGCCTTCGAGCGCAATGGAGAGCTCTTTATGCACGTGTGCCACAGGTTGACAATGACAACTTGAATACAATCAAAGTTAATGGCTCACCACCAAGACCTACATAAATCATTTTAAACAAAAAAAAATGATTTTTCATAATATAGATACCTATAGGTAATTTTATTATGCAAGGATTGGAAAAACATTTATAATGAAAATGCATCAGTAAAAGAAGTTTTCAGTCTTTTAGTGTTCCATTCCATTACACTTCCCGATACGCTCGGTGTAAAGAATAATAAAACTGGAGTGGATTATGGATGTTAAAAAGCAGGAAATTAGTTCGTGAGATTTATAGAAAAAAAAATTTGTTGCTGCAACTCTACTTCACGCAAACGTTTTATGATCGATTTTAAATGGTTAATTTTTATTTTGAAGCACCACAAGACCGTCTTTAACTGTTTTTTCCGCTCCTTCGAAGCGGAGCTGAGGGATTTGGACATGGTGTGGGAGGAGGTCATAAACATTGCGCAAGATCGAGCGCAATTGAGAGCTCTTGTTGCCTTCCTGTGCTCCTGAGTGGGGTGTAAAAGGGAGAATTGATTGATTGATTGTAGTGCATATAGCCGAGACCATCGTGACTGCTGTCTCTCTCATTTGCATTCACGTATATGCGACAAAAACAGCAATCTTGCTATACCCCACAGTCTCAGAACATATCATAAATGTTGAGGTGATATTTAAGGATAATGGGTAGGTAGGTAGGTACTGTTCCCAGCATGAGCATGTAGCATCGGTTCACCTCTATCAATAGTCATAGATTTCAGAATGACTGATAGTGCATGAAAGGTAATCATGACTCGCTCAGTCGTAATGAGATTACTCTGAAACCTCCACTGAAGGCGGTCGTAGCCCTGTGGTTTAACTTAATCCGTTTAAGTATATACTCAATAAACAACAACCTTGTGCAATGCAATGTTTTAAAATGCAAATAAACACACATCTGTTTTATCGGAATTCAGGTAAAAAAAAAAGCTGCTAACCTAGGGTAGCCCAGAACTCATAGTATATTATTATAACAGCCAGAAGACAATTATTATCTGCTTTAGAACTACATATGCAATATTAATCGGTACTTTAAGGGGGACCCACTGAAGTTACGGACCTCAAATTTTACGTGCTTGTGTAGGAGCATAAGACCAACCCGTATACCAAATTTTATGAAAATCGAAGACATTTTATTTTTTTCTTTTTTAGCCCTTTTTCTAGAACAAGTGAAATTTTCTTTGGATTAAGAGGGTTCCCCTCAAGGTACAGATCTCAACATTTTACTGACTCATCTACATCGAGGGGCTAACCGTTCTACCAAATTTCAACCAAATCGGATAAGAATTACTATGAGTTATGGGTGCACACACATTTTTGGTGTACGCGTACGGGTACGCGGAAATTTTCTTCCTCTTCTAAAAAAATTTTTTTTTTGCATTTTTGGAATCTACACCCTCGAAAACGTAGAGAAAATTAATTTCAGCGAAATCTATTTTTTTTTTGAAATCCGATCACAATATTCCATATACTGTGAGTAATTGTTATATTCTCCTCTTCTCTGGTCACAATCTTACGATTGGTTCGCAGCAATTTTCTCCACTATGTCTCTCCACTCCGCTCTCTGTGTCAGATCCTTTCAGTTCCTCATATGAGGAACAGCACATATCCAAATACACGTCTTGTAGGTATTCCTGACGTGGTCGTCCTCGGGAGTTTATGGCCATCTCCTCAATGATGGTATGTAGGAGACCTTCGTTCCCACCTTGCAGGGTTTTGGGCAGGTGCCTTCCTCCTTCGATTCTTTGTAGAACGTCTGCATTTGTTATGTGGTCTTTCCACGATACGGTATGGATTGTTATTGCAGAAACATAATGAATTGTGTATCTTTTCATAGAGAAAGGATTCCAATTGTCCAAATTTTCAAATCCATTTTGAGCAGGCGTTGATCTCGTATTTAAGTTCAGTTGGCTATATTGCTGTAGGGAGTATTTTTTACTTTGTTAATTCTTTGACAGATTTATATTCCACCATATTCGATTTTTATATTCATGTATGCATTTTTATTTTCATCAATAAAATGAACCTGTTATGTCTGTGTCAAAATGAAGACAAATACACTTTTGACATATTTAAACACAGAAAGCAAAGCTTGTGTTGTGGATGAGGATGAGAGTCGGCACCGGGAATCCAACCCATGACTTTCCGAACGAAATTCGATGAAGAAACCACTAAGACATCAACCACAAATTGATAATCATTTTTATAAGAATACTGAAGTACACCTATACTTTCTTATTTCTTTTAATATCCTTAGGATTGGGCTTCGATAGCTTATAGTCGTTAAAGCGCCGACTTTTGATGAAGACGTCCCGGGTCGATTCCCGGTCGATTCGGAATTTCCCGGAGTAATTTCACATGATGTTGGCTTGTCTCAGATTGGGCAAGATCGGTTAACTGTATAGAAAAATTACCTCAGGCTAAACTCTGATACCTTTTATAGAAAATATGTACTTAATTCATTTATTTTGATGTTTATTTCAGTGAGCGGGTCATGTAGCCAGATAGGTAACAGAGCGATGGGCACCGAGAATCTTAATCTGAAGACCGTGTGAATCGTGTGATAAAAGAAGAGGAGTGGGCACTGAGCAGGCCCCAAAAAAATGTGCCCTTGTCGCAGGTAGAAGGGTAGAAAGTGGCTTAGAAAAGCCCAAAAGAGAGTGGAGTAGAATGAGATGGAAAAAGCCTATATCCAGCAGTGAATAGATGAAGAAGGTTTAAGATTCCGTGGGTTGACGGTTAAGCAATGTCAAGAATTATTACCTAAAGCTGATGGGGGCACTCAACCATTACCTGAAGGATTGTTTAGGCTGCTACTAACGGGGGAGTCCCTAATAAAGAACAATAAGTCGATCAGTTATAGTCCCTAATAAAGAATAATAAGTCGATCAGTTATAGTCCCTAATAAAGAACAATAAGTCGATCAGTTATAGTCCCTAATAAAGAACCATAAGTCGATCAGTTATAGTCCCTAATAAAGAACAATAAGTCGATCAGTTATAGTCCCTAATAAAGAACAATAAGTCGAATGGGCAAACCGGTAATTTATATCCTTCTTCAGAATGTTAATTTTCGTTAGAAATTTGGTTGAGATTTTTTTTCTCACAGACTTTTTTTTAATTGTTGACTCTTTATTGTAAGTTTTTGAAATGAATTTTGCTGACTTGAAGTTTTTTTTAAAGGATAGATCAAGTTTAAACATGTGTTAGTTTTAGAGGATTATAGGTTGAGTATTGGTATTGAGTGTACGTGATTAGGACAATAGAATTACAATTGGGATCTTGGCGTGATCTTTTGATATATTCACTAAGTTTCGTTCCTATAATGCATAAGTCAGGAGTATTTATTTTAATACTTTGGAAGCTTGTGCTATTGTTGCAAAGGGATAGGTGCCTACCCATCTATGTAGGTATTAAAAGGTATTATACCTATTTTGGTATTTATAGGAAATATGTTATATATTAAATAATTGTTGTAAGAAATAAAAATTCAGTTTGATTCTTATTCTTATTAAGATTCTTATTAAATAATTGTTGTAAGATATATAAAAAGATTTTATATAACTTAAATAAATAAAAATATTTATTTAAATAATCGAGCACTATCAATAAAATGAACCTTATAATTATTAATTTAAAAATTCAGTTTGATTCTTCAATAGTCAATCTTAATTTTATAAGCGTACTCTGTTATTGTTGCTTCGAAGGCTGGATTAGCGTGATCACTTTTACGTTAACAACGTTCGCCATTTAGGTGCTAAGTTTTTTCCTCTATGTTTATAGTTTCGACCGAGGGTACCTACTTTGTTGATTTATTTTAACAAATTTTTACATAAAAGCACACACGTTGTAGGTGGGTACTCAATTTTGTGCAATTTGTAAAAATACATTTTTTGGTCATTGTGAGCAATCGCAATACATTGACCAATTTTTTTCTCTCTGTTACCGCTTTAATGAAGGTAAAAATTAAAGCCCCCAAAACTCAGATTGAGTCTACGGTGCAAAGTGAAATACTTACATAATAGATAGGTAGGTATATATTTTCTTATTCATATTTAACTTTTAAAGTCATTTTTTAAGCCTTCACTCGTTTGCGAGAAGTTAAAAAAATTAATTCATAAATTTTATTAAAACTCGTCGTAAAGTTTTTCCAAATGTTTTTTCACTTGAAATTTCTACCCGGGGTTGGCCTGTCTCAGATTGGACGGGACTGGTTGACTGGATAAAATTGCCTCGGGCAATTAGTTTTTTTTTTTTTTGTTGAGGCCTTCCACCCGATATCGAGTGATTTTGGGGCAATAAGTTCCGCCGGCTATACTGACACCTTTATATAGAAAAGTGTTATATTATTATTATTATGAGTTTTAAATAATATAACCTACTCGCTGATAACCGTTTTGCTTTACGCATTGTTGATTCGAACAGTCAGACTTGGGTTACTACACACAACATGAAGATTTTCGAAATTAATTAAAAACTTTATGTATACAATCAAGAAGATTAAATACTTACTTTTTATCTAACATTACTACAGTTGTAATTGCAAGGATCAACGATATTTAAAATCGAACGTAATGTCTGCGGTTCGATGGTTGAATATAAGAAAACACATACATAACTGAATTATTATGTAAATGTGTTAAGTTTATTAGATATATTGGGTATGTGTGTATTATAAGCATATATCCAATTCCGAGTCATGTGATCCGTAGGACGTAAACAAACCAACAACAACATGGCAGCAAAACCGGTCCTGCAGATTCCGAGAAGCAAAAAAAAAAGCCTCGGCAGAAAGTCATGTGACCGCGGAGCTTCGCAGAGCACGTGACGGGCCTAGACCGTGCAGACAGAGCTGCACAACCATTAGGAAAATCCCAAAGCAATGACAATCTTGCATTATTATAAGTTAACAACTCCGTAGGCTATGTATTTTTCCTGTCCGACACCTTGAGGAAAATATTGTAAATCTATGTAATATTATGTTACTGTGTTTGTAACGGTTTTATTTATAGGTACAAGTACTAACTCAATACCGAGAAAATATTATATTATTAGAATTAGTAGAAAATGATTGCAATAAAAAAACATAAATCTAATTTAATGTGTTGTTTATAAATCGTAGGCGTATAATCTATATATTAATACGTGAAGGAAAAACTTTGTGAGTATTTTTACGAAAATCGCGCGGACGGAGGAGTATGAAATTTCGTACACTTATAGTTTATATATAGAAAAGGGGTGGCGAATGGTAATGATTTTTTTTAATTATGCATAAAAATACATTTAATCAATAAAAAAAAAACACTACGCACACTACTGTAATGTTATGTATTTATTACTCACACACACTTCGATGTATTTGTCATTTTTTGACATAGATATTTTGTTTTATCTGTGGTCGAATTGATAATAGACTAATATTTTTTGTATTACATAAATAACCATAGAAAAAGCTTTGGACATATCGACCTTTCAAATTTGATGAATCCATGTCATTATTTTTTAAAGAAAATTGTAAAGAGCGCTCGCTCAGTCTTTGATAAAGAAAGCTTAATACCTAATGTTCAAATTTATATAATCTAAATTAATTAGTTACCTATGGTCGAATTTCGAGCACTGGCTGACCATGCACTAGTATATATTGATGTTTGCAGTGTAATTATTCATTGACTACATTTATCAAATTAACCAAAAATTAAGTCCCTTTAAGGCCCACTTCGAACCACGAACAAATAACTGAAGAGGCTGACTTGGCTGGCTGGCTAACAGGGAGGAGTGGAAGAGCATGCTTAGTGTACTCCAATCCCAGGATTGTTATCAAAAATAATCACGAACGACTCCGTCAAAAGCACTTCTTCACTATGATGGAGAAAAAGTCTGTAGTCGGTTGGTAGCTGAAAAATGTCTAGAGATGCCTAAATGTTGTTATTCCTTGCACTCATCAGAGTTGCGAAGGCTAGGAATGCTTCCTTATTCTGTCACTTCGAAGCAAAACTGAGAGGTTTGTACGGAGTTTGGGAGGGTTAATAACATAGCGCAAGATCGGGCTCAAATTGAGAACTCTCATTTTCTGCTTAGTAAGGAGTTTCAAATGAGAATTGAATTTTATTGATTGCTTTACACGTTACATGAATAAACTTTCAACTCGAAGCAAAGCCTTGGTCATTAAAGAGGAATGTAATCAGCACCGAGTATCGAACCCACGAACTTCAGTCAAAGGCCCGATCCTGCGAAGTCCTCTGTTTGAGAGAATCTAATACTTTTTTCAAAGATGGCTTTTCACAAGTTTGAAAACAATCTAATAGGTACATATAGGTACCTTCTCTCAAGCTGTTTTGATAGGTAGTTATGCCACAACCTCTTACTAGTAGGTATAGTTAGATACAGTTTGTAATGTCTATCTAAACCAGGGTTGCCAGGTTTTTTTCCAAAAAATACCGAACCAGTGTTTCCGCTTGGTATCTGAAAAGATGAAAGTTCACCAAAAAAAGGTCATTCTCAAAATTTGGTATCTCTGGAAAGTTGAAAATTCACTAAATAAAGAAAAATGTTATTTCGAAAAGGACTTGTTTATTTTAGGGAGGAAAATTAATCGAAAAAAAATACCGAACCGCCTATAGTTCGGTATTTTCGTCATACCTAACAACGAACATGGTGCTAAAATACCGAAAAGTTCGTTAAATACCTGGCAACCCTGATGTTAAAACGAAACAGACCGTATTTTTATATGCGCAGGATCGATTCTTTCTTGACTCTCTCGCTCTACTCTACAAATGACATTTAATGACCGCTATATAGTCTTATCAAGAAAAATAAACCTACCTGGTTTTCATATCGTATTTTCTACGAGAGAAAAGGTTTAGGAGCCTCTGGTCTACATTGCTTAGAAATTACATTAAGTATGAATAACTTTCAATAAGGTAGTCTAGATTCTAGAAAATTACTTTTAGTGTGACTTTTGACCGTACACACAAAGTAACACGTGGTCAATGTTATGTACACTGTACTCTACTTGGTGAAGAAAATCAACAGGTGGGTTTAAAGGTGAACCGTTGAAATGTTAAACAGATTCCTAATGAAAATCTATTTTAGTCTTTGTTTTCCCCGTATAGAACGGCTCGTGTTGTAGCCAGCGACTCCATAATATAATTAATTACATTGTCTATGAATTCCATAATCTATTTTTTTGTAGCTCGAAACCATAGAGGATTGAATATTTATATATTACTTTGTTTGATTGACAATGAAGACAAAAATCGGAGAAGGGGAATCAAACGGAGAACATCTTGCTTGAAACCAAAGAGTTCTATATACTTGAAACACATTTTTATATTATATTTCATGAATAAAAGTTCACAAAAGTTATCCAAGCAAGATAGCCGCAGCAAACTTTCTTCCCTCCCCGCACGACTTCAAAATATTCGGGTTAATTAAAGGTTGATCCACTACTCTCCTTCCTAAATCCATGATTGAACTAGCTGTCACCACGTTCCTCTTCGTAGTCAAAGATTCATGTTGTTTTGAACAATCAACGATTTCGATTCACGAGCATTTTTTGCACATATACTTACCTGAATTATATTTCTTTGGATTGGGGCAGCATTGGATAGTTGAGTCGCCAAGTTTCGAAATCCTCTATAACACATTTTGATCAAATACGAGTTATTGATGTCGTTGGATTCGGAATTAAAAACTCTATAATCCTAGAATATTTTTTCTTTCAAAACACTCTTGGTTGATTTAAAAAAAATAAAATAAAATGAGCATGAGAAACGATCCACGCTATATCCCTTCATATGCCTTTCGATATCCGCTATAACACAACCGACCAATAGGAGGCGAGAATTTCTCAAATTTCAAAATGGTTTCCAGTACAAATTTATTGTTGTCGAAGTTAGTAGTTCTCTGACAATTTGGCTTATTAATTATTTAATAATGTGTGATCAACTGAGAATGTTAAAAAATGCGAAAAAAACATAGTAAGGAAAAAGATAAGACAACCAGAAAAATGGAATGTTAATATACAACGCCAAAAACGGTAAGTAAACATTGACGAATTTTGAGGAAATTTCGTATTTATTCCTGTTTTTTTACAGTGGCGTAGATACCCATGTAAAAAATTGGGAAACAATTTCTTTAACGTGGTACGATAAAATTATATATAAAATTTATAAATTGTTGATCATGCATTTTTTTCATTTTTTCAATTTTATCAAATTTAAATAAAAAACTTTGTACCTACCTAAGTCTTCCACAATTTTATTAAACCTGGCATGTTTCGAAGGAGCACGCCCTTCATGGTCACAGGTTATTTGAATCTCTCACGTTTGACAAAATTGGAAAGACTTAGAAATTTCATGATTTTACAAAGACTTGGAGGAAGATATCAGTTCAGATACCATTTCACTGAAAATAATGGAATTATTGATGACGGTTCCCCGATTTGTGAACAAAGAGACCCTGAGGTTTATTTTTTAATTTAAAGAAACAAACTTATCTTGTTGGTGTTCGCTATTTAAAACTATTATTCAAGCTTATACATGCTTAGATTTTTACTCTTTCCCGCTAATTAAAATGTACCTGCCTAAATCACTCAATAATGAGTGGAGACTTACCTACCTAATAAATTGCAAATATCTACGGTTTCTTTTGTAGGTATAACGTGTAAATAATAATGTCAGAACTTTTCCGAAAGAATCCAAAAGAAATCCGAAAGAAATAGAAAGAATCCGAAAGAATCCAAAAATACCCACGAATTCACTAAGCTTGTTTAATTTTAGTTTTGATATCTTTTCTGATAACGTAAAAAATACTTTACTAAAACATCATTGTTGTATTTAAAATTTTGCTTATATACCTATTTTATTTACAATTTATATAAGGCTTTTTTTCTTGAACCTACATAAAAATAAATGTCTAGGGCCTAGGCTATTGTAATGAAAATTTTTAATAAAAAATTTTTTCGTCAGAAATACCTACCTTCCTACCAGCATTTTATTTTGTTCACGCCACTGGAAAAAATGTACGTGACCATTCATAGTTGATCCTTTCAAAATCAGCTATATCACCATGTGTGAGTTTCAAAACACGCCATAACCTGATATGAGTATCAAAAACCGACATATCAATTTTTATTTTTACAAAATAAGCAGTTTGTTTTTATTTTAAAGCAATTATTTTTTTGAGCTGCATTGCTGTAACAGATTTGCAAACCCCAGACTTATTAAACTTCAGGAAAGCAAGTTTAATATTAAAAAAAAAGTTTTTATCGTTTTTCTCAAAATCACGAAAAAGTGTTATAGAGGATTTCGAAACTCGACGACACAGTTATTCTTTTCGTAAACTATGAACACACACTTTCTCCAAACACTGCCAAAACTGTAACCTTTTTTTCAACTCTAATATACTTCGCAATACACATCCCATATTCTTGCCTTTCATACTCATTTATTTCCTCATTCTATTTTTCCCGCTTATAGTATTTTGCGCTCCGATCTACTGTGGTCTATCGAGTTTCTCCTGCATGGATACCCAATTTTGAATACTGTGAGCGACTGCACAATTAAATTAAATACATATTAAATGTGACCAAAAATAATATTAAGAAAAAAGAACAAATTTTTAAACAATATATGCCTCATGCACCTATCTCTCAGATGTTTATTTCTTAATTAGGATTATCAGTAGGTATGCTTGTTAAATTGCACGAAATATTATTAAAAAAATAAATAATTATTGTAATTATCAGTAAATAATAAATTATCAGCTTTCCCTCATAGCATTGGCGCGTGCTCAACACACTTATAACATGTTCAAACCACAAATTGATTAAATATTTCATATAGGTGTCTATAAATAAATAACTTGCGATATTTCTAGGTACCTTACATGTGTATAAGTACATAGGTACCTACACGATTAAAAAATATTTTTTTAATTAAATTTCAACAACGTGGAGAACAGCATTAGGAAATTTTTCCAGTATATGAATATTTTTTTCGATGTCCTAAATGCGAAGGATAATCGAAAACTAGAAAAATTGAAATTAAAAAAAATATATAAAAAAAATCGAGCAGAATTAACCTGGTAAAGAAGACGTACATCCTTCTAAAATAGGTAGGTACATAATCGAATTAACATTCTGAATGAAAACATAATAATATATTTCTTATTCATTCTTTTGAATATCTGTAATTAAGATCAAACTTTAAAATAATGTGAGCCTAAGTAATGAATTAACCCTGAAAGAATTTAGATTCTGCCAGTCAACCGGTCTCGTTCAATCTGATCAATCAATACCATAGTAGCAAATAAGTAGTGTAAAATCACTAAGAAACAATATTCCGACCCGAACGCGAATCGATTCCGCGACCCCTAGTTCAAAGTCAACATCTAAGCTAGCGTAGCATAAACTCGAAAATCGTAATGCTCATTCTCAAGATATTTTCACTCAAATTTTTGAGTCTTACTGTAGCAACACATAACTTAAACTTTGAGTTCATAAGTCACTCAGATTTCATGTTGCCCTGTTATAAGGCAGTGAACACTCATTTTCATCAAGCTTATTATACCATATTATTATTTTTTTGTTTTTTATTTGTTTGGTTTTTCATTACCTATTTTTTCTATCAATCGAATAATTTATTTATATTCAAATACCTAACCACGGACAAAGATTTTTTTTTTCGTAAAATTTTAATTTTACTTTAGTAAAACAATTTATTTGTTATTTACATATTATTATTATTCTGACACCTTACAAGAGACTTAAAAACTTTGTTCCTAAGTTAGAAACTAGTTTCTTTGTTTCCTGTGCCGATGTAGGCCGTGTGCCTAAGAAACTAGACAGAAAAAATGCAAAAAAATCAATAAATCACTTGATTTAAATTATACTATTTTAATAATTCCACCAAAAATACGCGTTCAAAAATTGTTTTTTTTTTCGCAGAATCATTTGTTCAAAATCATTGAACTTAATAATGTTGAAAAAAAAAACTCTTTCGTGATTTGCAAAGGCGTACAAAGAAACCAATTTGCACACAAAAGCATTCGCGCACACACTCAAAAGCAAAACTTCGATGTTGCCTAACGTACAATTATTTCAACAATATCGAATAACTTGCAGAAAGAAACAATATACAGTAAGTATATCTATCACTTAAAAATCAAACATGGCCGATGTGCCTACATGCAACCAATAATCCGCGTACATGAACGTAAAAGCGACGATGAGTGATTCAATAAAATATACAGAAAAACACGTTTTAGTACAGCGCAGCGGGCAGGTACCTAATTTGTAAGTACGAGGCTACTATAGAAAAGAGATGGATTGAGAATAAGCCAAAAATGTTGGCACGTTCTAAATTCAAAAGTTTTCGACTGCCGTTTGAACGGTCAAATTTAAATTAAGAACAGAAAATAATTCACTTACCATTTGTTTCTGTGTATCCCCATTCAGCACTCATTTTGTATTTTTTTTTAATAATATTCTAACAACGAAATAAAAAAATAGAAAGTTATTTCACTCGAACGAAAACCGGTTGGCGAATTCAATGATTTTTTGTTTAAATAGACGATTTATTTCGCACTTGCGCGTTATTTTAGGTTTGTTAAATTATGTTAAGGTTATGTTTTATTTAAAATGTTGGAAATTATGGAGGAAGTTGTATTGCAAATCCGTAGAGGAAGAAAAAGAGTCTGCAGCAACCGAACGAACGATGAATAACAACTGTCGAGTAGACTCAAATGGAGAATTAAATAACTCCTTCCATCCATCTCTGGGTTGCGTACTCAGTGGCGTCCTAACATGCACATGTAAACACTTCAACAACGTACGAAAAAACTGAAAAACTACTTTGAAACATATTAAAAATACCAAAAGAACACAAACGGAAACACCATCAATACTAATTAACGAATTTTCAAATAAAATACACGAGTTTTATAGTATTAAAAAGCCATTGAAATAAATGTATTAAACCATGATTCTCCTTCACTGGAGTCAGTACGTTACAATATGACCTTAATGGCCTCAAGTATTCATCAATAACACATATACTTGTCCCCTTCTTATCTGTATAATGATATACGTGTTAGAATGAGACGGATATAAGTTCGTTGCACTTGTATGTTTTGTTGAAAAAATAATATTAGCAATGCACATGGCGATGTTTACAAGTTTCCGACTCAATTGTTGATAAGAATTTTATTTTCAACAAAATGGCGGGAGAATTCAAACGCGCTTCGCCTTGAGGAAATAGCTTAGCGATAACACTACTTGTTAAACAAAATGAAACGGCTATGAATCAACATAGTTGTGGTCGAAATCATATATGTCATAATAATTGACATTGTTAAAATGTGACAAGTTGATAGGTTTTTATCGAAGTTATTCGGCCTCGTTGCAGGCTCTAATTATTGGTGAGGCTCTGACTTCTAACTATTCTTATACCTATAATTGTTGCCATTTTACAACTTTTAAATTAAAAAGTATCTAGGTTAGAATACCTACCGATGAACAGTATTCTACAGAAACTAGGTATATTTATAATAGGTATAGGTAATTGAATGTTACCCTTCACGCCGTGTTTTCTTTAAGTGGTAGGCAGAGAAGAGACCTCTAATATTTTCTATCCATCAAGCACAATTCTTTCGCATTTTCCACGGTCATACAATAATTCTCATACAACTTCTCCTGTTTCTTTATGTAAGTAGATATAGAATCGCTGTGCTATTATTTCTCGGTCGGCCACGCTTTCTTACACCATTGCTTTCAGACTTATAAATTCTTTTTGTAATCCTATTTGCATCAGCTAATCTTTCAACATGTCCAAACCACTTCACTTTCATTTTTGTAACACCAACTTCCATACCACATTTCTTCCAAATATTCTTATTCCTTTCCAAGTCCCAAAGATATTTCCACATACTTCTACGTAGAGTTTATTGAGTTAAAACTAAATGATAACATTAAAAATACCTACTTCTTTTTTCAAGCGAGTCAATGCCAGTAAGACGGAGCTCATGGCGAACAGGTAATGCCTGCCCCGATAAACATCAGCTACCGATAACCATCGACGGTCACCAGGTCTCCCGGGTGGATAAATTTAAATACCTGGGAGCAACCATTACCACCTCTGGTGACCTCGGGGCTGAGCTCCCGATACGTATCGGTATAGCAAGTGGCGCTTTTAACAACATGACCAAGATTTGGAAAGCGTCGGCGTTTAGTGTCGAGACGAAATGTAAACTGTTTGATGCGTGTGTGTTGCCCATTCTCCTCTATGGGTGTGAGTCCTGGCACCTGACCAAAGCCCAGGCACAAAAAGTCTCAGCTTTTGAAATGAAGTGCCTAAGGAGAATTCTGGGTGTAAGATGGTACTACCGCATCACGAACGACGCTATACGCCGGCGCACCCAGCGTGAGCCCATCACCTCTACTATTGTGGGGAGGAGATGGACTTGGCTGGACATGTGTTAAGGATGCCGAATGACAGTTGGCCGAGGAGAGCGCTGTTCTTCCTCCTATCAGGGTCCCGAAGACGAGGAAGACCCTCTCACACTGTGTTCCGCTCCTTCGAAGCAGTGCTGAGGGACATGGACATGGTGTGGGAGGAGGTCATAAACATTGCGCAAGATCGAGCGCAATGGAGAGCTCTTGTTGCCTCCCTATGCCCCTGAGTGGGGTGTAAAAGGGAGAATTGTATTGTGTATTGTACTTCTTTTTTAACCATGTCCACGTTTCACATATTTTATTTTGTAAATATTGCATTTTTAGCTTTTAGTCAGACGTTGTTGTTTGTCAATAGATCTTAGTGCACCACCAACCCTCTGCTACCATCAGCTGCTTTCCTACGTTCTATTTCTCTTTCACACTTCCATCCCCACTAAACATAATTCCTACATGAACATGCTCACTCACTTGCTTAAGACATTCATTTTCTACGGCTATTTTACAATTATTCGTTCTTGCTTCATCCCTTTCAAAGACTAAAACATATACTTAGTGCGAAAGTCCAGTAAAATATATGATTGATTAGATGTCTGCCAGTTACTACGTGTCTATGGAGTAAGCAAGGAGTCCTATCATCCGTAAACCCCAAAATAGATAATTGTGAAACAGAATTTACACAATGGAATGACATAATCAGGAGACTTTGTAGATTCAAACTTCGGTCCACTTTCTATAGAAAACCATTGCAATAGCTATGAAAAAATAATGAAGAAAATTATTGAGAGTCCTATTTTATTGATACAATATAATTTTTAACATAACCTAATATCTCATAGTACAATGTATGTATTTGTTTTGTTTGACAATGTATTATGACGTGTGCTTAATTCCGACAATCTCGCTGTTTGTTTAATGTGAAACTCATCTCCATTTGTCATACACTAACGTTACATGCGCTGTGCACATTTAAGGCCCGTCTCTCTGCTAATAAAAATGACATTATTATGTGAGAAATCTTTGCCCGACAGTGGCGAAATATAACGAGTCATCACTGAATTGTAAAGGTAGGGCTACGAACATTATAATATGTAGGTTGGTCATATGTACTCATATTTATAGAATCCCTTTTTCAGATTCACAGCTGTGAATGATTCTATAAAAAATGGATTACCATTTACTTACTTTATTACGAGTCCTAACTTTAGATTTTGCCACTCCAGTATTTAAACAACGACGGATATCGCCTTGTCATTCGCCATCATAACCATGCGTGACACCAGATTTCTTTTAAAAATAATAATATAAACAAAATGTTTAAAGTTTGCAGTGAGAGGTTGCAAGATTATTTATTTATACATTTTAAGTATATATAACAAAACATTTTAAATATAGAATAACATTTTTATTGTTAATTTTTTTAACAAAACTCATTACAGAGGACGACTATACTAAGAGTAAAAACAATAGAAAGTTATGGTCTTAAATTAAGTTGACCTCCATCGAGATGTGTCACATGTTACACAGTATAATATTGATTTATACAAATAGGTAAATGTTTAAAAGAAAAAAAAATCAAAAAGGAAAAACTCTTAGCACAAGTGCATCAATAATGTTGCATTCATAATACGAAAACAGATAAAGACAAACACGAATGGAGAGTGCAAGAAGAAGGGAGGAAGGGGTGTGGAAAAAATAATTCACAAGCTACTTATGTTGCCTGAATAGTAAGGTTTTACCAATTCAAAACAATGGTAAGGAATTGTCGCTGGATTCCGGCCAATGCCTTATATACTTGGTCACCTGTTAGTACAGTAACATATTATTATACATCACCGTATGCGTTAAATCCGGTAGTTCTGATTTTTTCGCAGACTTGTTTATGATGTTGGCCTGATGAATAATCCAAGTTTGTTACCTCTAGCGCCGAACGCAACTTTGTCAAAAATCGAAAAAAATCGTTTTTTTTTTTCAAAATTCGGTGATTAAAACCCTGAAGGACTATTTTTTGAAAAACCTTTTCAGGTTGTTTTTAAAGTTGACTAAATTTTCTACAATATGATACTAGAATTGTCTCTGTAAACCCAATAGTTTCCGAGATTAAGCCTTTCAAAGTTTATGATTGTTTTTTTTTCGAACATCGTCAGTGGTAATTGGAACTTCATTCCGCTAGAATTATTCGAGTGACATCTAAAATATTGCAAAAAATCGCCACAAACTTGGATTATTCATCAGAACTACCGGATTTAGCGCATACGACCCCATACATTCAGGCGACACATCGTATTATGTGCCCACAGTATGAATGAGAATTCGTTGATCCAATTTCCATGGTATTTTTATTAAACGCCAATACTAGTAGAACTCCACCGTCCTTCCGCTCATCAGATTTTCAAAGACGAGATAGATAATATATTAATATTGCGCTCCTTTCCCTTAAACCAGAGTGTTTCCAATTCGTATGATATGGACAAGATCGAGTCAAGTAGAGGGAAGGGCATTGTTTGACTTACTTTGCCCCTAAGTGGGGTCATAAAGGGAAAGTTGATTGATTGATTGATTAATAGTAGGTACCTAATTAGGAAGTACACAGTGCACATGACCCATGATTGATAAAGATAGCAACTGTCCACATTACAAACATATAGTAAATAGTGACACAGTAATACTTATTTATTATTATTACGGTTATTTTAAATTACATTATTAGCTATAAATAAATAAATATTACGTAGTTTTGTTAAATATTATAGTCACGTGTTGCAACCACTTTGAATTTGTCTTATCTGGTATTCGTTATCAAAATATTATACATAAACAAAAGTAAATAATAGTGAAAGTTTTGAAAATCATATTCTTTAGGGTAGGGTCGCCAAATATCGTCACCTTTTTGTAAAAAATAGGTAGAAAAAAAACAATGATAGATATATTGATAAAACAATCGACAAACATTAGTTCAAACATTTCTTTATTCATATTAACTTTCAAAACTTTGTTAACTTAAAAAAAATTGGGCTCCTAATTTCGCCCCCCCGGGGACGATATTAGGAGCCCAAAAGTAAGTATAAGAATTTTTATAAAACCTTAAACATACTGAAAATAAGTGATATAAATGTATTTTGGAATCATTTTTGCTTGCCAATCATGAGGATAGCAGTAGCTGAATTTTCCAAACAAGTTATACAGATAAATTTTGTTCCAGGATTTTCAATGCAGGTCTCATGCATCCACTGGAAACATTTTAATGCGCATCTTATCCGTTTTTCTCCCTTTTTATCTTTAGAAAAGCTTTTTTTAGACAAACTGGGTATTCAGCGGCATTGCTATCACTTTCTTCTTCTTCTTCGTCAGTAGGTACCATATGAGGGGACGATATTAGGAACTCGCAGTTTTTTTTAATAAATATACCTTCAAAAAAAAACGTATGAAATAACCTTCAAATATTCATTTGGTTTAAATTAAAATGAAATAAAGATCTTTTTTAAAAATCTTTCATTCGAATAAGTGCGGTATATTATCATTTTTGAAAAGAATAAAACTTATCAAGAAAAACTCAACATCAACGGTTTTTTATTTTTTTAAATATCTTTTCCTAGAAGCGTTGTATCGCTGTCATTTTTTTATAGTAGTCAACTGAGGTAATTGATATTCGATTCCAGCTATCAAAACTATATGGCGTTGCTTGTACTAAAAGATTCGCCGGGGGGCGAAAATAGGCTCGGGGACGAAATTTGGCGACTTACCCTTATTCTTAAAATATTTCCATCAGTGGCGTACCGAGGGGGGGGGGGCGCCTCTATTAGCAGGGCGGCAAAATATGCTCGCGCTATACTATACGTCCGGTTTTCGAAATAGACATGTACCAAATGTTGGAAATGACCTTTTTTAGGAAATGTCATTGTAGTGTATGTACTAGTAAGTCACCCCCCTTACCCCCACCCACACGGGCTCTCACCGTTTCGTGTATACCGCACCAGACGCCGTATGCGACCAGCCATAGCGGACGTGTTGTGTGAGTGTTCAAACGAACCGGTGTGTACCAGTGAGTACGTCTTACAAGTGGCGACGAGGAGATCAAGGTAGCGTGTTGAAATTATTATTTTTGTTGCTTGGAAAAAATAAATCCTATACAAAAGGAGAAATTATCGGTAACTGCATAATATCAAATAACCTTTTCGTGTCACCAAACATAAAAGCTGCCGGTAAATGGCTACCATAGTATTGGAAGGTTATTAAATTTCAGTGAAAAAATAATTCTAGACCTGCGTATTAGAAATTAAATTGAATTGCATATATTTATAACAAATTGTGTTGTATATAATTATTTATAACACATCGTATGTTCATATTATATCATAGTATTCATATTAAATATGTGAAATTTTATGATGTTGTTGCGCAATATTGTCGAAATTACATACGGTGGTCGTATGAATTGGTGCTAACTGCTGACTTGGAGTGAACACAGATACATTATTTGTTGCTTCAAAAATAGGTTGTTTAAAGCTTGGGTCGATATTATGAAGTATTTATTTATTTAGAAGCAGAGTACTTAGATATTGAAACATTTAACCCATATCTCACCGCTCATAAAATGATTGGAATGTTGGTTTGAGTTTGTATATTTATCGAATTTTGAATATTGAATTGGAAAATAGTGAAGGTATTGTTATTTATGTTTGGGCGTGAGTCCTGACACCTGATCAGGGCTCGGGCGCGGAAGGTGTCTGCGTTTGAGGCGAGGTGTCTCGAGGCGAATCTTGGGTGTAAGGTGATGCCGCCGCTTCACGAGCGACGCCGTCCGCCGGCGTTCCCAGCGTGGGCCTACCATTTCTGCCATTGTGGAGAGGGGATGGACTTGGTTGGGACATGCATCGGGGGCGCCGATTGACAGTGGCTGAGGAGGGCGGTATTCTTCCTCCCATAAAGGTCCCGATGATGGGGAGGACCCTCTCATGCCAGGTTCCGCTCCCTCTGAGGCAGAGCTGGGGAATCTGAACGTGGTATGGGAAGGAGTCATGAAAGTTGCGCGGGATCAAGCGAAATGGATGGCTCGTTTTGCCTCCATGTACCGCGGTGAGGTTTAAAGGAATATTTATTTAGTTATAGTAATTTTGTACACTTGAACAGAAAGTATAGGATATCGCTGCCATCCCAGTTGGTAGGTCTGCTCATACTTTACCAGAAGGTCTGGAATTATACCACCATTCAGTTGGTAGGTCTGCTCATACTTTACCAGAAGGCCTGGGATTATACTGCCATTCAGTTGGTAGTTCTGTTTATACTTTACCAGAAGGTCTGAAATTATACTGCCATTCAGTTGGTAGGTCTGCTCATACTTTTCCAGAAGGTCTGGAATTATACCACCATTCAGTTGGTAGGTCTGCTCATACTTTACCAGAAGGTCTGGAATTATACTGCCATTCAGTTGGTAGGTCTGCTCGTACTTTACCAAAAGGTCTGGAATTATACTTCCATTCAGTTGGTAGGTCTGCTCATACTTTAACAGAAGGCCTGGGATTATACTGCCATTCAGTTGGTAGTTCTGTTTATACTTTACCAGAAGGTCTGAAATTATACTGCCATTCAGTTGGTAGGTCTGCTCATACTTTTCCAGAAGGTCTGGAATTATACCACCATTCAGTTGGTAGGTCTGCTCATACTTTACCAGAAGGTCTGGAATTATACTGCCATTCAGTTGGTAGGTCTGCTCATACTTTACCAGAAAGTCTGGAATTATACTGCCATTCAGTTGGTAGGTCTGCTCATACTTACCCAGAAGGTCTGGAATATTGCTACCATTAAATTGGTAGGAGTGCTGCCATTAAATTGGTAGACCAGAATTCACTTATCCAGAAGGTCTGGAAAATTACTTACCCAGAAGGTCTGGAAAATTACTTACCCAGAAGGTCTGGAAAATTACTTACCCAGAAGGTCTGGAAAATTACTTACCCAGAAGGTCTGGAAAATTACTTACCCAGAAGGTCTGGAAAATTACTTACCCAGAAGGTCTGGATATTGCTGCCATTAAATTGGTAGGAGTGCTGCCATTAAATTGGTAGATCAGAATTCACTTACCCAGAAGGTCTGGAATATTGCTGCCATTAAATTGGTAGATCAGAATTCACTTAACCAGAAGGTCTGGAAAATTGCTGCCATTCAGTTGGTAGGAGTACTGCCATTAAATTGGTAGATCAGATTTCACTTACCCAGAAGGTCTGGAATATTGTTGCCATTAAATTGGTAGGAGTGCTGCCATTAAATTGGTAGACCAGAATTCACTTATCCAGAAGGTCTGGAAAATTACTTACCCAGAAGGTCTGGATATTGCTGCCATTAAATTGGTAAGAGTGCTGCCATTAAATTGGTAGATCAGAATTCACTTACCCAGAAGGTCTGGAATATTGCTGCCATTAAATTGGTAGGAGTGCTGCCATTAAATTGGTAGACCAGAATTCACTTATCCAGAAGGTCTGGAAAATTACTTACCCAGAAGGTCTGGAAAATTACTTACCCAGAAGGTCTGGAAAATTACTTACCCAGAAGGTCTGGAAAATTACTTACCCAGAAGGTCTGGAAAATTACTTACCCAGAAGGTCTGGAAAATTACTTACCCAGAAGGTCTGGAAAATTACTTACCCAGAAGGTCTGGAAAATTACTTACCCAGAAGGTCTGGATATTGCTGCCATTAAATTGGTAGGAGTGCTGCCATTAAATTGGTAGATCAGAATTCACTTACCCAGAAGGTCTGGAATATTGCTGCCATTAAATTGGTAGATCAGAATTCACTTAACCAGAAGGTCTGGAAAATTGCTGCCATTCAGTTGGTAGGAGTACTGCCATTAAATTGGTAGATCAGATTTCACTTAACCAGAAGGTCTGGAAAATTACTGCCATTCAGTTGGTAGGAGTACTGCCATTAAATTGGTAGATCAGATTTCACTTAACCAGATTTCTGGAAAATTACTGCCATTCAGTTGGTAGGATTGCAACCATTAAATTGGTGTGTTTGAATACTTGCTGCCATTAAATTGGTTAGTACCTATTATGCCACTGAACTGGCAGAGTTGGAAACATGCTGCCATTCAATTGGTAGGCATGATGCCACTGAACTGGCAGGGTTGGAATCTTGTCATTTAATTTGCAGGACGAAGCATAATTATTTTGATTTTTCCCAGGTTACCCCATCAAGTCGTAGGTAATAGAACAATATGGCAAATTTTATGCCTGGACCTGAGAAATTTGATCTTGAAGAGGACAACTCTTCTATCGGAGCTCGGTGGGAGTGCTGGAAAAGATCGTTGTTAATTTACTTTATGGCGACCGACATCCAAGATCCGGTGAGAAAAAGAGCCACCCTCCTGCATTTTGGGGGTCCAGGACTCCAATTAATTTATTCCAATTTACCTGGAGCTAACGACGATATTAGTGTACCAGTTGAGACACCAGCTGCCACAATAACGGGTCGAGATGTATTCACTCTTGCTTTGGAAAAGCTAGATAAATATTTTCTACCGAAGCAAAATAAACTTTATGAAAGACATGTGTTTAGACAACTGAAACAAGAAACGGGTGAGAAGACGGAGAAATTTTTAGTAAGACTACGTAACCAAGCAAATAAATGTGGATTTGACAAACCGGATATTTTCATAATCGATCAAATTACGGAAAAATGCATTTCTAATGAACTACGCAAGCACATCCTGGAAATGGGAGATAAAGCTACTCTAGATGATATAAAGGAAAAAGCAAATACTTTGGAGTTAGTGGGTCATCAATTAGAAGTATATGCAAATGGAGGGAACGTAGCAAAGAATCTAGAAGTAAACCAAGTTGTAAACAAAGCAAACTTCAAGAAAAGCCAGAGCCCTTCTCGAGGAACAAGATCACGCCCACATAATAACTTATACTGTACAAGATGTGGGAGCAAATTTCATGACGCCACGGATGAGAGCTGTCAAGCTAAAAACAGAACTTGCCATTCTTGTAAAAAGAAAGGTCACTATTCATCGCAGTGTAAAACCCAGATTTCTGAAACATTTGGACAAAAAAGAAAGAATAATGGAAATCTTAATCGTAATAGGAACACAGAAAATAGCAAGAGATTCAAAAATGGAGAATCAAACAGCATAGACATGATTGTGGATAAGGGACGGGAATATATTTTCTAAATAAATAATGAAGGTATCGGCGCAAATTAAGTCGGAAACCCGATTTCATCATTTCAAAAAATTACAGAGGGCGATTTACACATTATGGAAGCATATTATGAAAAAGAGAGAAGGAGAAAGGAAGGCGGTGGTACCAGTGGAATGAAGAATTATTTTGTTTTGTTTTACAGTTCTAGAATTTAAGAGAATACTCAAATCGATGTGATTGTTGATACTATAGTCTTGTTCATAAGTGTTTAACAAGTTAACATAATTAAAATTGTAACAAGGAAGGGATGTAGTGTATGTACTAGTAAGTCACCCCCTTACCCCCACCCACACGGGCTCTCACCGTTTCGTGTATACCGCACCAGACGCCGTATGCGACCAGCCATAGCGGACGTGTTGTGTGAGTGTTCAAACGAACCGGTGTGTACCAGTGAGTACGTCTTACAGTCATGTTACCAGATACCAAATTTTAGAAATGACCTTTTTTTTGTTAGGAAAAGTTATGTTTCAAGATACCAAACCTCCCCACCCAGTCCTGTTTTTCAATGTATATACTTAGAGGGGGGGCGCCAATAACCCACGGAACGCCACTGATTTCCATATGCCCTGGCCTAGAGAGCAATAAGTTAACTAGGAAGAGTCTTAAATACAACAACAATTTTACCTATAAATACCTACTTACATGAAACAATGAATTGATAATGGCATAAGAGAACAAAATAACATAGAGTCTCGAAACCTAACCTTGTAGATGGAAGAAAGCAGTCGTCAAGATTGGCAGAAGAATGCTGATGATAAGAAGAAGAATTAAAAGAAGATTATTGTCCTGTTATAAAGTGTCAATACATTATTATCGATATTAAATTGTATTGTAATCACCGCCATCTATGATATAAATCTAAAAGCTTCATCTAACAACATTGCCGTTCATGATTATTAATATTATTGTTGTAGGTAGGTACCCTATAAATAAAATTCTTTCATAAAAATAATAATGGTATCATTTTTATGATAGCCAAACTATAAGCATTTTCTTGTTCTTTTCAATATTTGAATTAAAAATTCTTGATATTTTTTGATATTTGTGTCTTTATGTTGCTTTTGTGTTAGGTATCTTCAGCGCGTATGGTCACTTATAGATCGTTTATTTTCGACGAATGGTATTCAAGTCTTAGTTTCATTGATAAGAAGTAATTAAAACTATTTCTGTCATAAATATTTACCTTAACCATATCAATAATACCTCAAAACTGGGTTAGCTGTTTTCATTCAGGCATGTTTTGTCACAATTTATTTTATTGCTGACTAGCATTCCCGACATACAGCGTCTTGTGACTTTACTATGAATATAGAATTATAATTCATCAATATAATATGTAGTTCCAAACAATGCATCTGTTTTAAACGATGATTACAGGACACATTTTGACAATCTCGCCAACTATCATATAAAACTGAAAGCTTTTGTTAAAAAACGTTAAAAAAATCGAAACGTTTATAAAAGTATTGTCAAAAGCACTAAGAAAGTTACCCACGTAAAGTTTTCTTAAATTTTCTGTGTTCCGTGCAACTTTCTTAATGATTTCTTTCGTTAGAACCTTCTCCTGACAATAGCAAACACAATAAAAAAGAATTAGCGAAATTGGTCGAGCTGTTCACGCGTGATTTGATGACCAAGGAAAATAGTGTTCCATTTTTATACATTCTTAGAGATAAATAATAATTAATTACCTACATTCTGCAAAGACACTTAAGGCATTTTATGCGTATTATGTGGTTATAAATTTATAAATCTTGTTTACCTATTTATTTTCAAAAATAATAATATTATTTTACCCAACGAGTGCAAAGGATTTAAAATAAAACTATTATTTGAACAGGTAATAATATTATGTAGGTAGATATTATATTATTATTTGTTAAATATAATTTCAATGTTAAAGAAAAATCATTCAAATAATATTAAAAATAAATACCTAATTACTATTTATTATCAACACGATTAAAGTAGAAATTAAGTTTGTATACAAATCCCCCCTTTTGTTGAGGGTGGAATGCCTAATTAATATAAAAAAAAAAAAACAAATCCCCCCTATCGAAATAATAAGAAAGCAATTAGCTTTACAGTTTTATGTATAGATGGCGCTGTAGTAGAAATGATATCGCATGCGTTAGCTGCTTCGGGTTTGTAGGTAAACGGCTGTGTACCACGGTGTGGTTAACTTTGCGCAGTGGCGATATCGTAACCAATGAGGTTTATCCGAGGTGCGATTATTGCTAGTTGAAAACTTTTACCAATACCCCGCCATGTGGACGTGAAATACCGTCCGCAACGGCAATTTTTGTAGGCCTGCGAAGGCCTCCTATTCTTCAGTATTTCGCTGCATCTTTGCATTGCATAAACCTTGCAAATCCGGAAAATCTAACGGACTGTACTGATTTTTGGCAGAAATCTACCTTAGTTGTAAGTTTCTCGTTTGAAAAATCAATATTATAAAATTTTTAGCGAAACTTCTTTACTTAACTTTCGACTTCACGCATACCAAAATTTTGGAATAATCTTTTTTTTATCAAATTATTGGAATGACCTTTTTTATGATTAGGTATCCATACAAAATTTATGAGGAGAATTTCTTGTCTATAACGTTAATTTATGAAATTTTCTCCGCATACATTTTGTATGGAATTTCTTTTCGTTGACTGAAGGACGGCGGAAATTTTGATAAAGATAGCCTAATTCAGTGGCGGATTTGCCCTAAGGCCCGGGCCTAGAGCGGCCAGATTTTAGGGGCGGCCAATCGTGACCAAAAACCATGACTTACCTACGTAAGTATATAATATGTATATTGGAAAGGTAAAATTTATGTATTTATTGGTTATTTCGAAAATATATTGATAAGTGATCTACAAATTAGTCTTAATGCTTTATTTGTCGCAATAAAACATGTATAGGTACTTTTGACGCTCCGACATCCTCCTTGTATCGGATGCCCCAGAATTGCATGAAAATTGAAACTCTCTGTTATAATAAACCTTGTGTCCTGCCAGAACTTCCTTTGGTATTTTTCGTATAATATTAATTAATATCGTAATAATTGATTATTGTAATGTCTTTTGACGCCTCGACATCCTCCTTGTATCGGATGCCGCAAGTCTTTATGAAAATTGAAACTTCTCCGTTGCAATAATAGTAATGTGTCTCGCCAGAGACTTCCTTATATTTTCATATAGGCATTTTATTTGCTAATGTTAATAATTATCTGTATGTCTTTATTTGTCGCTATAAATAATTTTTATGATATTGTCATTACCTATGAAATTCGGGCAGCAGTATGTGTAAAACTTGAGATGCCTCCGGCATAAAATTGACTGAAAATATGTCCCGAAATGGCGGTATGATAACTCTCAAGTTACGCATGAAACATGTTCCGAAAGGAATAAAAAGTTTCAAAAGAACATTTACACATCAACCTTTATAGGTAGTACCTACTTACTTTTTCTCCAGAACTTTTATGAAAATAAAAAAAATTGGTCGGTTGTCCATTGATTTCGATAACAGTTGGCAGTAAAGTGTAAATTCATTATGTACCTACATATTAATTATGATAGTTGAGAAAGGGGCGGCTACATGGCCTGGGGCCTAGGGTGGCCAAGACTGCAAATCCGCCACTGGCCTAATTAAATTTACAGAGTAGATAGTATAAGAAGTTGGCAAGCTATGACAATAGTTAGAAAAACAATTAGGTATGTAATTATTGTTTTTAAATGTACCTTTTTTTGAGATTCGACATTTCTTGTACAATGGTATTAGATAGGCCCGTAATTAATTGTTTTTGTATCTGCTAGTACCTTACCTACTACTGTAATCAGCTATTTCAGAAAAAAAAATGTAATTTACGTATCTCAAAAATTAGTGTCTCTGTAACCACACAAAAAAATACTAAAAATAATTATAACTCGAAAACTATAAAAATCGCTTAAAATAATACCTATATAGGTAGGTATTTGGATAGCCCTTATGGTGTTCTATCTCTGGACTTTCGCTTAGTCGTACTTTAAGGGACATTTTTTATAAATATATTAAACAGTATTTTATGGTGTTTGTTAACTTCGAAGAGTCTGAATTCGAATCCCGGTGTCGACCTTCATTCGCTTTCACACCACAATCACAATAATAATTGTAGTGCATTAGTGGTGACCTCAGGTGCGTTACGAAAATGAAAAAAAAATGTACGTAGGCAAGTTTTATTTCTTTTTATCAAAGATTCAAAATTATCAATTGTTTATCCTTATAGGTGCCTACATATATTAATAAATTAAATTAAATTAAATTTACTATCCTAATCCTACTTAAATTCGAATTCAAAATAAAACATCGTTACTTCTGAGACCATTATCCAAATTGTTTGGTATATCAATGTAATCATCGTCAGACCAATCGTCATCTTTGGTAGTTAGGTCCACATCGGGGGGAAGACTGGTCAACAGCGGTCGACCGTCAGATCCAAGAGAAAGGTATCGCTGAATATCCAGAGGCAACATTTCGGATTTTGGTCTGGCGTTATTCGGGAACGTCACATCTTCGCCCATGGTATTCCAAAATTTGGTGAATTTGAATGACTGAAAATAAAAATATGTATTTTAATGGAACTATCAGGATACTTCTATCGCTTCATTCACCGACATACCATTTCTCATATTACCCCTTCTTACATGTGCTTTTCACTTTTCAACCAGGGTAAATATTTTTCATTCTTCTACTATACCTACTTATAATACTAACAATTGTGTGCGAGAAATGTTATATCGACAGTATGTGATACTTTATGAGAGGTTCCTTCCTACATACAACTATTGCTCAGGGAATAAATGTCAAATTGCGGTTACGACACCGACTTTCGTACCGAAAGACGTGCATGGATTCGATCCAGGTGCCGATTTTCTTCGATCTTTACGATCTAAGCTTTAAGTAACTTACTGTGAAAGAGTCAAAGACTGTATTTTGTGTTCATTTTGAGTGAGCAGTGGTCTGTTTAAAAAAATATATATATATATATATATACAAGTATATATACAACTTGTACAAGTTGTATTCAGCTCTTGAAAAGGACCAGTGAGATCTGGTCGAAAGCTCGAGCACCGACTCAAAACTACGCGGAGAACCGAAAAAAGGTAAAATGTCATATAATACTACCCGCGAAAACCTAAAACAAAACATATATATATATATATATATATATAACACTTAATTTGGTTTCCTATGATTTTTCTACATTTATTATCTTAATTAATTTCGTAGCACATACACAAGAAAACTAAGAAAGACTCTTAGGACGTATTCTTGCGAAATTATGCAATAAAAAATGCGAATTTAAAACATTTTGGATTACATTATCTATACATTTTATTTTATTATATTTATTTCATTTATTTACATAAATAAAACATGTTGGATTACATTATCTATAGGCACTTAAATCAATAAGAAGTGAAGCAAAAACTTTATACACCTTTTTACGAAAATTGCGCGGACGGTATGAAAAAAATACAATACAAACACTACTGTAATGTTATGTATTTGATATTCTCAGTACTCTCACACACTTCGATGTAATCGATATTGACACAGACGCATATATTCTTTTGTGTTTCTGTGGTCAAATTGAGAATAGATTAATATTGTTTGTTTTTAACAATAATAGGAAAAACTTTGTACATATCTACATTTCAAATTTGACGTAGGTAGGTATCCATGTCATTGTTTTTGAAAGACTAATCTGAAATAGCAATCGCTCAATCTAATATGAAATCTCAATGGCCGGATTTCAACCTCTGGGCGAATACCTACTTGTTTTGATAAAAAATAGAAAAAATAGTCGTACCTCTGGCAGACAGTGATGCTGCAGGCAGAAATAATTTTCTTTGTTGTCATTATGACACCAAGTTCCGTCCGGAAAATATGGGTCCACTCCCAAATCGTTGAGGTCTATTCGAGGAGTGTAGAATCCCTCTGAGTCACTTCGTTTACAGAATATTGCACACGACATCCAAAGACGAGCTGAAATTGTAAACATAATATGGGAAAATGTCGTTGATGGTTCATTAGATCGAGCGCAGAAGAGAACTCTCTTTTTGCCACCATATGTGGTCATAAAAGGGCATTCTTGACTTATCGATAAATTATTAACCCGCATAAATGATGTGTTGAATTTAGTCTAATTTATTTTCCTGCAAATGGCGACACTGAAATTTGTCAATAATAATTGTCACCTATATAGGTACATATTATGTTTATTCCGATTATTAAAAATGGTGCACTTTTGAAAGAACTAAGCGTTTTGATTTTGATAATTTTGATAATCATCTTTGTAATCATAAAAATTGGGAATGTTACGCTGAAACCGCTTGCAAGTATTTTAAGGCGAGAAAAAGCATCTGATTTATCAGCCATTCGAAGAGTGGCCAGAAAATTTCACGAAACTGGACAATTACGGACATTTTCACTCATTTTTGTGGTTAACGTAACGGTCGGTCTGTTGAAAATATGTTGTAAACGATGAGACTATTGCTGAAAATTCAAAAATATCATTTTTTTATGCAAAAAGTAATAGAAATTTGGTATACCTATACACGAAAAGATTAATGCAGGATATCTTATTTCATAATCGATCGGAACATGATATGTTCCGATTAATAATAAAAGGAAATATTATTTATTCTAGTAACCAAAAAAAAATAGCTGTCTAAAAAATTCGTGTTTTTATAAAGAAGTGAAAAAAGTGCAGTTTATTGGGACACCTTAACAAGTGTAAAAAAACACGCACTTACATTCTTCATGGGGTGCCTGCAAGCCTGGCCCTTTGGGATCCAGTGATGAAAGCAGTTTGCTGAACTCTCTGCATTTCTTGGTTGCATAATGCTCTACCGTGACTCTCTTCCTTTTGTTGCAGATCTGCAATAAAACGTACATTCTTTCAGTGATATAAGATGGATTCCATTTTAATCTCTATGTTATGGATGTAATGAGATACAAAAGGAGTTCTTCCAGCCAATTCAAGCTCATATCTCAAAATTTATTCAAGAAAAAGACCAGCAAAACCGATTCTAATTATCTCCGGTTCTATGTGACGTATTTTTGCAGTTGTGTGAATATGAATCTATCTGACAAATAAAGCACTTTGACTAAAAGTAGAGGTGTCGGTGGCTTAAAATATCCCACACAATTGTATTGGTTAATGATTATTCTGTTTTTTTTTTTTTTGCAAAGTAGCATTGCAGGTGTTAGTGCGGATGTAAAGTATGGACAGCCACTTGGGGTTTCAAGTGTAAATGTTCTTGATTACTTGAAAAAAATTCGCAGTGATAGAAGAGGATTCTATATGTACTAGGGCTACATCCCGCGCTCCTTCCTCACTTGCTAAGGAGCGCGTACCCTGTAGCCTAGTACATATAAGTTTTCGATGATCGAATATAGAAACGATCATCGAAAGAGTTTCGAAAAATTTTCATACTAAAATGATCGAATGATTCGATCGTTTGATTTAAGAACACTATTTGCACGCTAATAAGCGCTTATTTGCGATTAGCTTTCGATAAAACTCGTACTAGCCCCGCTGTTTGTCAGTACTGCACACCTCTGGGGGCGAAAAAAGAAAACAAACAATCCATTGCAAATTGCAACCTAACAATAATAACTTTTCAAAAGTAGACACTCACTAATTTATCACTTCACATATTTTTATATTTGCTCCTTAACAATAAAGTGGAAACGGACTTAAACGGCGAATGATTAGAAAATAAATAGAAAATACCTCACCAAGGTGAGTTATCGTTATAAAAGCTTGTGAAGTGAAAGAGGAAGATCGTCAGTACCTGGGATCGAATCTATGACCTCCGGACCGTACGGAAGCCGACATCGTAATTCGAAGCAGCCAGGCTACCAACCACTTAACTCGCAAAGTATACATTTATGGCGTGCTGAATTTAAATGGTTCATCCAGCTCGTTTAGAAGCCTCGTAAACAATGGGAGTACGAATAGAACGATAAGGTACAATTGGACGGGACCAGTTGATAACGTCGATGTTTTGTCAAAAGGGCGAATCAACCAAAACGTATTTTTATAGGAGAGATAATTTGAACATTTGAGGCTAATGTTACCTTGTCATCCTTGCAGAGAAGAACCTGGTACGAGCTGCCTGCACAGCCTTCTTCTGTGTTAACTGGCTTCGGATTGTCACATGTTCTACTCCTGGACTGGAATCCACGGGCTTTGAATATACATCCGGACTGACACTCCCCTGTCTTCCAGTCGCTCCAGCCTCCTTGCACCTCCACAGGTTTCTGGATGTCTATCTTCGTGCATTCGCCTCCCTTGCACCACTGAAAATATTCAAATACATCAATAGAGCAGATAGCAATTACATAACACAGATTAATCAATAATGCATTCATTTTCATTCATTCTCCTACATTTGGTTGACCTGTCTCAGATTGGTCTAGACCGGTTGACTAGAAAAAAAATGCCTCAGGCAATATGCTCACCCGGCTATACCTACTGACAACTTTGAATAAAAAAGTGTTTAGTTTATTTATTTACAACCTATTTTTTTATTTATTTATCAATGTAAACAAACAATCATTTACAAAACTTAATTAACTCTTAACAATATATAGGTAGTCAGTGGACCAACAAAGTTTACGCGCTCAGTAGGTAAGTTAGTTAGTGATTTTGTTCTCTTATACAAATTGAAACAAAGGAATAAAATCTAAGAAACATACATACAAACAAATACATTTCCATGTTCTGCTTAAAAGGGTCAGGATAGGAGTAGGAACAAAGAGGCCTCCACGAACCTATTTTTTACATACTTTTTCAATGAGCTAATTATATAAATAATTGTCTTACGGCCTAACCTAACAATCATGTAAATAATATCGTTAATTTATTTATTTGCTATTATTATACGAGACATTTTCCGTAGATTTATAGTATGTAGTCTAATAAATAAATTAATTTTTTCAAAACAATTTGTTAATATATTCAAAAGATTTATTTATTAAGATAAGTAGTGCTTTATTAGTACCTAAATACCTAGCTCATAATAATATGATGACAGCCGGCTTAAAGAGATATTCTATACAAATATTGGTGCAAGCCTATATGACAAAAAACTATAAAACTGAAAATAAATAAATGAATTTCTATTTCGTATCCAAAGGTGTCCGCGTAACAGCGAAATTCTATTCGTCAATCGGTCTACTCCAATTTGAGACAACTGTAAAACCGGGTGGAAACATCGAGCAAAAAACATTAATTATCTTTTCGACCGTAACTAGTTGGAGGAACATATTGGAATGAAACAAAATAATAAGTTCGCCTGCAAGTTTCTGACCCGACCGGGAATCGAATCTAGGGCTTATTGATCAGAGGCGCCTTGACGTTAATGCTATGAGGATATAACGGCAAATTTTCAAGATTATAACATATCACATACCCTTCCTTTGCCACAATTGGTTCCGTCTAAAGCTGGTCCAGCGTGGTAATATCCGCTTCTATGCGGAGTCTTGCAAGCCATCTGAACGCAAATATCTGCCAGATTCCCTCCAGGAAGACTCATCCTGGCATCTTTGTCTCGGAGAAGCACCTCGCACTGTCTCTTGGCTCCCCACTTCTGTCCGGGAACGTCGCTGTACTTATTATGATCCAAATCTTTCTTCACGCCTCCCGGTTTGTCCAAAAGACATTTGTATGATCTAGAAACCAAATTAAGACAGTTTTGCTAATATCCGAAACAGAATATATACAAAACATGCATCCTCCCAGAAAAAACTAACTGTTGGCTTAAATACCATAATATCGTTAGCAGCTTATGTGCCTGTAAACGTCAAAAAATTAAAGCGCTTTAAAAAAATCATGGAAAGGCATAGGTGTATTGCGAATACATTTGTGCACATGACGGTTTATTGTAAAGTATACGAGACGAGGCAGGTCATGTGACAAAATATGGACAAGTAGACAACAAGATAACAGATGAACAACTTTAGGATAGGAAAATGTACGCCTGTAGATCACAAAAGATGTGTGATGAGCAGATGAACTATAGAGAACACAAGACAGAGACTTTCGGAAAAAATGGAAGAAGACTTTATCCAGAAATGAAACGCAGGCAAAGGACTCAATAAGCGAAACTGAAAATTTTAATTGCTTGAGGAGTCCGAGACTTGTGTAACGTCACGGTCTGATAGATGGAATAGATGAAAAAGACAACAGTTTTTGGGTTTGTATGGGTAGATACAGCCAACTGTTAGTCAATATTAACAAAACTGTCGATTTTACTCTTCTCTTTCGGATTTATCATGCTTTGTCTTCCTATCCACGTCTCCCTGTCCAATTATGATGCCACATCTTCTCAAATCTATGCACAATCTCGATTCGATAGATTGAAAGAATCTCTTTGAAAATTATTTTAACTAACAGTAGTTGTTCAAAACTACGCTTGTGCAAAACAGCAGACACAATCAAAATAGAAGAATGGTAAATATACTTATACGGAACTTTTTACATACCCTAATTTCTCCATGGTTTCGGCACTACATCTGGACCATGTGGTTTCCCCATTGGTACCCCTGGATGGAGACATGATGTAACCTTCAGCTGGACAAGAGTTCCCACTACTGTCATGATGCATTCCTAGGCTGAAATTTTATATGAATTGAAGTTAATTTTTTCCATCATCAATCTCAACAACCACAGATGAAAATGAATATACTTACTTGTGTCCAATTTCGTGTGCTAAAATATAAACGGACGTGAAACCAGCTGAGGGATAGGGCTTTCCGAAAGTGTTCGTTGTTCCCAGTTCAGCAATGATACAAGCGTACTGGTCCATGCAAACTCCTCCAACAGCTGCTAAGCCCATTGTGACTCCATTTCTTCTTCCATTTTCCATGGCGAAAAAATCTAGCCTGGAATGTTCAATATTTGTGAAAAGAGTACTAATAAAAATAACATCTTAAAAAATGATCAAATTTTAATAACAGGTCAACCATTATTATTGGAACCAGCTGTGGTTCTAATATTTCGAAGTCAGTGGAAAAAAAAGCTCAGGGATAGAAAATATTACGATCAAGCTGTCATCGAGATAGTTTAATGCATACCTATTGCTTGATTGTGAGCTGATTTCTGTAGATAATGACTCGCCATATTGGATTTATCGTCAACTGACAGTTGTTTCGAGTATACAAGAACGCTTTTTGTAATAAATACACCGTATTTAAATTTTTCCCCGTCCAATTTTTATAATAGGAATTTTAAACAAATAAAGCAATTTTGTATGAAATGTCATCTTCAGACATAACAAACGCGGAGCAAATTAAGTAAAAACTGATCAGTGAGTTATACGTAATCTTACGATTAACGATGTTTTTTATAAATAAGACGGTTAAGTTTAACAATGAGCGTTTTCAGATGGTTCTTTTGAAAAATCTGCCATCCCCAATTCATCATGATGCCTCAGTATGCCGAAATTGGCACAAGCTCTCTTTCCAAGGTCATTCGTACATCTATGTGAATGGGATGTGCCAGATGGCGAGTCATGAAAGAGAACCAATCTGACGCATATAATAATGGCTTTTGATTTTACAAAAATGTAGTCATCAATAACCACCTTCCCGTGGTTGTGTAGACTACATTTGATTTTTACAGATTAATGTGCCTAATGCTTTAACTATTTAATACAAAATATGAGTATAATCAATTCTTACCCTGAAATGTACAGTCCCATATCCCAATGATTCGGATTGTCGTCCCCAGGAGGGTTTTTCTTCTTCTGGTATTCGCAGAATGAATCCAATAAGGATCCCCTTTCGCCATTGTAATGGGGCAAATCCGATGGTTGTTTCTTCAGTATTTCCAGTCTGACCAAAGTCAATTCGACTGATGTTCGTAAACTCTGATGATGATACAGTGCCTGAACCTAGACGAAATTGTGTAATAATGAAAAAAAAAACAAAGTTTAGTCACTATATAATATTAGCAGAGTGAAAAACCTAGGAAATAAAATGACCACCTACCAAGGGTAGCAAATATCTTACCATAATAATTCGGTATTGTTAAATATACTTACCGAGTTTATAATATTTTCCAGATATTTGCATAATCAAGACTGCGTTTTCTAAAACTGTCTCAAAGCTCTCAAAAAGAGTGCTAAATAAAATTTCTGTCGAAGCATAGGAGAGGCGAAACAACGAAGTTACAAAAAGTGAAGACGTTACAGATTGGTGAGATTTGGGCTACAGGTAATAGAAAGTGACAGTCGGTGAAAGAGACGATCAGAAGCATTCTTTAAAGCCACCTAAGAGCCATCAAGGATTGTTAGTGCTAACAACTTCAAGATTTGGATTAGCAGACTTTGGATTGTATTATACCTATCTGCAAAATTACCGGACAAATATTATATTATATCATAATATGAATACTTTGGAACTTGATAAAATAAAGCTTACCCCATTCATGTATGCCAACAGCATGTTTCTCAGCTCCGCATCGTCATTGCTCAAATATGGTGCAAATATTTTATAAGCTGCTTCGTCGAAGAACATTGCTAGCTCCACGGTATATCTGGATGATCTTGTGTCTCTCTTCATTCGCATCAGCTCCTCGTCACTGTGTGCAAATTTATTTACATCTTCGTCAGAATTCATCCATCTGTCTTCATCAGTTTCTACGAAGTCATCCGCGAAGATCTTCCTATCTGGAAAAACAGCCCTTCGAACTATATGCGGATATCCATTGGATAAATCCGAATTATCTTCGGATTCGTAAGACAGGGCCTCTTGGAGTTTAATGTAGGATTTCAATCTTGGAGTCAGCGGTCTGATTTCCATCGTGATGTTCTTCAGAAAGATGAGTCCATGCTGGAAGTTAAAAAGAGTTTTTGATAATGGCATGGCAGTTGACAAAAGGGGGCATTTACAGCAGAGATGGCTCTGATAGTCAGATGTAATATTCATTTTTTTTTCTTTTACTATGCTGAATGTTGATATCCTGAATAATCCAGAACGTCAACTAATTGATAAGGTTTTGGAATCATAGGTAAGTTTATAAACCTTATTTTTTGCTTACAATGATTTTATTTCCGCACATTGAAATGGACGCGACAGAGTCTCTCCGCACGTGCAGGTAATGGCAATTGGAAACATCGTCCATATTCAACTCAACTGCACCGTCATCTTCGTGCGATGTTTCAAACATTTTGAAATTTGGGGCCATGATATTCCTGTTGGGTTTTAGCCTCAAATCAACCTGCCTTAAAACAAAAACAAATTCAAAGAAAATAAGGATAATGGTTTAGCGTACAACGTTTCAAAAAATGTTAAGGCATTTTGTTTGTTACCATCAATGAATATACTTTAACCAAATAATAGCATAAGAGATCACCCAAGGAGAGAAGCAAGAGAGATCACCCAAGAAAGGATTAAGGATTGGGTTCGGGAGAGAAAGGAGTCCAATAAAGGAAGATGGAGAAACTGTATGACGATTACTATTTCTCTGGAAGCAGTGAATGAAGTTTGTTTGGAGAGGAACCAATGGAGGTGAATTTTCTTGTGATTCTTTATTCTTTATTCTCACTTATCAACCCGTAGGTCCCTTGCGGGACTCTTGGGATCATCACATGTTACAAAATATCACACATAAGAATATAAATTTCAAGGAAAAGAAAAAATGTACATAGATCAGCACAATTTGGAGAATACAATTTCAAAAGTCAAAAGGAAAGCACAGTGAAAAATAAAAATTGTAAATAATTATTGTTTAATGCTAAAAGGGTGTAAAAGGCCCTTTCAGCATCACGTCAGAACAAAAAAAAAAAAAAATCATACTTAAAAAGAGAAACAATATTTTGGCTATGCAGATCTGTGGACAGGAACAACGTCAAGATGATACAAAGCAGTCATCAACACTTACAGAGACATGACAAAACAAATATTACACCGTCAATGTTCTGTGATGGGTAGAGGAGTTGTCTTACCGCCCAAAAGCGTTGAATCCATAAGAGATAGGTTCTTCTTGTCCATCCTTACTGTTTTCCAATACCTGGGGTGACTTCCTTATCAGCAGCGGCATAAACACCACTTGGTATTCCGGTATTTCTGCTGGGTGCAATGTCCCGAAATACATCCCTAACTCAGGCTGAGTCATGTATTCATGGATGTTCTAAAATTATAAGTAATAAAATATTTTTTCTACATGTACTGAAATCAAGTTATAAAAAGAGAAATTATCCAATCTTTATAGTCCTATTCAGGAGAATGAATGGGCAACATGAGTACTCGACTGCGCTCAATCGTATGTTCGTCCCAAACCATGTCTAAATCTCTCAACACTGTTTCGTAGGAGAGGGTTTTCGTGTATCTCAAGCCTTGATTTGAGAGGAAAAAACTATATTCGCAGTCAACTGCCATTCGATATCCTTTTAAAACACATCCCGTTCTAGTTCGTCTTTTTTATTATGGCAACTATAGATAAGTTATATAGTTCGTGGGGTTGCCAGCTAAGAATAGTACCCCTGCTCTTTTTGATGATTTAATGAGCATCATGTAAGAGGCAGGAAATCGAAAAACCAGATCACGACCGTGATGTTGACCACCTCATGTCCTTAAATCCACACCGGTCGAAAAAGGCAATAAGAATAAGCCTCCGACGCCTGGTTTCTCCTCTGAAATAAGATCTATACCTTATCGTACCGTGTTCCGTTCCTCCAAGGCAATATTGCGCTATCTGGATATGCTGTGGGAGTAGGTAAAAACAAAATCTAGCGCAATGGCGAGCTCTTGTTGCCTCCCTATGCCCATGAAAGTGGTGTAAAGGGAAGTGTTGTATTGTAGATGAAAGGTTCAATCTGAAACTTCCAGTGTTCATACACCCAGGCACCGTTATCGTTTTGTGATCATGATGTATGAAAAGATCAAGGAACATACCTGGTAAAATTGTTCAGTCTCTTGAATTTTGAAAAATAACGTCAGGACCAAAACTACGTTAACACTAAACATTTTATATATTTACATAGAATAACAGTACTAATAAACCAACTAATAATAGAGTCTCTATTTCAGCATATTTATTCTTATTTTTGGACTATTTTATTGCAGCAAACCCGACTAAGTACAAGATATTAGTTACTAATTACGTTTTAAAAATACCAATAACCACTAAAACTAGAACTAAATTGCTTAAATTGACTAGAAGAAATAAAAAAAGTTCATATTTAAAACTGCTTTTTATAATAATGTACAAGCAAGTTCAAGATACGTAACATTGATAAACTAATGCACTACGGGATGTTTTTTTTTTTTAATTCAAAATAAATCGTTTTGTGTTAGTCATCATTTCTTGATCAGACTACAAAATTAATATTTCAATGTTGTTTTTGGATAATGAAATTTTGGGTCTAAAGCTGGGACTACTGCACCCGGAGGGCAACTTCTTAAATTCAATGCAATACTGATTTAGAAATGTCAAAATGTAACTGAAAATAGGCACATTTCAACTGATTTTTTTTTTGAAAACTTTATTGAATTTTAGCGAATTCTGTGAAAAAATTGATTAGGTACCTATACCTATGTATCCGTGCATCGAAACACCCTGTAATAATAATGTATGTATGTATTTCTGAATTTATGAATTTGTGAATATAATAATATTTTAACGTTGTCCCCCAGAATATGAACTAATTAGTTGCACAGGGCATGCTGGTTATTATAATATTTAACAGTTACGGATATCTCGTTATGGTGTGTTTTTTGACACCATACCTCATGACACACACCATAAATTAACTAAACTGTAGATAAAGTTCATTATCACGTACTAATCGTTATACCTACTCTCTGCTGGTAGATACTTGATAAAATTTCTGAGCCCTTTGACCACAAAAATAAATTTAAAGCGCTCCTGTTTAAACAAATAATTATTTACACTTTTCTATACAAAGGTGTCATTACAGCCAGCAGAACATAATGACTGATGCTATTTTGTCCAATCAACCGGTTGCATCAGAGACAGCCCAACCCTGGGTAGAAATTTCAATCGAAAAACATCCCACTTGATTATAATCAAGGGGGATGTTTTTGTTATCACACTATAATCTGTGGAAGAAACTTGTGCATGTTTCTACACCGAAACAAATTGTTTTAACATATCAACAATGTAAGGGCAAAATATTCTGGCATTATCTCCTCTGACAGGATTCCTAAAAGAAAGTCTACTCTGAGATGATGAAGTGTTTCTATACTCCTTCTCCATAGAATCGACAGGATCCATCGTTCTCTACGAGTAAAGTCTACCAGTAATCCGTTAAAAAATCTGTAAAAGTTTTTTTTCATGTTTTACTAATTCTGTTAATTTGGTTTTCCACCGATTTTATAGGTATGTATATTCTGTCTGATCTTTGACAATGGAACCTTAATAATGTTCAAACTTATAATTTAAATAAGTAATGTTCGAATTTCGAACACTGGTCGACCACTAGTTCAAATGAAATGTTATATATGGTTAACTGTTACAAATACCATAGGCAAGAGAGAAACACAACAACGCCTTCACATTGTGCGGAGATATCGAGTTCATTAAAAAATACCTGACAGGGCATAATTTGAGTATATAAATTAAAATCCTGAGCCACACCCACGCGGTCCCGCAACAATCAAGGCATGTTTCACATCAAATCGGGAATAATAATGCAGCTTTTGCCCATTTTGCTAAAATCCTTAAAGTAAGAAAGAACATTTTCTCCAAACACAGTTCCTACGCTTCTTCTTGCGTCAAATCTATCAAGTATGTTTTGTCTTTTCTTTTAACTTTTTCTGTTCCTGTTCTTCCTTGCTGAAGGAATCGATATATCCGATCCATATCATTTTCGGTCTACACAATAATATCTTCCCAAAAATCTGTTTCTTTTCGTTGTTGTAAGTGTCCATTCTGAACATACGCCAACGCCTGATGCATTTTCCCAACCACAACAAAAGCTTTGCGTTATGTGAAAGATGTCGAAAATGTATTTGTGTTCACTTTGGGTGAGCACGGATTCATTTTAAAATATATTTAATGCAAAAATGTAGATAGATACATATAAAGGGATTTGTCACGAAATATTTAAATTAATCTGAGTACCTTCCATAGCTAATAATAATATTATTTTTATTTAACTCTATATTATATTTATTTAACTCTACTAGTGGTCGGCCAGTGCTCGAAATTCGACCATAACTTATTTAGATTATAAGTTTGAATATAATTAATATTCCTTTGTCAAAGACTAAGCGTTTCACAATTTTCTTTCAAAAATATTGACATTGATACGTCTAATTTGAAATATTGGTGTTATGTTCAAAGTTTTTTCAATGGCTATTTAATACAAAAAAATATTAATCTATTCTCAATTTGACCACAGATAAACATAAGATCCGTGTCAAATCAAATAGGTACATCAAAGTGTGTGTGAGTATGAAATACATAACATACAGTAGTGTGCGTAATGTATTTTTATTGATAATGTATTTTTATGCATAATTAAAAAAAATATTAACATTCGCCACCCCATCTCTATATAAACTATAAGTGTGCGAAATTTCATACTCTTCCGTCTGCGCAATTTTCGTACAAATGGCCACAAAGTTTTTCCCTCCCGTATTAATATATAGATAATAACAATGGTTTAGCTAGGAGCATACATAACAAGGAATTTATTTACATACATAACAATATGAACATCAACACACCATATGGGCCGTACATACCTATTATACATATTTATGTGAAAGATGTACCTAGTAGTTTTTTATTGTTACTATTTTCATATTCGTGTGTACCTACCTCCATTAGTCACAGGATAGCACAGGAGAGCATCTAGCTACGCAGGAAAATATATTTTTTTTTATCATTTTTGGCATATCCGCAAGGGGGATGTTTTGGCCATGTGCAGGAAAATAATAATCAATAGGGATTTTTTAAAGTATTAAAGTGGGCAATATTTTTTTTCATATGTATGCAGAATGAAAACAAGCGCAGATATGGATGCAATACGACTGTTTGGTAATGACTATCCGGCGACAGCAAGTGCTGGGTGTCAAAGATAGACCCAAAGACTCGAAATGAGATGTAAGGGCCATAGAAGTGAGCGATTGATAAAAAGGACAAAATTGATGAATTAGATCTATGAGGGCGAAATTTATACGAAAATAAATTGTAACTCAAAGAGTACAAGATGAGCTAAAACATTTTACCTACCCCTCAGATATTTCCTAGGTGGGCAAATTTAAATACCTGGAAGCAACCATTGCCAGGACAGGAAAATTGTTCGAAATCACAATTGTTCGAAAATCAATTTTAGGGTTACAATTGTACGAATCACAATAATTGCTCAATAAACATTTGTACGAAGACACATTTGTCAGAAATTACGTTAATTATTGTTCGAATTTTTACATCGTCATTTTCCTCCGTCTCCGTCGTTTCGACACCACATACTTGTCCTAACAACGACGGAGCAACATAACGGCGTGAAAATTCGAACAACTGTAATTTCTGACAAAATGGATCTTCGAACAATTGTTTTTCGAAGAATTTTCATGTTACCGCTTCCGATACTATCAGTATGGAGAGTGACGCTTTTGAATCAAAGTAACATCGACGCACCCAACGAAGGCCCATCACTTCTACCATCATAGAGAGGTGATGGGCATGGCTATGAGGCTATGGCACATATGCTAAGGATTCCGAGAGACAGTTGGCCTAGGACTGCGCCGTTCTTGTTTCAATCAGGGCCCCAAAGAGAAGGTCGACCCTCCTATACCGTGTTCCGTTCCTTCGAAGCAGATCTAATGTAGCGAAGTGGAAAGCTCTACTTGCCTCCCTAAACCCCTAAGTGGGGCTTAAAGGGAGTACTGATTGCTCGGATATCATATAATGTAAACCGTACATATATTGCCTCACTTTAGTAGGCTGTCAAGGCAACTATGCTCGTCATCATCTCAAAATATATATTTTTTTAATATTATTTTGAAGTTATTACTTTTTGGCCAGCTACTCACATCCCGAATTGGCGAAACAAAATTCAAATATTCAAATTTAGAATTCAACATAAATAATGCGTCCCTGTGTGAATAAAAGAGTAAAGAAGTTAGTCATCGGCAGTACAGTGTGTATTGATGTACGCGCTTCTTTGATGGCGGTGTGTGAGAATGTAAGAAGTCGAGTGTCAAATGGTTGTGAAAGAAGCATCTATAGAGAGAGACCCGGTGCCGGTGGCCCGTCAGTCTGTCACTCCTCACAAGGAAGCTAGGCATGTATGTAGGTAGGTACTCAGCGTACCAACATGTGGGAGACAAGACCCGGAGTTTCAGCATGCAAACACGCTGTATAAGACGATCCAGTGGCGGAACGTCAATTCATATAAATCCCTCTTGATTTATTTTTATTTTTTTTAATGGCAATATTATACCAAAGACTCGAGTATAAACGAAGTATTCCATAGAGACCGCGTTTTATCAAAATGTCGTTGCCTCTCTATCATGAGCAACCTTCATGTTTACTTACAGGAACATACATGTTTGCGTGAAAGTCGACAAGTATATACCCTCGAGGTGGTTGATAGACCAGCGGTTACGACGCCGGCTTTCGCACTGTTTCGTGTGGAGGTCGTGGGTTCGAATCCCGGCCGTGTCGACCATTTTCCGCTTTCACGACACAACCATTTGCTTACTGTGAAAGATGTCAAAAGTGTATTTGTGTTCACTTCGAGTGAGCACAGATTTATTAAAAAAATGATTATTTTATATTTTTCATTACTATAAAGAATTACGGGGGGATGAGAGGTTCGAAGCCCCAACCCCTCCCCTGGCTGCGTGCTTGTAGCGATGTCCCGACGAAATCCGTTACAAATGGATGAATAGTTTTTTTTTGTAGTGTTAAGTACATAATATTTAAATATTGTTTATACCAAAAGGAGACAAGGGAAAACATTCAAAGGCGGTCGTCAGTCCTTTTTTTTATTTTGAGAAATATTATTTGAAAGCGATATTCTAATTAAATATATACCTATTTTGTATATAAGTTTTGACACATCTCATCGAACCATAGATTAGTGTTCGGGGCCAATTGTTTAGAGCAACACCTACTAGATAATAAGGCCAGGACACTGATTCAAAATGGCCGACACCTGAGGCCTAGATGTTACTTGACAGCTCTCACATACATTATGGTTTTTAATACTCTTGTCTCAAAAATATGTACTTATCTACCTACATAATAAAAACACAAATTGAATTTATCAAAATTAAAGAGAGATAGGGAGGGAAGGGTATAAATAAAACAATAAGGGCTGAAGAACTTTATTTTTTAACATCAGATTAGCTGAGAGTATCAAAATGGGTTTTGATGTGAAAATTTGTATCACAATCAAGGTTCAAATAATATTTTTAAAAGACATCTGATGATGTGAAAAATTATTTATTTATTTTATAAGTACCTTTAACAAAAATAATAAAATTTTAAAATTTCTGTTGGAGAAGTACATAAATATACTTATTATAAAGTAAAATTTTCTGTAAATTACGGTAAGAAAACAAGATAAAATATTATTGCAAGTTCTATCGGGAGAGTTTTATTATTATCTTCTATAAAGTCAACAATTACATCACAAATAAAATAAATAATGTTATTGAATTAAGACAAGTATCAACATACAGGAATCAACGTATAAACATATTTGATAGCATTGATCTCAAATTTTCAGTAACTTACGGTGAAGAAACAAGATAATATAAGATTGCAAGTTCTATCGGGAGAACTATATTATTATCTTCTATAAAGTCAACAATTACATCACAAATAAAATAAATAATGTTATTGAATTAAGACAAGTATCAACATACAGGAATCAACGTATAAACATATTTGATAGCATTGATCTCAAATTTTCAGTAACTTACGGTGAAGAATCAAGAAAACTTACCCTCGACTGAACAATGAAGTATAATTTCGACTATTGAATGCTCGAATCCATTTGTTATTCAAGCTAATTTCTTAAAGAAAACTGCAAACATGATTCAGTTGAATAGTTGCCGAGACAATTATTTGTATCACAACACTTATTCACCATTTTTACACATACACAGTTTATATATTATTACAAAACGTATTCTGAACGTCTAAGAATCACTTTAATGATAAATAAAAACGTTTGATAAATCAAACAGTGAACAATATATCGAAATATAACTACGAAACTGCCGGAACATCGCGTCAAAAATGGCGAATGTCAATACTGTTTATAATATGATGTTTACCAAAGAGTAGGTACTGCAAAATCGGCCCTAAGTTTAGGCCGCACCCGACCGCGTTTGCCGCTAGGGGCGCTGCATGTTGTCCGGCCTTATTATCTAGTAGGTGTTGTTTAGAGGCCCCGCGTTCGTGGTCCATGATGGTTGATTACCCCAGACGTGACAGCCGCACTCCCCCCCCCACCTATTATTTGTCTAATATTTTCATATTTTTTTGTGAAATATTTATAAAATAAGAATTATATACTTGTACCTACTATTTTTTTGTACTTATTTCAAATCAAACTTCAATCTTTTTTATACATTTTCATACCATAATAATGCAATTCCACATAAAATTTACTTCAATAATATGACTGTCTCATTTGTTAAAATTTTAGAAATAACATAAAATATAGATTTGAGAAAGTAGAAAAAAGTATACTTAGTTATCTATCGTCTATATAATATATCTACAAGGATCAACGACGAGTGTGCCGTTTTTGTGTGATGTGTCAACATATGAAAGTAAATACACAAATGCTTATGACACATTCAATCTTTTAAATCATATTTTATTATTATCAATAATTCTTCTCAATAATATTATGAATGATTTATTCAGTATAATGATTGTTTTTTTTTATGATTTTGTTTATACCATATAGGTAGGTACATACATACTATTTTCTTTGTAATCTCTTTAATGATTTTTATGTCTCATTCTCACTAGATACTTATATAATATGTTTTGCAAAAGCAACTTGCTGTTGCGGGGAATCCATTAAATAAAAACTGAATTTGAAGATAATGTAATATAATTCTAAATGACTGTAAGCTTGTTTGGTTTAAAAATAATATACGAAGTGTATTTGTAAAAAATTTAATGAATATTATTTTTACGCCACTGGTATTAAGTTCCATTTGAATCTTTATTCCCATCCTTAGACATAATAAAACACATACAAAAACATACACACTTCCATGCCTCATATGAGTACATACTTCAACAACTCCACATACAGACTCTTCCCATGTGGGACTCAGTCAAAATGTGTTCTTGAAAGAGGCGCCAAGCGTATAACGCTAATCTAATAATTAAAATGGCCAATAACAGTTCCTTAATAATTCAGCATAGCCTATCAAACTATGAGTCGACCACCAACGATATAATATTCGATTTGCCTTTTAACAAAAGTGATGTAGACTTGGTCGATGTTAATAATCTCGATGCTAGTGCAATTTCAAATAGTTCTGTGACTCTTACCAAAACATTCCCAATCATACCCAATTCAGTGCTGTTCTGGTATTTAGTTTGTGTGCACGGACTAGGTGTCATCTTAAACACTCTGGTCATATTCGATTTGTTCAGAAGAAAACGACCAAATGGTAAGATTTCGAGGTTTTTTTTTTCAATAAAATACAAAGATTTTATACGCCTATTTCCACAAATTTTACTTTCATGAATACTTTCTTGGGCAAATGTGGTAAATGGTAGAGGTAGAAACATTTTTTTACCCATCACGCCGTGTTCTGCAAGAAGTAGGCGGAGAGAACAGACATCCACTCTTTTCTATCCAAGCACACTTCTTTCGCTTCCATCTTCATCGGCATATTACTCTTATTGAGGATCCTTTCCTTTCAGCCTTGTGAATTATCTTTGTTATTTTGTTTGCATCCATTCTTTTCACATGCCCAAACCATCTTAACTTATTAACATTCATATTTGTAACAGCACTAGTTTCCACATTCCACAGATCGAAAATGGTGTTTTATGTAAGAATATCTTCTGTGATCATGAAAACAAATGCACGTGGAAAGAAATAAAACACCTCATAACTAACTTACTTACTTTTATCTACAACTAGCTTTCCTGACGGACTTAGTCCTGTAGTCCTTACTGGCGCCAAATACATGACAGCAGTCGCAGTTTTTAAATTTGGTTGCTCTCTTATTCTCAATAATTTCCAACTTTTATCTCTATATCTCATTAATTAATAAATATCTTCTTTTTGCATTCATGAGGTTTTTCGACATGTTGAACATGTTGAGAATTCTCATGATTAGGAGTTTCGGAGACTTAAACATTACCACCTAATGGCGAACGTTGTTAACGTAAAGTGATCACAATAAGCCAGCCTTCGAAATAACGGTAGAAGACGGTCTTAAGCCCGTAGTGGTTTGTTCCATTTAAAAATCGAACATCAGTAATGAAAGCTTACTGTGAAAGAGTCAATGAGTGTATTTGTGTTCACTTTGAGTGAGTACAGATTCATTTTAAAAAAAAAAAATTGTTAGAGTCATTTAGTTGTTAGGAAAATATATTAATATATCCTACATATTATAATATCTACATATTCTTTATGAATATTGATTTCAAATTTGTAATTTATACAAAAATACGTTTAAAAATATATTATTGAATGTTAAAAAAAACATTTTTGAAAGCTTGAAAGAAATTCTATCAAAAATCAGCGTACCGATGTTTTGAAACTCAATGGTTAAAATGTAAATGAAAATTGTGTTGTTATGGAAATATTCACAGATGGCGTTGTTGTCAGTAAATCCGCTCCATACTAACTTTAATATTAAGTATATTTATACTTCTTTATAATGAATTATTGGGGAAATGCAGATAGATCCTTCAATAAGCCTTTCTTTGAAAATTTCACACATCAGTTATCAATCAGTATTCAATAGAAATTTGTATATTTTAACTTTCATATCAAAAACTAATTTCCTTTTAGCAGTCGGATTGTTTTTGTAAGACAAATAAATTATTTGACCTATGACGCTTTGGTCGTCTTAATAATTAATGTGTCTTAATAATAACACTGGCTAAATTTGTAGAACGTAAACAATAAAAGCCCGCCATAAACAATGTTGTCCTTAGAAGAACACTGTAATATTTTGGAATGTTACAGTACCCATTCTTCTGAGCGCCGTAAAAAAAGATTTCGAAATATTATAATGTTTTTCTTAAAAATTTCACTCGGTTTGAGTAAGAAGTGTAAAATATTCAAATGTTACACTATTATCCTAATATATTTTTCAATTTTGAGATCTTATTTTTTGTTTTTTTGCTATAGCGGCGTCATTTTCTTTTGTATCTGTCAGTTAGTAGGTCTCATTAGATGCTATGGAACGAGACGCTTCCAACGATACCAATATCTCAAATTTGGTATATTTTGAGATCTTACAGTATTCGTCTGGAGCAGCGATATGTTCCCCTTTCTCGTCACTATGTGGTCGATTCTATATCAGTTACACTAATCTTTAGAATCCTCTACTCCCTGCATGAAAAAGTGCGTTTTAACAGTACTCCAATTTCGATAAAGTTATCATAATTCGTCTCTATAATGGCCTGCTATCTATATATATTTAAGCGACTCCTGAGCCTGCCAAAATATTAGAGATTAGCGCTTTATTTGCAAAATTATTATACCTACTTGTTGAAATGTTTTTTCAGAATTATAAGACTTAATAACATGACGGAAATGCTTTAAAATGTTCTATAATAATCTTATGTTTCTCCTTCAACAACAACGGGTATTGTTTTATTCGGTTGGTAACATTCAGTTGTTTTATTTTATTTTGTCATACTGTAAGTTTCTCGTTTAAGAAATATTAATGTGTGAATGCATGTTTATTTTTGGATAAAATATTTTTTACCCATCAAGTCGTTTCCCGGAAGAGGTAGGCAGAGAGTATACTGACTTCCATTCTTTCCTTCATTCATTCAACAGAAAAACGTTTCGTATACATTGTCTGCTATTCCTTGTTCGCTTGACTTGGCCCTCTTTTATGACGGTACTGACTGATATGATCGTTCCACGATCGATTTATACATTCTTTTTGTCGTTTTCTTTTCACTTATTCTCTCAACATGCCCGAACCACCTTAATTTATTAACATTAATAATTATTCTAGTCACTTCGCTACAACATTCACTCCACATTACATTCTGATATTATCATTCCTCGCCTTATCAATCAGTCTCATTTCCATAGCATTTAAACCAACTTCCAGATTTTTCGTCCATGTCAAAGTTTCACAAGATGGTGTCGGACTGCAATCCCGAATCCTAAAACAATGCTAAAAGAGTTGTAGTGGTTGGTAGCCTGGCGGTTACGTACTGTTTCGTATAGAGGTCGTGGGTTCGATCCCAGGTGCTGATCATCTTCCTCTTTCACGACACAAGCCTTCAGCAGCTTACTGTGAAAGAGCACAGATTTATTTTTTTAAATTCTCAATTTATTCTTTATTCTTTTAAGATACTCAAGACATACAATTAATTTTGCTTTTTATTCTTTCTTTCCAGGTTTCTTTATGCTCATCTTCCAAATGGCAGCATCGGACATCATGCTGCTGACCATAGTTGCTGTTCCCGAACTGTGGTCGCACAATACTGGCTCCTGGATCTTCGGTTCAGAAATGTGCGCCGTCTATTTGGGATTCGAAGTGTTTTCTGGAACGTCGAACGTATACTTTCTCATAGCGATTTGCTTTCACACCATTACGATGGCGAATCTATTATTGGAAAACCGATACAAGCAGGGAAAGGATTCAGAGGAAGAACTCCTGGACGAAATGACGACAGAAATAAAATCATCGCGACACAGTCTCGTATCCAGGAACAATGACTCACTGCCAATGAACAAAGGAACGGATGTCGTCGAAAACAGAAATAAAACGACTAAAATTCCCGTGATAGTACCAGTGGCTCTCGTTTGGATTCTAGCCGCGTCTCTGAGCGTGCCGGAATTCGTCTTATCCACAACCATCGTGACCAGAAGCGGCCCCAACATTTGTACCTTCGTCGACGGCCAGAAGTTCAACAATGTACGCATCCTTTTATCCGTCTTCCAACTGCTTCTACCGGCAATTCTAGTCTTAATCTTTGTCGTCACCATGATGTACTACATTCACAAATACAAACTAGCATTGACAAAAGACACAACGGAAATGTTAAAACTATCCATTTGTCTGCAAATTTTGTTCGTCCTTCTCAACACACCTCGATCAATACTGTCCAGTCTTCACGTTTTCTCATTCTCCGACGAATCCCTCGATAAAATAAGCGACGGAGAAGTTTTAGATATTTTCAAAGCTCCTCCTTTGAACAATTCCATCGTGCAAGAGGCGGTTTTGTTAGTTGTAAGTTTCTTGTACTTTTCTGCGTCTATATTTAGGCCCATGGTTTACGGGTGTTTTGTTATTTCTAAAAAGACTGATATTATGTCCAAAGTTCGTGGGTACAGCGACGAAATCAGCGAAGAAAATAGTTTATGATTATTTCTTAAAAATATGACTTGTATTAACAAAATAAATGTAAATACCTACTACGTATTTCAATTTGTATGTTAATTTTAAATTACATATTATTATAAGATTGTGTTCCTATGTTTTGTAGCTTATACCATTGTGTGTTTATATAATATTCGTATCCAATATGAAGTTTATAATAAAAATGTAATTTTTTATGTGTAAAACATTGAATGTTGATTTTTCGTTTAATTTCATATTTTTTGTATTATGAAATGGAATAACTTAGGTTTCTGAAAATCCATAAGTAAAGAAAGATAAACAGTCGGCTATTTATTAGATCTGAGAGATTTATATAAGATATGGTGTGGGAGGAGGTCATAAGCATTGCGCAACATCGTGCGCATTGGAGAAATCTTGTTGCTTCCCTGTGCCCAAGTGGGGTGTAAAGGGATTTTGGATTGGATTGGATATTTTTATATGACCCCATTTAGAGACATCACATAGGGCGTTAATGACAATAATCTACACGCTCTATAAGCTCTATTTCGAAGGAACGGAGTACAATACGAAAGAGTTTTTCTCGTCTTGCTCAATATGAAGAGGTGATTACCCGGCGCGGCGTAGGAATATTATAGTGTCTTCTTATTCCCATAGTTCTTCTGAAGCAATTGATTTTGAAATCATTCTCTTAGCATATTACAAATAGTTCTATTGCCGGGTTCAATTCCCGGTTTTTCTCTAAAATTTCTATCGAGATTGGTGTGTTTCAGATTGAACGAAACCAATTTACCTACCTAGAAAAGTTACCTCAAGCAATATTTTTTTGCCGTTTCTACATTTGTATCGAAGAATGTAGTATAAATGCAGTAGAGATGAAATGTTTTCGAAAAATATGTGGAATAACTTTGTGGGATATGGAAAGGAATTAAAATATTAGGAAGAAATGTGGTATGGAAGTAAGTGTTGTGACAAAGACGAAAGTTAATAAACTGAGATGGTTTGGGCCAACATCACCTATAAGAAGGCCTTAGTGCTGCGTCACATCATGAGCCCACCGTTCGCTTGCCTATATCTGTATGTACTTACCTGATGTACACTATAATATCTGTCTACACGTCGTCGGCGGCCTGGTGACGCGAGAATCCAAAATGGCCGCCAGCACTAAGGCCTTCTTATATAGGTGGTGTTGGTTTGGGCATGTGGATAGAATGAATGCAAACAGAACGACAAAGAGAATTCATAAGGCTGAAAGAAAAGGTGTAAAAAAAGCGTGACCGCGCGACCGAAAGTAACGTGGATCGAACACATAGATTCCGACCTCAAGGAAGACCAGGTCTCAGAAGTACGAGAAATGGGAGATGGTATGAGAAATGGTATGTCAGTGGAAGAAGCGAAAGAAGTGTGCTTGGATAAAAAAAGTGGAGGCCCGTTCTCTCTGCCTGACCCGTACGGGACAAGGCGGAATAGGTGATAAATAAAATTGTTTAGAATAGTAATAAGTAGGTACCTACCTCATTTATTTATTTACGCGTGCGCTAAGCAGAAGCCTATCTTACAAAATATAATAATATAATCCCAATAAATGCGGGAGAGTGACAATGTCAAAGGGCAATTACCATAATTAAACAACATGACTATAATATATTTTTATTGTCAATGCGCATTCAATTCGGGTCATATGCATAAAACACATTTCCGAACGAAAAACTGTTAATTTTGAAATTTAAAATTAGTACCTACCTATTATTTTAAAAAAATATATATAATATGATATAAAATTAATATAAATTAATGATTAGATATGTTAAGAGAAAGAGTTGACTGGCAGTTGCTGATTGATAATAAAGTCCAATAGGAGCTAAACACGGTATGAGAGGATATTATTGTAGATGGTAGAGGAGAAAAAAAAACAAATACTTGGGCACAATAAACTCAATTTCGGTAAGAAAATGCGAAAAGACTATAATATTATAATCTTGTAGGTAGATGAAGGCATACATAATATCTACTTCCTAAATGCAGATGTCACCTGTACCCCTATTCTGTAGCAAGTGTAGGGTAGTCACTCGAAAAAAGTGACTATTAGGCGATACATTTTGTATGAAAAACGTCTATACGTATCGAATGCGAGAATCGCATATAGACGTTTTTCATACAAAATGTATAGCCTAAAAGTCACTTTTTTCAAGTGACTACCCTAGACTTGCTACAGAATAGGGGTCCTGAAAGAATCATGTCCTAAGGTCAACATTCTCTTAGGTACCTACATAGGTATAGCTACCCATCGGCCGCATGACAACATAAACGTAACGTTAGGTATCGTATATTAACTTATATAGTTAAGTATAGGTAGGTACCAAGTTGATTAGAATCATAACCAAATGACACTGCACGCGCCAAAGATAGATATAGGTACATAGTGATTAGGTAGGATTTTTTTTTTTTAAATGAATCTGTGCTCACTCAAAGTGAACACAAATACACTCCTTAACTCTTTCACAGTAAGCAGTGGCGTAACGTGGGTTTTCGCCGCCCGGGGCGGGATTAACATTTGGCGCCCCCCCCCCCCCCCCACCTACCTAATAAAGTTTGGCGCCCCACCCCCCTATATAAATGGAAAAAAAATCAAAATAAAAAAGTTCGCATATTTTTTATAACTAGTGGTTCAGTTCATTGGTCGAAATTCGACCATAATTAATTTAAACTATAATATCTATTACAATAGTGTGCGTAGAGTTTTTTTTATTGATTTAATCTATTTTTATGTACGATTTTAAAAAAAATATTAGCATTTGCCACCCCTTCTCTATAAAAACTGTAAGTGTGCGAAATTTCATACTCCTGCGTCCGCTCAATTTTCGTAAAAAGGGGCACAAAGTTTTCCCTTCACCTATTAATATATAGATACTTACAACACTACAATATAGTACAAAAATTCAATTTTTGGATAATGGGATAGAGCTTACTTCTGACACAGATTTTTCTACCTGCGGAATCACCGCAAAAGTTTTTTTTAAGACCTTAACCCGAAATTCCTTAAAGAAGAAAAAAAAGGAACTTGAATTAACTCACTCCGGTGTACACCTTTTTTACTAGCTTACGCTGAGACAGGTTAAAAGGAAAAAAAATATTTTATCAATTTTAAGAATTTTAGTGATTTTTTTTTCTCATTTATTTTCCCTTCACAAACTCGGGGCCCCGATTTTTTTTCTCATTTATTTTCCCTTCACAAGCTCGGGGCCCCGATTTTTTTCTCATTTATTTTCCCTTCACAAGCTCGGGGCCCCGATTTTTTTCTCATTTATTTTCCCTTCACAAGCTCGGGGCCCCGATTTTTATCTCATTTATTTTCCCTTCACAAGCTCGGGGCCCCGATTTTTTTCTCATTTATTTTCCCTTCACAAGCTCGGGGCCCCGATTTTTTTCTCATTTATTTTCCCTTCACAAACTCGGGGACCCGATTTTTTTTCTCATTTATTTTTCCTTCACAAATTCTCGTACCTATACTATTTCAGTTTTGTGTTTTTTACAAAGTTTTTTTTTTTTGTCGGCTCATTTTGCCGCCCCCTGAAAAGTGCCGCCCGGGGCGGACCGCCCCCCCCGCCCCCCCCCCTAGTTACGCCACTGACAGTAAGCTACTTGAAGCTTGTGTCGTGAAAGAGGAAGATGGTCGGCACCTGGGATCGAACCAAGATAATAATATCATATTATCTGGAAAATTCGAGGTACCTACGCAAACCGCAACATTTTATCAAAAAAAGTTTGACTCCTTAAAACTAAATACCTATATTCAAAAATCTAATTTTCAATTTTACTAAGTACTTAACAATGCAAATTAAAGTTCGTGAATCGATGTATCTCCCATAATATAAGCTTTTCGAAAAATGTATTTTAAGTTTCCAAATTTGAGTACTTTGTTCACAATTTTTAGTTTTAGGTCAAAAGGTGGAAAATTGAAAAAAACTCTAAAAAGTTGAATTACTCGAAAACTTGCAAACTCGCTTTTGACCCCTGGTTAATGGGAACAAAATTGTTGCAAATTTTCTCTAGTATAACCCCTTTCAAGGATTGTATCGAATTACCTGTATATATATATATATATATATATATATATATATATATATATATATCTCGCTTACTATAGGGCGTCCATACATTGCGAAATATCTATGTTTAGGGCGTCACACGCAATAGAGCGTCCGTATATGGACGCCCTATTGAAACCCCATGTTAAATTTTTTTTGGGTGGTTCGGAGCCCCTATTAAGACGATACACAACTTTTTTTTTTGACGCCGCATAATACACGGTGTGAAAGATTGCGAATATAGATCGTATATTTCTAGTTCAGCCATTTGCCGTTAGGATCGTTGATATAGTATACAGGCCGTATATTTTAGTTTTATCCACCGCATGAATCGGCGCTTGGTTCGTATGTTAACTTTTAATAATCGCATTATCAAGCGTCTTCATCTGGCAACGTCGCACCACCGTCCACTAAGTGACCAGAGCGCGCTTAGATATTTTGTCATACAAGACTCGTAAATCATGTTCATCACTAAACATTTTTTATCATTTTTATGCTTGACATACCTAATTTGTCTTGTTGATCACTAATATTTTTTTATAACCTTCACTGGTTTGTGAGTTTTGTAGATCACTAAACATTATTATTCTATCATTTTTATGCTTGACTTGTGGTTTTATCATACGCTTTCATATTTGTCATTTGATTATATTTTTATTATAGTGTTAATTACTTCTTGGTGTTTAAATTTTTTGACTACCCAATTGCATCAAAACTTTTTATATGAATTTGAAGTATCGAAATATTTAAAACTATGTCAGCCAAAACAATAAGCCCATGTTTAACATTGGACGCAGGAAGACTGAGATGATGATGAAGGTGAAAAATGAAGATTTTTTTGTTTTTTTTATTTTATTTTATTGGCTCATCTACAGGTTATTTACAAATTTTTATATGAATATATATAGATATTTTTTTTTATATCCAATCCATACTTCCTTAAGGCCCCACTTAGGGGCAGAGGGAGGCAACAAGAGCTCTCCATTGCGCTCGATTTTGCGCAACGTTTATGACCTCCTCCCACACCATGTCCAGCTCTGCTTCGAAGGAGCGGAACACAGTATGAGAGGGTCTTCGGGACCCTGATGGGAGGAAGAACAGCGCTCTCCTCGGCCAACTGTCATTCGGCATCCTTAACACATGTCCCAGCCAAGTCCATCTCCTCCACATAATGCTAGAGGTGATGGGCTCACGTTGGATGCGCCGACGTATAGCGTTGTTCGTGATATAGATATAAAATAAACCCATTTACAGATGGCACATTTGTACTCCAATATCAAAGATAAAGAAATAAGTATATCTAAAAAATAATATTACTTAACCCATATCTTCCCAGTGTTCCATTATTGGAACGGTATAGTTAATAATTTTTATTATTTTTTTGGAAAAGCGCAACTCGTTTATTTTTTTCTGCTTAAAATCTTCGATTAATAGGCTTTAGTTAGAGATATTGTTGCATTATATTCGCGTCTGCTTTTTTCTGTTATGAAGTATTCTTTATAGAAGATTTTGTGGAAAAACATTGCTCGTTTTAAAATGTCCGTATATTTTTTGTTTGTTATAATTAACATTCAAATAATACGTTACCAGTTCTATTGCTGTCTCTTTTGTCATTATAAAAAATAAAAGAAATAAAGATGACTATTAGTAGGTATTTTCATGTCCATTTTCCTAACCGTTCCATTTTTGGAACACTGGGATAATATTCCAATGTAAATTTTTGGTACTATTTTCATGCAATAAATTTATTTATTGTCGGCAATTTATTTTTTTGGTCGTAGTTTAATAGTGTACTAAATATTTTAACATCTAGAAACGAAAAAAGTATTTTATGTAAAGAAAATATGCGCACACAGCTGGTAGAACTGAACCTTACACAGTAAGAAAACGTTGTTTGTATGGTTACTTTGAAGGTGAATGTTGTTGATTTTCAAAAAGGATCTGCAAAATCATCTTAACCATCGGATTCCACCTAAGATTTGCTACGCTCAAAAACAGAAAAAATTTAATTCATTGTACTTGATGAGTGATAATACCACCAGGATGTGGTGATAATTTTTTTCGTCAAAAACGCTATTAATAACGTTAAAGCAGGTGTTATATCTCCAAAACAGGAGAAAATCCTGCATCAGAAAGCTATTGAAGTGCTTTGCTTTACAGTCAATAGCAATGTAACCTGTTTGCCTGATAAATAAGGACACAGGTTGATTAAGCTGCCGCAGAAGCAGTCTGCTTGAAAGATGTCATAATATGGAAAAACAAGGATTTGAGGACAGAGAGAAAGGTTCGTGAAGAAAGACAAATGGCATTTATCCAGAGCAGACACTGTCAAATCAAAAAGCATGCTATGAATATCTAAAATGAAAACACTCCATGGTTAATCTCTGCGTGATCGAATTAGAAACACAGTAATTTGAGAGATCTAATATGTCGAACAATGTGGTCCGGTGGCTACGTCATAATTTGCTATAATATATTTTATTGGCACCAACATGTATTGAGAAATTAAACAAAAGCAAGAATACTATATCTAGCCCTGCATGAGGGTACCAAATTGGCTGCGCCGATCAAAAATACTCGTCAAGCGATGGTAAGAAACCTGGAATAACGCAAGTCAAGATGATAACCCTGATAAAACACACTCTCGTGTCTACAAAAAAGAAGAAGAAGAAGATTTATTGATTTATTACTTTTAAGAAGAAGGTTTATAATTTATAAATTGTGGATTAAAATTTTGAAAAATCTTCATAAAGTACTTTAATACGCTCTATGACGTTTTAGATTTCCCATACAAAAGCCCAAATGTTACATGTATGTATCTTCCCAGTGTTCCATTATTGGAACGGTTCTATAACTAAAAATCCAAAAATTCCAAATTTTTTTTGACACTTATTTATCAATACATAGACCGTAAATAGTCCCTGGTATGATTTTCGTGAAAATCTAACGGCTATTTCTGTGTCTGGGAAGATATGGGTTAAAGTTAACCAATAATGAAAACTATTAGTGGCTTATAGGAGGAAGGAAAAAGGAAAGTAGGTAAGAAAATCTCTCGAAGGATTTAAACACCCATCCCACTACAAATCTACCGCCATCAATTCAATCTCAGCCTTAAATCGCGGAAGAGCAAGACTAAAGATGCCAACCGACTTAAACAAACAATTGTAATCTTCGCAGGAACGTTGGATGAATTTATTTCTGGCGTAAAACCGCGTCTCGATTATGTTATATTCAAATCTTGCAATATGTACCGTCCGCAGATGTCGGGCTGTAACTCTAGGCACATGATAGTTCACCAGTTGATTTAGAGCCTGCCAATCGATTGATGAATTGACGATTTTATATAATATTATTTTATTTTTATTTTATTAAATAAAATAAAACAAAAATGCATAGGCATTTGTGTGAAGGTGAATAGATACATAACTCTAAGTAGGTAATACATATCATTTTCGAACATTACCCTATACATATAACATAATACAGTATTCTTATCAACTATTCAGTAAACAAAATAGAAGTACAATATTTTTTTTAGAAAACATTTTCTTTATATTAGTGATGTTGCGGATGCAGGTTTTTTGTCATCTGCGGATGCGGACGGACAAGAACTAACACTTTCTTATATGGCACTTGATAACAAAGCTCAGTAGTTAACGCTCTCCATGCCTTTTACTTGCACGTGGCATGCATCTTCTTTCTCTCTCAAACTTCAAGGCCATACCTTTTGAGATAAAAACGCAATTACATGTCTTAATTTCGTATCGTGACTTGCTCTAGCGATACATCCGCATCCGCATCAAAATTCGCATTAATTAATGCCGATGCAGATGAGAATGTGAATATTGAAGCGGATGCTCCGCTGTAGCGGATGCGGATGCGAATATCCGCAACATCCCTACTATATACATATAGGTAAGATTATTATAAACAGTGCCTCATATTACATTTTTTACACTATTACAATCTTTACCAGAATGTTCTTCAATGATACTAAACAACATTTTTTTTTTAATTATATTATAATTCAATTTTTTTTGAGTAAACTATGGTCGAAAATCCACCGAAAATTTCAAAGAAATAATTTACCATTAAAACAAATGCAAACAACAAGAGGAAGAATAACAGATACAATGTTCCAAAAGAAAACAGTTAATAATATTAATTTGTGTCTCTCATTATCTACACTGCACTCAGAAGACAAAACATGATTAGTCTCAGCACATTATAACACACTGGATAAGCAAAAGCAAAAAGGAAATCCAGAGACTAAGCCGCTCAAGCATTCCATGTCACAAAATGTTTTTTCACTTCCATTTTAAATTTTTTCGTCTCTGATATTTTTATTTAAGTTCTCTGTTATTTTTGTAGTTTGTTAAATTCCTTTATGCCCAAATACCGGAAGTGGTGTTGGGCAGCTGCTGAGTTGCATCTCGGGATGGTAAGCACCCCATCATATCTGATGCTATTGAGTGTTTCCGTTTTGTAATTCTTGAAAATTGCCAAAATAGCGTTTATATTAAAAATAGTTTCAAGTGGTTGAACTTTTAGTTCCTTATAAATAAATTCTGTTGGTTAGTCTCTGGGCTTGGTCAGGATGATTTTAATAATTAACTTCTGAACAACAAGTGGTCTAAGAGTGGACGAGTAAACTTCTCCCCACCCCACTATACCATATTGTAGAATTGACTGTGCCAAGGCAAAATAAACAGATCTCAATTCATTAAAACTAAGAACACCTCTCAATGCCAAAAATACATAAATCAATTTTCTCAATCTTTTTGTTGTTTTATCAATTAAAGTTATGAATTTCATGTCATCATCTATTATAATTCCCAAATATTTGGTACCTATTATGAACTTTTTCCAATCTTTTACATTTCAGATGACAGTTATCATTTGAGCAACCCCTTTCGTGGATAATTATGTTACCAAAATTATAATTTTATCTAGTTAAGCTTAATTCCATGAAAACAGTTTTTTTCGGTATTTAAGCTCAACAGCTGGGAGTCAAGATACTTTTTTAAAACAGTCATATCAGCATTAGCATGAGAGACAGCATCTTCTAATGTATCCCCATCCACAACCACGTTTGGGAATTTTTACACGGTGTCATCGGCATATGCGACAATTTCACTTCTTAGTGGCAAGTTAAACATGCTATTGACGTAAATTATAAATAATAGTGGTCCTATAACCGTACCTTGTGGCACACCGTATTGGCTCGTTAATGGCTCACTTCTATCATCTCGAAGTCTTCGAGTCTTGCTGCTCTCTATCTTCAAGGTAGCTCATGAACCATGACAATATTTTACCGCCTACACCCATTGCTCGAATTTGTGCAACCAATTTTACGTGTGAGATACTGTCAAACGCCTTTCTAAGATCTATAAAAATTCCCAAACATTTTTTCCCCTTGTCTAGATTAGAAATAATCAATGATGTAACCTTAGCTATGGCATCATTCGTTCCCACGTGGTTCCTAAAACCGAATTGATTCGACCCGAGTAGTTTATAGTTCTCTAGGTAATTTAATATCTGTTTTTTGACAATTTTTTCAATGATTTTTGAAATATTTGATATCAAGGATATCGGACGGTAATTTGCAATCAATTCAGGATCATCTCCCTTGTACACTGGTACAATTATTGCCTTTTTTTAGGATACGGGGAAAATTACCAGCTTTTAAGCTTGTATTAATTACATGGGACAGCGGTTTCAGCACGAAATCGATATATTCATTTAAAATACTTGCGGTTATGCCTTCGTGTCCAGGAGATGTACCCGTTTTCAGATTTTTTATTATTTCGCGTATTTCCTGTTCCAAAGGCAAGATAAAATCTACAAATGTTTCGGAGTTATAAGCTTCCCGATTATCCGCAAGAGATTGCAAATCCTCACCTATTATGTTTAAAGCTAAACTTTCTCCTACAGAAGTAAAGAAATTATTAAAAATATCGGCACAGCGTTTAGGCTCAACCTCCGAGCTAATACGATTACCACTGTCCACTATGTAGTGAACTTCTGATTAATAATACCTGGTCAGCTATTCTACGTCTAACGGATAGGGACTGCAGGCTATGACACCGTTCAGCATCCTTATAGATATCATTTTTTTTAAAACTTAAATAGTTTAGCATGCTTAAAGTCACCAACACAGGTTGGATTTTCGTCAATTCTGTCTTGTTGTACCCCAAAGCTGGGACGCCACACAGATGAACATTACTCAAGAATACTTCTTAAGGAAGACTTATATAAAAAATCTTAACAACCTCGGGGCTTCTGAGAGGTTTAGTCGTGATGCCTTGGACACATTTTTTTTCGTAACAGCTACGAAATGTCATTCTATCATCAATTACAATTCCCAAATCTTTGACTTCATCGACCTTTTTCAACTCTAATTCGCCAAGATTGTAATGAAACTCGATGGGACTTTTACCTCTTGTGAATCTGATCAAAACACACTTAGATACATTCAAATATAAACAGTTTACTTTGCAGTAGGCAGTCAATTGGTCAAGGTCACGCTGAAATCGTATACAATCATCCATCAATCGAACGCGCGAGTAAACCTTCATATCATCTGCATACAAAATAAATTTACAAAAATTAAAACATGTGTTGATGTCGTTTATATAGATATTGAATAAAGTGGGGCCCAAAATAGAGCCTTGTGGCACTCCAGAAGGGACACCCATCCATTCTAATCTGTGTCCACCGACAACAACTGCCTGTCTTCTATTAATAATATACGAAGAGAACCATCTGAATAAGTCCCCACATATGCCCATATTTTCCAGCTTTGCTAACAGAATCGAGTGGTTCACCTTATCGAATGCCTTACTATAATCAGTATAAGAGGCGTCCACTTGGCCACCCCGCTTCATTCCATCAACCACATAAAGAGAATGAGATTTGTAGTGTTCCTCGCACAAATCCATGTTGTGTCGCTAAATTCCTAACTTTTACTAAAAATACTCTATCTGAGATGACCTTCACTATAGTTCCGTAGACCCAATTTCGTTGATTTATCGGCCTAAATTCTTTCACCAAAAATTCTCTCCCTTATCATTAGTGATATTTTCTTATTTTTTTAATAACTTCACTTTGTGATTTTTATGTCTTCAAGTCCTCTTCTTGATTGCGCCATGTAATATTCCAGTGTTCTCAAATTTGTTAATATTAGAAAAGAAACAAGTTATTATAATTTATAATTCTATTCTTAAATTACTAGCTTATACCCGTCATGCTTTACGTTTTTGATTCCGATTGTCAGGCTTGATCGGTATATAGGTAATAAACAGGTTCTAGTCTAGCTTCCCATTGCTTAACAGACCTCTATAACTGACATAAGCACAGAAAAAGAAGAATGACACTTTTACAATATTTGTTTTACCGACCTCATAATATTATACGAACCTACTGACATAATTTGCAAGTTTTCATAGAGAGAGAGAGAGAGCTCTGTGGTTTGAATCTTAGCTACATTCCCTAATGTGTGATAATTAATTAGGCTCTCCACCCATAGAGGGTGGTTTGCGCTATCTGTCAAACTTCAAAATGGAGGAATCATTTTGCAAATTTTTTCATTAAATCTTTATTTATTGATAATAATAAGATTTGAATAACATTTATATGTATAACAAATCAATCTACAATTATTTTATTACATTTTCATACCGTAATACCAAGATTCTATTCAACGTTTACACGAGTAATTTTGTTTCCAAGAGATGGCTTACTGTCTTTTTGAGAAATTTGTATGAAGATCCTAAAAAAATAGAGTTTTTTAAATAGCTCTAAATATATTAAAGTTAATGCAGCAAATTGTATTTAAGAACCTTCTCAAGCAAATTGCACCGATCTGCGCAGATTCATATCTGACGTAGCATTTGTATTTTGAGCGTGATGTTCACATATACGATAGAAAGCACACAAACATTTCTGAATTATTATGTAGATTTACGATGATATTATAAAATAATCACATGTCAAAAAAATATGTCTACGCCGGTCTACGCTCATTCCAAGAGCTCTCTATCCAATTAAACACAATATCCCAAAAGAAAAGGTACAATATCAATATTTTACATACCTACTACACCGACGCCGTAAAATCTGAGGGATAAAAATATAATATACGATGTAGGTATCTAAATTTGTATGAAAAAAAAGGCAACGTTGTAAGACGCCTGAGAGTACGTAGTATAAAACGAGTTTGTATATTGAGAGCGCTTGATGATTGTAGAATAAAAGGACTTTGGATAGTTACTAGAGTGAAAAAAATACCCATATGGCGCCCTACCATGGTTTGGTTTAATGAAGCCGCATTAATAGCAAGATGTATATATATATATATATATATATATATATATATATTATGTATACATACTAATTTGAATTTTATAGTTCAGATTTCCACCACTGGCGCTACTAGTCGCTTTGTATAGAGCCATCTATGTGATATAATTGTAAGCCCGGTTTCAGCCCACATTTTTTAATGGGCGTTTCAATGTTTTTTGGAATAGGTAGATACTAGGTAGGTATTTAAATTTTGATGTTGTAATGTTGGTTTTATGATTTGTCATCTAAATAATTACTTACATTTTAAATTAATACAAACATCTTCAAGCATTTGGCCAATCCGCTGAGCTTTCTTACTATTTCTATTTATGATCCTTTAATTCTTTGAATTCGCTACAGTATTTCTATGGATGTTTCCATCATAATTGTATGTAAGTGATCTTAAATAGTTTAGATCACTCTAGCCCTTAGCAAGGAAGTAATGGACAATATCAAAATTAAAACAAAATATTTAATTTAACTTTCATATCAATCATTTTATTTTCCTTTTTTTCGAATATAAATTAGACACATAGGTATTTTAAAACTATAAGCCACTTTTTTCAAAGGCAAACACTTTAATAAAGCTGACATCCAATAAGCTGAACTGCTCAAATATAATTATAAAATAATCGAAACGTAATCGTAATAATATGAAAGTTAGTTCAAAAGTGCAAAAAATAGAGATTCTTTATTAATATATTATTATTTTTAATATATTGAAATAAATAAACAATTTTATCAAATTTACGTATTTTTCTTTAAATACAAAGTTAAAAGAAAAAAAGGGTTTTCAAAAATGTAAACTTTTGACAAAAAATAATGCAATATTACAAAATAAATAAAAAAAAAGTTGTGCTTAAATCTAAAAACTAAATTTTAAAACAATAATGTATATTGTATAATATCAATTTAAGTCAACAATTTGATACACAAGACATTTTTTTTTTTTTTTCATTTTTCATTTTGTGTATGATAATAATATGATGGATTTCGAAGAACATTTAGCTCGGTTGATTGTTGACTAGTGAGTAAGGTTTAAACTCTACAGTGAGACGCTGCGATGATATTTTTTTCAGTTGAGATTCTCTTTATATAAAACTATAGTGAAACTTTTAAATTTAGGTACCTAATATTTTCTCCATAATTATTTTTATTACCAAAAAAAAACTAGAAACGCTTAGGCAGTGAGAACTGGAGTGCTTTTAAATTTGTTTTTTTTTTTCAAGTTACGCAGTCTATTATAATATTTAACGAACGAGGATTTCGTATTCTTGGAATCCAAGTTCCTCTCCTCCGTAAGAGATGTAGCAGACGCCGTGGGATCCCTGTACTTTTCCAGTTGTCAAACTGCCCTCGTGGGAGACTCTTCCGACAAAGAGAGGTTCGCCGTCTTCAGTTTCACCTCCAGGAACTGCGTTGGGGGGAATGTTGGTCCCACTTGAGGGTACCCATGTACCAGCACAGTCGCAAAGAACCTGAAAGCAAAATAATTTTATCAATAAGGGGGCGTTCAAGTATTACGTAACGCAATTTTCGAAGATTTTTTACCCCCCCTCCCCCCCATGTAACGCGCCGTAACGTTTTTCTGTACCCCCCCTCCCCCCCCCCCTAAATGTTACGTAACACTCTGGAAGTGACTATTTTTACTGAACTCTCGTATAATACTATTTATTATGTTCCATAAATTTTTCTTTATTTTTTCTTTTGATGTTTTTCAAATTTCATGGTATTTTTTTGACATAGATGCGTTGGAAAGTCAGCATGAGGCCTTTATAGGCCAAGAACAGTTGATTATGTAAATCCCCCGCTTTTGTGGACATTACAGTACCTATCTACAAACTCACTAACAACGCTCACTACAAGCAATTTGTGTTTATGCGTACTGCGTGTTTAAAGCACTAACGAATACTAACAACGAAAATAAAATAAAAATGACGTAAGTATAATACAGTCGAGGGATTCCCCGTAAAAAATAAAAGAAAAGGTTTGCTAACTTAGGAGAGCGAAATGACAATTTCGACATACAATGCAATCGAGGGACTCCCCGTAAGACGTAATCGAAAAAGGTTGCTTTTTACGCAGAGCAATAAAATTACATACAGTAGAATTGAGGGACTCCCCGCATTACATAAACGAAAAATCGAGGGACTTCCCGTAAAACATTGTCCAAAAGGGTTGCTAACTTCGGAGAACAAAAAAAGATGTACATTACAATCGAGGGACTTCCCGTAAAACATAAACGAAAAGGGTGTCCAACTTGGAAGATTTATTTCACAATTTTTTTTTATTTAAGAAAAAAACGTTACGTGACGCATTGTTCGAACCCCCCCTCCCCCCCTTGTAACACACAGTAACGTTTTGCAAGACCCCCCCTCCCCCCCAAATTGCGTTACGTAATACTTGAACGCCCCCTAAGGTTTAGTATTCATATTTTTATACTATTAAACGGTAAGATATTTTGTCGGATTGAATTTCAATAAAAAATCACAATATGTTAAATTTTATATGAAGTAATTTAGAGAAAATGTAGGTATAATCCAAGATTGTATTTTGACTTTCCAACTAAAATTTTGTTATTTCATGTAAGTATAACACACCACATTCACCAATTATTTCAACTTTTTTCTGGGGGTTTTACCAAATTCTCACATTGGTCAAATTGTTTGTTAAGATGAAGGGCTTCTGTAGGTAATTATTATTTTATGAAATATTCAAATTTTATTTTAATCCATAATACAAAAAGTATTATATAAAAAAATTGTTATGTGAAAATCTCTTGAATATGTCAATGAAAGCTCGTAAAAGCACTCAGACTCGTGTTTTTTACTGTGAAAATGCAACTACCAATATTATTTGAGTAGTTCATTTTATCATTTTTGATGATGTCTTTTCGAATCAAAATATGATCATACGCTATTTTTATTTGTAGTTTTACTGACCTGGTATTCATCTTTGCCATGCTCACCACCTCCCCATGCTACATAGCATACACCATGAGCCTGAACAAGCTTTCCTGGAATCAGGGCACCTTCGTGTTGTGCCCTTGCTACGAACACAGCTCCACCATCTTCGCCTCCAACAAAGGCACCAGGAGGAACTTCTCCGCCTCTGGCATCAACCCAACATCCACCTCCCATTCCAGAGGAGGTATAGGCTGCGGGGGCGCTAGCTCCAAATGAGGGTGGCACTGATAGAACAAAAGAACTTAATAAAATTAACGAATTGAACGTGCATTCTTGGTGGAATTATTTAAATAAAATAATTTAAATGAAACAATTGATTTGTTATTCCACTATATTTATTTACCTTTACCTTTTACCTTTTATTCCACTATATTTATTTACATTTACCACTATATTTATTTACCTTAGGTAAATAAATATAGTGGAATAACAAATCAATTGTTTCATTTAAATTATTTTAAAAGAACTTAAGTCAAAGACAATAAAAATAAAAATTGACGGAACAATAATGTGCCCATAGATTTTTGAAATGTTTATTGAAATATAAAACAAATGCACCCAAATGCTTTTTTTTTTATTAAATGATGATAATATCATCAACTTTGAACAATCGAAAGGGGTTTTTTGAATTGTTAATTTGGGTGAAAATATAATAATTATTTAGGCATAGTTTGGTAGGGCACATAAGCAATGATTCAAAGCTGGGAAATATATTATATAAATATTTTTTTAAATTAAGTATAATAATACAAGGAATTTGATCAGTATTAGTTATATTAAAGAATGTTTTTAAATATTAATTCATTAGCACAGTATTGTTTAAAAAAAAAGTATTAAAAGCTTATCCTAATAATAAATTTGAAATTAAGAATGACAAACACATAGGTACATGCAAGTAAAAAAAAATAATTAAACAGTAGCATTATTTCCATTGTTACTCTGACATTAAGCAAAGCTTGTTTTAAGAAAAAGGCGTATTATGCTAGTCATCCAGGATCGAACCAACAACATCTGGCAAGAAAGTAATACAAAAACTACAACCAGTATTGAAATTAATCAAACAATAGCAACATATGACTTTTTAATATTAATTATGTAAATAAATAAATAAGCTTTCCCAAATATGAACTTAGGCCCCGTCCGCACCCGCACTGCGAAATTTCACCGCATGGATTTTTTTTTCGCAATTCTGTAACACATTGAATCTTATGAGAGTGTTCGCACTTGCGGTAAAAAAATCGCGCGGGTAAAAAATTCTGTGATTTGATACAAATTGTACGCGATTATTAATTTTGATCACGGAATAAAATCCGTGCGGTGAAATTTCGCAATGCGGACGGGGCCTTAGTGTGAACAATTTGATAGTAAAAACGTTCACCAAAAGACGATCGATTTTCGAATCCCCAATCTATTTTAAAATTCTAAAATATGTTTGACAGGTCAAAAATCTCAAGATCACTGCTACTAATGTAAATATGTATTGAAAGTACCTAAAATGTTTTATTGGAGACTATTTACTTTTATAATATGAAAATATTACACAACATTTATGCACTAGAAGCTTTGGTCTAATGTGGTTACACAAATCCAACACAATGGACCCTTCAATCTGGCACCCCTGTAATCCGCCTCACTTATCATTGTTGATGGTACTTAAAACTTTCAGCAGATCTACAGATTATAGGAATAATCTACTTCTGAGAGCCATATAAAAAGACATGTGAAAGTCTTGGTTTTTGCTCTTTGTCAATCTTGGATAGCGTTGACCTCATAAACTATCACATTGTCCAAAATAATGATTGCTTAGAAAAAGAAGGTGCTCCTAAAGTTATGCGATTTATCATTTAACCACAAGGTAGAATAAAATCAAAGTTAAAATTCAAAGAGATTAGTTACGTACCATCTAAAAGCAATTTATTGTTGTTAGTTAGTTGGTAAGCATGAAAAAATTAACACAATTAATTTGCATGGATAATATTAATCATAAATCTTTCACCAAAAAAATTAGTTTGATAAAAAGAAACCCATGAGAAGGAAGATATCGCTTGGTTGTAAAATATCTTTTGGTTTCAATGCAGAGCAGGATAACAGATATTTGTGGTCAGAGCAATGTAAACCAAAGCTACATATATTGTTGTCTTTCTTTCTATGAAACAAGTACATTGCAATATAGTATGCAAAACATGTGAAAGTCATGAATAGGCGATAATCATATTAGTCATAGCAATAGACATGACTTAGCGATGGAAGCAATAAACTTTTTGTCAGATCTGACTTAAATCCCTGATATTACTCATTTTCTTTTGATGAAAATTCAGTACTTATACCATTCCAAAGGGTAAAAAGTATGATTTTAATATGGATTGAAAAAAATAAACTAAAAATAATTACATAATATACATAGGAGATTAAGTATTTTTACACATAGAAGTTTTCATAGAAAGATGACATAATACAATACGACACTTATCAGATGAAATAAACAATAAAACCAATCATTTTACAACACACCAAATCTTTAGAAATCAAATTAAAAATGTTATGATGACTATTGTTAATTTCTAGAAGACATGTTCCACATCAAGAAGTGAAATGATGACTCAAGTTGGCTGAACTCTAACCTCTACTACTCTCCGTGGATCTAACTCCTAAATCTGCCGACTTGCAAGGAACTCTCCAAAGACCTTTGGAGCCCCAGCCGGTGCAAATACCAAAATGTGTGACGGGGAAGGGATTCTCATCCGTCCATTCCATGACAACTGGACCGGAACCAGTACCGGCTCTTACGATAACTCTGCCGGCCTTCCATTGAATCAGAAATTTCCTCATTTGTGCCGCATCGCAGATATTTTCAGTATCCGCCACAACCTTGATGTGTAAAAATTGTTTGACGATTAGACATAAGTTTATTGCCATACTAAAAATATTTCAGTGGGTTGTCATTAAAAAAAAAATATTAGATAAATTTGAATTTTGAAATATTTTTACTTATAGCAATTACAATTTATATTAAACAAACCTTGTCAGGTTTTTCGCGCCTGTATCTAATGACGGATTTAGTGTTTTTCCAACCACCGAGTATAACCTCGTACATAGGGTCAGTCTCCATCTTATCACTGGTCAAAGCAACGTGACAATCGTGTGGGCCGCAGAACTCAAACTCCAGATGTCCAGATAAGGCGGGGGTGAAAGTGTATCGGAGAGAGTCGTCTGTGTTTATTTCTTGTCGGTCTAGTCAATTTAACAGATGAAGATTATATGAAATGAAAATTGAAGAAATTGAAGAAAAGACTCTTAATTTTTTTCTATTTTTCCCAAATGTATTTTAAATAAATAATTCATGTTTTCGACCGTAACTAATTGGTGGAACATATTTTAATGATAAAAAATGTTTTGTTATTTCCACAATTTTTATTATGTTAAGCGATTTCCAAAGATCGAACGTCTTCATCCTCAGGTTAGTTGAAGTCTTCAAAAACTGTTTAAAGTAGATAATTAAAATTATGGAAATAACTAAATAGGTATTTTATTACCATTACAATATGTATTTTAAATAAAATCATAATATAAAACAAAAATTACAAATTAATCAAAACAAAAATCCCCAAAAACACAAAATAGGTTTAACATAAAAAAAACACCATATTGGAAAATAACGTACTAACCGATTATAACCCAATTCACCACTTTTTTCAAACCCTACAGATTTTGCTTTTCAGTTATGAAAATACCTCTATAAATTTTTTAGACACTTTCAAAGTTTATTTACAAAATTTTACAAAGCATGTGGGTACATTGGACATGATAATATTAGAAAAATTGCCTTACCTTCAATCTTCCACGTGCCTGAGGCACCCCATCCTGTGCAAACACCAACGTGGGTGATGGGGAATGGTTCTGGATCCTCCCAAGAGATGAATGGGGCAGCCTCTCCTTCCCTGCCGGCCATGATGACGCCGTCAGACCATCTCACCCAGAAGGCCCTGAACTCGTCACCGTTGAGGATTCCTCCGGTTTCAACTTCGACTTTGTCTGGTTTTTCACGGTTGCGTCTGATGACACTTTTGGTGTTTCCCCAACCTCCAATGAATACCTAAAAATAAGAACATTCTGTAATTAAGGTGAACCAAAATTAACGAACGATTAGACAAAAATATGTCTGTTTTTCATTATTTGAGCATTGAATTGCCTTCTCAATGCACACATATTTGTGGGATTGTTGGTGACAGACCTCTGACTTTGAATAGCCCCATAACAAAAGAAATCTTTTGATAAATCACACCATCAAGGAGACTCATTCGTTTCACCAAAACAACAAAGTGTATGGTCGTAATTTGTTTGGAGGACAACGTTAAATCACAACAACTAACTTTTTCGAATTGTGGTCATTTTTACTAACCTTAAACAATCAAATATCATATGAGATATTAAACAAGGTTGCCAAGCTGCAGGAACAACCCATTTAGGGGCGATAGGCCAAATAAAAAAGATGAAGAAGAAATGACAGATACAATACATAGATAACATACATACGAAAGAGAAAAAAGAATGAATGAATAATTAAAAACAGAGTGAATGATTTACAAAATAGTTATATTAGGACACAGGCTTAAGAGTAGGGAAGAGGAAATGCCATATTTGATTATGTTTTTGAAATTAGTACCTACATACATAGGAAAATAATTAATTACTGATAATTTACCTCAACCATTGGGGTGGTTTCTTGTGGTCCTGATGTCAGAGCAATATGAGCATCATTGGCAGCACGTACCATAAAGCTGACGGACCCTGAGTTGATGGGGTAGAAGGTATAGCAGAGGTTGTCATCGGTAGCACAATCTGTAAAAAGGAATTAAGTATAACACATTAAAAACATCTAAAGAATATATATTTTTTATCCAATTAAGTATAAATGATTCAGACAAAATTGCATTAACAAAAAGAACGAGAACATGATTATTAATAGAATAATAATTGTTTACACCTACAAGTTTTGAATAGAGTGCATTTATTTCTCGCTGACCAAACTAAATATGAGCTAGCTATTCCAAATGGAATCAACATCAATTTAAGCTACAGATATAGGAACTCACTTATTGTGAGCAACAGGCAAAACTCTATCTACATTACTATTACAGATCACTGATCTTCAACCTTCGTCTTTAGATGGTAACGTTCAATTTCCTGACACATCAAGATGAAAACAAGAAAATGATTAGAACTTTAGGCAATCAAAAAGGAACTACGAAGATTATAAATTAACATAACCTATATTTTATTAACTGGGTATTTTAAATTGGTGGAATATAACATTTTTAGTCTATGACAATTTTTTGTTATAGTTAAAGGCAATATTTTAAAAATCGAATGATGGTTGGGTTTTTTTTTTAAATCTTTTCTTTCGTGAAATAGCTTTTGACATTCATAAACTTCGCGCCAAAAACGTAATTCTTAGCATAACGTATAAAAAAGATGGCGGCTGACTGATGCTCGCAAATATTTGCACGCAATTCTATTATTTTGTTATTCAACAGTAAGCATGTCCGTATATGAAACCTTGGCCATGAAACTGTTTATGTAATGCGTACATTATTTTCGGCGCCGAGTTGATAAAAATCAATACAAAGTTGTAATAGGTTGAGCTATAAAAATGTCTGTAGATATTATGGAATCGTTTATGTATTTGGGTATCAATTTAGCCCACAATATGGAGCTCATCACCACTCTGAACGGAAATAATTCATTATAATATTTTCGTGATATTATAGTGGAAATTTTCTATGATTTATTCAGTAATGACAATAAATTAATACCGATTTGAAATTTCTATTTTTATAGACCGCGTTGAAATTTTTTTTTTGTAGCACCTGAATTATGATCTAGCAACACTAACTATAAAATACTGATTATTAAAATTTATTATAACTTTTAAATTCCTACCTACTTCGAAAACAAAAATAGATAGGCAGGTACTTACTCAACTACAAGGAAAACGTTATGAGTTATGAGGTTAAAGTTTATATTCTATTATTATTACTCTTTTATTATGTAGTTAAGTATATGAAGTGCATTTTTATTATGGCAACACTGATGCTCATTCATAATTTTTATTAGGGCATGAAAGACTTGGGATTTATTCATTGAATGTTGAATGTAAATGTATTATTGTGTACTTCTTGCTTATACTTATATCTACTAAATACCTACACTCACCCATTCCATGTGTTTTTCACTACTTCTGACTTGAATTTGAAGTATAATTATTATCAAACTCATATTTATTCCTTCGCTTACTTTCATATCACATTCTTATAATATTATGCTTAAAATTCTTAAATACATCTGGAATTTGTGTAGATATTAACAAAATCATATTTATTTCTTCGCTTACTTTCATATCACATTCTTATAATATTATGCTTAAAATTCTTAAATACATCTGGAATTTGTGTAGATATTAACAAAATCATATTTGTTTCTTCGCTTACTTTCATATCACATTCTTATAATATTATGCTTAAAATTCTTAAATACATCTGGAATTTGTGTAGATATTAACAAAATCATATTTATTTCTTCGCTTACTTTCATATCACATTCTTATAATATTATGCTTAAAATTCTTAAATACATCTGGAATTTGTGTAGATATTAACAAAATCATATTTGTTTCTTCGCTTACTTTCATATCACATTCTTATAATATTATGCTTAAAATTCTTAAATACATCTGGAATTTGTGTAGATATTATCAAACTCATATTTATTCCTTCGCTTACTTTCATATCACATTCTTATAATATTATGCTTAAAATTCTTAAATACATCTGGAATTTGTGTAGATATTAACAAAATCATATTTGTTTCTTCGCTTACTTTCATATCACATTCTTATAATATTATGCTTAAAATTCTTAAATACATCTGGAATTTGTGTAGATATTAACAAAATCATATTTATTTCTTCGCTTACTTTCATATCACATTCTTATAATATTATGCTTAAAATTCTTAAATACATCTGGAATTTGTGTAGATATTAACAAAATCATATTTGTTTCTTCGCTTACTTTCATATCACATTCTTATAATATTATGCTTAAAATTCTTAAATACATCTGGAATTTGTGTAGATATTATCAAACTCATATTTATTCCTTCGCTTACTTTCATATCACATTCTTATAATATTATGCTTAAAATTCTTAAATACATCTGGAATTTGTGTAGATATTAACAAAATCATATTTATTTCTTCGCTTACTTTCATATCACATTCTTATAATATTATGCTTAAAATTCTTAAATACATCTGGAATTTGTGTAGATATTAACAAAATCATATTTGTTTCTTCGCTTACTTTCATATCACATTCTTATAATATTATGCTTAAAATTCTTAAATACAACTGGAATTTGTGTAGATATTAACAAAATCATATTTATTTCTTCGCTTACTTTCATATCACATTCTTATAATATTATGCTTAAAATTCTTAAATACATCTGGAATTTGTGTAGATATTAACAAAATCATATTTGTTTCTTCGCTTACTTTCATATCGCATTCTTATAATGATGCTTAAAATTCTCAAATACATCTGGAATTTGTGTAGATATTAACAAAATCATATTTATTTCTTCGCTTACTTTCATATCACATTCTTATAATTATGCTTAAAATTCTCAAATACATCTGGAATTTGTGTAGATATTAGGATAACAATTTCTAAGCCCTTTGTTTGTGTTAAGATAAAATTTAAGTTATAAAATTGTTTGATTTTTTTATTAAAAATATAATAAAGAGCTGAATTTGGGAATATAACAAACAACGAATAAGAAGTACCTATAAGTTAGTAGAAAAAAAAACAAATTAAGCGAATTCCTTGACCCGTGACAGAATTTGAAACAAGAGATCCACTACGATTGTTTAATTCAGGGGAAGCCAACAGACGGCCCGCTGGCTGCCTACACCTTTTTAAAGATCCCCGAAAACAAAATCACTAATGATGCGTGAAAAGATGTGATAAAGAAAATATCAAGTTCTCAGTCTACAAAAAATGTAAGTACCTACCTATTAAGAGGGTTGAAATGTAATACGGAAATAATAAGTAAGTATGCTCTGATGCAGTTCCAATAATATTATTTATTAGAAATAAGTGTGCGTTTACACCAAACAAACACAGAGCCGAATCAAGAAACAGAGCATACTTTCTTTTATGGTTGATATTGGACACCACGGAAACAATAACAAGCAAGAACTGATCATAACAACGATCAATAAAATATACCCTTTTTCGAGCTCTGGCTCTATGTTCGTTTGGTTTAAATGCACCTTATGGCCCACGGAACTATAATTTTTGTGTACCTACCTACTACCAAAGAGGTCAGCAAGTTCATTTGGGTTTGCCACCCCTACTTGAATACTTACCTACGTTCTTATTGTGAGAAAATAATTGCAAATCCTACGCCTCTACACTACAGGCAAACTGGGAGGATACGAATATTTACATAACGCCATGTCTTTGTCTCTATAGATGAAAGCTAAGTGAAAAGAAACCCACTCTTTTCTATACATAAAAATTGTCTTCACTAATCAGATACCATTTTCTTATTGAGCTTCTTGTTGTATGAAAATAACGGAGGATTAGAGGCGTTCAGTTTTCAGAGTAAACAACATGATTGGGTCGCGATCCAATAATGAGGAAACGAAGAAGCAGCGTGAGAAGGCTTCAGATGTTGGTGGTTTATTGGCCGGAAATGGTGTGAATCTAATTCGACTCATGTAAGGCCAAGTCAGAACTCATGTCGTAAATAAAAAAGGTCGAGTTTACTTATTCTTGATGGTTGTTGGGGAATATTCACAGTAGCTGTCCATGATTTAGGATGAATGTGAAGTTGTCCATAAAACTCAGAGAAAACCCCTTTTTATCAGTATTTTAATAAGACCCTCTAATACGGATCATTTATTCTAATATTGATATCAAAATTAGTCAAAATTTGATCAAGACTGTAGTCCGTTTGGTGTGTGGTGCTGTATGGCTACGAAACATGGACTATCTGTGGTGTTACAGACGCATGGCCAGAGTTTAGTGGACGGAGCACATCACCAATGACGAGGTGCTGAGCAGCGTTGGAGAAAGAGAGTAACTCATCTACAGAATTGAACAACGAGGTCAACTTTGATAGAGCACAATATCCGGCACCCAGGCCTGCTTTTGACCATCTTCAAAGGAATAATTAAGCAAGGAATTGCGGAGGTCACCCTAGAAACAGCTTCTTGGAAGATGAGATTGGATTGCGCTGTAGCTCGTATGCAGATGATGAGGCTGGCTGAAGACAGAAAGGCGTGGAGACTGAGACTGCTTGGAACAGCTACGGATTGAGACCCGAAAAAATTAGACCACTAATTCCATAGTCCATGTTTCAATGCCCGTAAGTAAGAGCAGAGTTGTACCCGAATTCCAGACCAGACAATTGGAGCACTCCATGCATGACCAACACCATACACCAGGCAGGTACTACTCCGCATTAATCACTTTTTAACAACACAGATATACTCTGCCACGTCATACTAACTATCATACATCGCGAATTATTTCAAACACAATTCAATCTTAATATGCTCCATCTGTCATAATTACATGCCTTTATACAAGATTCTAGTAAGCTAGGTGCTAAAACTTAGGCACTCTAAAACTTTTTGTAAACACCACGCAAAAAATTAAGACAAAATGTCATATTCCATACAAAACAAAATTAACTGAAAATGAATTCGTTCCGGCTTAAATTAGTTAAAATATTAAAATAACGCATCTTGTTCTGAGCCATTCTGAAAGATTCTATAGCTATGTGGGAAGTTATTGAAAAATCAAAATAAATAAGAATACGCTAAATTAAACGTGATAATAGTCAAAATGTCAGCTAAAGAAACTTTAATAAAAATCATAAATGCGCGCTAACGAGTTAAGTAAGTGTATAGTATTATTGTTTGTGACGCGTCAAAGTTAACTAAACAAAATAATGCGCAATAGCCAGGCAATTAGGAAGGTGCCAGGTGTATGAATACTCGACTATATTCTTTATGAAAGTACAACAGGTATTCGTGTTACTTGAGCACCACGAGCCTAATTTAATTTTAAACAACAAAAATGAAATGCTTGGAGTTAAATTTAGAAACACCTGCCTATATTCAACAGTCTTGCTTCAATCTTATATTTAACCCTTTAACCGACACTAGCAACGTATTGGTTCACCACTCATCATGCTACCTGATGAAGTTTTGATATTTTTCTAAAGTAGGTACATAATAGGATAAATTGTGTGATATTAAAATTTAACAAAATTGTTATGGCATCAATCTTATCGTCAAGAAAAAAGGACCAACGCCCACCCGCCCAGTTTTAAAATAAATTTATTTATTAATTTATTAAATAATGAAATAATTACTAAGGGAGGCTGTTTATTTTTGTCTCGTTATTTCTAGTTAAGATTATTATTTTTTCTTTACTGTAAAATGTTTTTTTTTAATTAGGTAATAGGTATATGCATTGATTGGTTGGTTACATGATTAGATTTTAAGAAGTACTTCCCCAGAACAGACATTGTTTATTGGCGCAGTAAATTCCAATAATGATAGGTATTAACTGATTGTTGTAAGTTGTAATTGTATCAATAATGGAAACAAATAAATAAATAATAAAATAATAAATGTTATACTTAATAGAATAGAGCAATACAAACTTGGATAAAAATGGAGATTTATAGAAACAGTAAAATCAAACGCATAAGTGCGGGCGTACTCTCTTATGCGTTGGGTTCCTAGGGAGCGGCCGTCATCTGACAAGACGGCGTCTTTCAAAATTATATGACAATGTTTTTCGTTACTATGGAAACCATATTGGCAATGTTCTCAACTGACATATTCACCGCCGTTTATTGTAGCGACGTATCCGTAGGAACCCAGACCATTATAGAAAAATATTTTGCCCGCACAGAAGCGGGCGTACTCTTTGATGGAGAAATATTTTTGCCCGCACTGGAGCAGGCGTACTCTCTTATAGAAAAATGGACAAGGCCGTACAAACCGAGATGTTAAAATGTTTGGGGTGTGAATACGACGTTTAGATAGCTTTTGTACCTATGACAACTGATAACACGCAGTCAGACTGTCACACAGACGTTATTACATTCTTTTTAATCAAGTTATGTATCTGCAAACAATATTAATGGATGACTAGGTACTTGATATCCCACTAAGGGTAAAACGATAGCTGGGGGTCTCCTAGGTATAGCTATGTCTACCGACTACTGTACAGTAAATGACCGGTTGATATGCGGTTTTTGTACGAACGCATATCTGTATTATAGATTGCGACCAAATATAATATTAATTTTAAAATTATTTTAAGACGCATGAAAAGATGCGGGTATGTCAACTAGTAAATAAAGTCGGTCCTCGTTTGAAGATAATAATCTTTTTAGATCTTTTGTCTCCTCGATGTTTTTAAAGTTTTATTGCAATTTTTATCAGCCCTTGAATATCAGTTTTCGCACTTGTTTGTTATCGCAGGATTATAAAGGTTTTTTGTATGCAAAATATTAGAAAGTCGCCGTCGTTATAATTGTTATTTTTTTAGTACATGCAAGGTGGTCCGTACCGATCTTTTATTGTTTGCATGTCTGCCGCCAGAAGTATTAAGATAAGGACATCGGGAATATAATTAACATTTGAATTTTAAAAATAGTCATCCTTAGAACTCCGTGAGGAGCGGATCGCGTATAGTCGTCGACGGGATTTCGTATGGAGCGCATCTCCAGGTTTTCGGTTTTGAGTTTGTAAAGTAAAATTGGTTATCGAATGTTTTCAAGATGTAGATTTTAAATTGTTTGCCTCGGACGGCATTTGTATAAAGTTATTTTAAAAGCATTAATTTAGTTTGATCGGTTTGGGTCGTAATAAGGTTCCGCGTATGACGTAGAGTTCGTAAAGTTTATTGTATCGCAACGCCGTGAATTAAAGTCGCGAGATAGAGTCGCGCCGCGAAGTAATGTCGCGAGAGATTGTTCTTTGTATTATAGTGCATGTTAGCTTTAATTGGGAAATGGTTATGGGCAATAATAATGTCGTATGTGTTTATTTGTATGTCAGTACGGATTCAGTCTTTTCCCAAGCTTTAGAAACGCGACTGCGTAAGGTTTTCGTAATAGGTAATGATTTGAGTATTGATAAAGTAATCGGTATTTTGTCCGTGCGAACATTGTTCCCTCCAGAGCGGGTGTGATGATGTGGCGGTGGAGGAGGCTAGAAAAAGACTATTCTGTACGTAGTTTACAGGTTCCTCCATCGAAGGAGCAGAGACGCAGGTTCCAGAAATGTAATTGGTGAGTCAATGCCTTAAAAGTATTATTAGTAGAAAATACATCAAAGAACATTTTTACCAAGTTAATATGTGAAAGTGTCAAAGATAATGTCGCGTCTGTAAAGTATAAAGTAGTTTATATTGTAAAGCTAGCCGGAAGTCTAAGTAAAGCGCCTGTAAAGTAATGTGTAATGAATAAATTGAATTTAAAGTCTCATGCTCGGTATTGTAAAGTTTAGGCGCTCGCGAATTTAAATTAAATCAAAAGTAATTAAAATTAAAAGTAATTTAAAGTGTAAATGGAGCGGTACAATAAACACATAGAATTTTTTTTCTAAATTTAAAAATAAATACTTTAAAGTAGGTACCCACGCGTTTATTATTTTTGGTTATTTGATTAACAATATAGTTGGACACTTAAAATTTTGAATTTGAATTATGTTTGGAACAGGTTTTTGTTTTATTTTATTTTCTTTTCATCAAACGGAAAAAAATACAGAGAAATGAACACGGTTGGTGTTTGAAATTGATTATTATTTTATTTTTTGAAAAAAACAAAGTGGAAAATGTAATTCATGGCATACAGTGCTCTGTATGGATAATTTGTTTTGTTGGACTAAACATACATTAGGAGAGTTTTCTTAATATTTTGGTGGAAATTTGTGTAATGAAGATTGGTCATATCGGATAGAAATGGTGGGCAAGATATATAAAACAAAACTATAACGAAGAATTGGGCAACACGACAGAAAAATTGATTAGTATAGTTTTATAATTTTTTTGTTCTTGTTTTGTTTTTAATCTATTAAATAAGTTTTGTGTTAATTTAGAATTTGTTATTTTTTTACCTACAAAAAAACCAAAAAGACAGCCCTAGGTAACCCACCCCAACTGAGCTAAGCTGGATGGCTGGAGCCAATGATGGTTGGCCAAGATTCTCGCTCCATTATGGCGCCCAACTAATGTGGCTGTAATCTGAGATGCTGCATGGACCTTGGGTTCTTTTTGGTTTTGGTTGTAGTACCTAATTACAATTTTTGTGTTATATCTGTTGTGCCTTTTTCAGCCCGAATATTATACATAACTGAGAGGGCAAACTTTAACTTGACGACCTGTAATCTGTAATAGAAGGCTGTTCGAGGCATTCAGTGGTATGTACCTGCTATATTATTATATCAACTGTATCGACTGCTCTTGTCCACGATTTGGTATCACCTATTAATTGCTAGTGAGCTATAATTTGAGATTGTGATAGGTACTTGTATATGAAAACTCTCTTAATTGTGTTGATATTTTCAGTAGCTTAGTGTTGGTTTCTTGTTAGATATAAATTAGCATTTTATTTAGTAAACTATCGTTCTGGGAAAGTATTCATTAGCTAGAATTAGTAAGGGCTATTTTCGTTGTGATAGTTTAGTTATTTTGTTTTGATAAAGATGGAGTTGCTGGAATCTTGTTTACCTTCGGATGATGACAAAGTATCTGAAACACACGGACCAACATTCCAGACAGCAAGATCCTTAAAGAGAAAGTATGCCAAACGAACTACTAAATCTAAATTAGCTATTGTCAAAAAAGTAGACCCGAGTAAGTGGAAAGTTAGTTTTAGTGGGGTCGAAAATGCTAGGGATTTTTTAATCAGACTAGAAGAATTAGCCGAGGTATACAACGTGCAATTAAATGCAATTGTCAAATTTATGCCTGTTTTATTATCAAATTTTGCCTTAGTATGGTATCGCACAATAGATCATAATTGTGAATGGGTAGAGTTTAAGAAAATTTTTCTTGAACAATTTGAAGGAGAGGGAAATCAGCGAAAACTGAAATTAGAAATTCTTTCGACTTCCCAAAAGCAAGGCGAGTCGGCATCCGAATTTATTCTTTGGCTAATGTCTAAGAATAATATGTTAGTTAACCGTTTCAATGACGCAGAGTTAATAGATGTGGCGACACACGGCCTACACCCCAAGTATGCCAGTGTTATTGTTGCCTCCTCCGTTACAGATTTGAAGCAATTAATGAGGGTTTGCTGTAAATTCGAATCAGCGTTTATTCGTGTGAGTGGTGAAAAAAATATTGGCTCGGATTCTGTGCGAGATAGAGTGCCTGTGTCCATAGAAGAAGAAGTTAATTGTCAATATGAAAATTCAAACGTGGGGGTTTCTAAGCAAAAGGCTATTCCTTGGGGCAAAAGTGCCTCGTCCTATAAAAGAATTCATTGCTATTTTTGTGGAAAAGCTGGGCATCTTCAAAAAGATTGTTTTAAAAAAAACAAAACTGTCTCGGGCCAGACCCCAAAGTTAGCCGAGTTAGAGGCTTGTGCCACAGTTAGTCAGTCGGAAAACTAGTAAGTAGCCAACCATCGGCGGAAGAACGACGTTCAGAATGGATGCGTTGGCTTACTCATGTTAGAAATTTTTACGACACTTATAGGATCTCGCCAATATCATTCAACGGAGGGCCTAAAGACGCAAGGCCATATTGTGAGATTAAATTAATTAATCATTCGTGTAAGGGACTATTAGATAGTGGCGCATCTATCAGTGCGATAAACAAAGACTTCGCGGAAAGCTTGGGAGATTTGTGGCAAGATTTTAGATTAACTGATGATTGCGTGTCAACTGCCACAGGACAAAAGAGATCCGTACATGGGATTATAACTGTACCAGTACAATTCAATTTCAGTGTTAACAAAATATCCTTTTACATTGTCGCAGATTTAGAGCAATCTATTATATTAGGCATAGATTTTTGGAATAAATTTAAAATATCTCCCAAAGTCGAAAACAATTACCACAAGCCTGACACTCCTGACAGTCATCAGTTATCAGAGATAGTAAGCTTAGAATCTAGAAATCAGTTAAATTCGGAACAGGATATTCAACTTAAACGAGTGGTTAGTATGTTTGAAGAGATTTCATTCGAAAAAAAAGGCTTGGGTTGCACAAATCTTGTAGAACATAGAATAGAAACTGTAGGCCCACCGATTAAACAGCGATACTATCCACTGTCGCCGGCAATGCAAAAAATTATTAATAAGGAACTCGATGAAATGTTAGAGTTGGGTGTAGTGCAGGAAAGTAAGTCAAATTGGTCTCATCCAACCCTAATTGTATCTAAAAAAGATGGATCGAATCGATTCTGTATTGATTCAAGGAGGCTTAACGAAGTCACTAAGAGTTTTAATTATCCTCTACCCAATATGCAACAAATTTTATCGAACTTGAGAAACGCGAAATTCATTTCATCAGTAGATTTGTCGAAGGCCTTCTGGCAAATCAAACTAGAGAAGTCTTCTAGGGAAAAGACGGCTTTTGCTGTACCAGGGCGTGGTTTATTTCATTTTGTTAGAATGCCCTTCGGACTAAAGAACGCCGCAGGTGAATTACAACATCTGGTAGATAATATTTTTGGGCCCAAGTATTTTAAGGACGTTTTTTGCTACTTGGATGATTTAATCATTGTTAGCCCAGATTTTGATTCTCACCTTCGTACACTTGAGGAGGTTCAGTCTAAGCTCGAAGAGGCTGGCTTGACCATCAAACTATCTAAGAGCGAATTTTGCAGGGAAAAACTAAAATATTTAGGTTTTATTGTTGACCGCGAAGGGCTCCGTCCTGATCCGGAAAAGATTCAGTGCATTGTGGAGTATCCTAGGCCGAACAATTTGAAGCAACTTAGGTCATTTTTGGGAATGGTGGGATTTTACCGAAAAAATATTCGTGATTTCAGCGAAATAGCCGTCCCACTTAATAAGATTTTAAGAGTTAAAAGAGGGGAAAAGAAATTTTCATGGTCTCCAGAAGCAGAGTCTGGATTTGTTAGTTTGAAACGGGCTCTAGTCACGGCACCAGTTCTAATTTGTCCAGATTTTGATAAGCCATTTATTTTGCATTGTGATGCCAGTAAGCACCAAATAGGTGCAGCTCTGCATCAAAAACACGAAGATCAGGAGGTAGCAGTTGCCTATTTTTCGCGAACTTTAAATAAACACGAACGCAACTATGGAGTTACAGAAAGAGAATTACTAGCGGTGGTGTGTGCAATAGAATATTTTCGTCCTTACTTAGAAGGGGTTCACTTTAAAATAATTACGGACCACTCGAGCTTAAAATGGTTATGGAAACTGTCCAATCCTTCAGGAAGACTGGCAAGATGGAGTTCTCGAATTTCTCAATACAATTTTTCTGTAGAACATCGTAAGGGTACGTTACATGCTGTACCAGATGCGCTATCAAGAATTCCAGGTCAGTCTATTGAGTCAGGCATTGAAGTATCCCAAAATTTTGATAGTTTGGATTCTCGTGATTTGTGCGAAATTAGAGTAGATAGTACAGACAGCTGGTATAACAGAATATGCCAAGGATGCTTGCGAACACCACAACGGTTCACAAATTATCAGTTAGTTAATGATGTTTTATATAGAAATTCCAAATTGGATAATCCGTTACTTGATGAGTTCGTATGGAAAAAGGTGGTCAAGTATGAAGATAGATTAGCATTAATCACGAAAGTTCATAGCACAGGGCACCCAGGAACTTTTAAGAGTTACAAAAAGTTAGAGAGGGACTATTATTGGCCAGGTATGTTTAGGCAAGTTAAAGCTTTTGTAAATAGATGTCATACTTGTAAGAGCTATAAACCATCTAATCAACCTCCGAATGGACTGATGGAACATCGGAAAAAGGTTTCGAGACCAATGGAAATGTTGTCGATAGATTTGGTTGGGCCATTACCTTTGGCATCCGGAAATTATCAGTTTATATTATCAGTAATCGATATATTTACGAAATATTGTTGGCTGTATCCGTTAAGGAGGGCGACAACCAAAGAAATAGTTTTCTTCTTGGGGGAAAAAATATTTCTAGAAGAAGGGACCCCTCACACGCTGGTTTTAGATAATGGAAAACAGTTCGTTTCAAATGAATTCAAAGAGTTTGCTGATTCGTACGGAATTAGCCGATTATTCTATAACACTCCTTATACTCCTCAGAACAATACAGTTGAGTCATATAACAAAGTTTTAGGATATACCTTGGCCATCTACGTGGGTAATAATCAGAGAGAATGGCCCAAGTATCTAGACCAAGTTAAATCTGTTATGAACAACACCATGAATTTTGCAACCGGCTTCACACCGTCGTTATTAATGAAAGGTAGAGAGATAATTTTTGACGGATCTCTCTATGGTATTCCGAGGGATAGTAGGTCTTTGGATTCTAGGCATCTTAATTCGTCGAGACATTCCTATAGGAAGAAATTGGAAGATTTAGAAGTCACCTTTAAAATCGTTCAGGAAAATCTGTGGGATGCTTACAATAAGAAAGCACAACATTATAATCTTCGCCGGGTGCGAAAAGTTTATAATGAGGGCCAAATGATTTGGAGGCGAAACTTCGTCCAATCGGACAAAGCAAATTTCTTCAGTAGAAAGCTGGCTCCCAAATTTATTAGAGCAGAGGTTATAAAAAGGTTAAGTGACAATGTCTATGACATTAAAGACGTAGGATCCCAGAAAGTAGTTAGGATACATGTGAAAGATATTCTGAAGTGGGAAGATTAGTTCATTTCTTCCATTCATATTATTTGACTCCGTTTATTTTCGTTATTAATGTTGAGGATAGATAATAGCAAGATGTCATAATACGGAAGTAAGTGGTAAACAATTTTGTAGTGTAACTCCTCATGACGAAAACTTATGTCGGGGCAGATGGCACATCCAGGCCAGCTTCGATATGATTAAAGGAAATCAGCGAGGGGTGATACAACAGAGTTTACTCAGACACTTATTACAGTTAAGGTATAGTTATAGTTTGGTTGCAAGAAATGTTATTTTGGTCGAAATAATATTGCTCTGAAAATTTATTACCGAGTCAAAAATAAAGAAATCCGTTGAGGAACTCTTATCCCCAGAATTACGGTCATGAAGCACCCTAGGTACTTAGTTAGGTTACTGCCAAGTTTGGCAAATATTCTAGTACCAAATCGGGGACAGGTGTATGGTGGTTCAGTTGATGTTTTAATTGCCGAACAACTGCTGGTTGATTTGAACATCAAATCAAGTAGGTATGTCGCCGTTGAGTGCGTCAGAATAAGTTAGCTACTGTTGTTACTTGTTGAAAAATATTGTATATAGTTATGTATAAATGATTATATTACTTTTAAGTTACTTTATGAAATTTATTCTGATAAAATTTGTTGACTAATAATTAAAGTAAGTCATTGTTTGTTATTGTGTAAGCCATCTAAAATGAAACTTAAGTTTATAGTTTTTAAGATACTGATCATATAGAGAAATGGCTAATTTTAAATGATTTTATTGTGTATTACGTAATATACCTATGTAATTTATAATAATATTATTGATCGTTGATTTTCGTTTTTTTTTTTTTTTGGCGGTATTAAACTGCACAATATATTGTTTTAATTTGATGGGTTTTCTCCTTTTTTCACCTGATTTTTATATTAAAAAAATAGGAGTGGCGCCTAATTTTTTTTGTATTATACATAGGTAGATATTTATTTTTAAATTAACTTAAGGTATAAAAAAAATTATGTAATAATTTTTTTTGGGGAACCAAAGGGGATAAATGGAGCGGTACAATAAACACATAGAATTTTTTTTCTAAATTTAAAAATAAATACTTTAAAGTAGGTACCCACGCGTTTATTATTTTTGGTTATTTGATTAACAATATAGTTGGACACTTAAAATTTTGAATTTGAATTATGTTTGGAACAGGTTTTTGTTTTATTTTATTTTCTTTTCATCAAACGGAAAAAAATACAGAGAAATGAACACGGTTGGTGTTTGAAATTGATTATTATTTTATTTTTTGAAAAAAACAAAGTGGAAAATGTAATTCATGGCATACAGTGCTCTGTATGGATAATTTGTTTTGTTGGACTAAACATACATTAGGAGAGTTTTCTTAATATTTTGGTGGAAATTTGTGTAATGAAGATTGGTCATATCGGATAGAAATGGTGGGCAAGATATATAAAACAAAACTATAACGAAGAATTGGGCAACACGACAGAAAAATTGATTAGTATAGTTTTATAATTTTTTTGTTCTTGTTTTGTTTTTAATCTATTAAATAAGTTTTGTGTTAATTTAGAATTTGTTATTTTTTTACCTACAAAAAAACCAAAAAGACAGCCCTAGGTAACCCGCCCCAACTGAGCTAAGCTGGATGGCTGGAGCCAATGATGGTTGGCCAAGATTCTCGCTCCAATAAAATAATTAATCTCTCTCCGTACTTCTGTGTTATTGATATGTATTATTGTTATTGTCATTAAGTCCCACACTCTGTAAAAGTATCTCTAGAATTTTTAGAAAATGTCTTACTTCTCTCTCTTTTTCTTATTTATTTTAAAACCTACGGGTTCTGAGGTCGTTTTGTTTATCCGTGGAGCGATCCTCGGAACCCTAGGTTCAAATCGATGTTATCAAATGGGCCCAACGTGAATAGAGTTTTTGAACTCTGTTGTGAGGCTGTCAGAACCCCAAAACCCCTGAGATAGTTATAAATAAATTATTGTTAGGTCGATTTATAGGAATTAAGCAAGTGTACGTTTCGTTTATAGGAATAAGATATTTAAAAAGGTTAGGAAGTTTATAAAACGTTTGCGGTAAACAGGGAAAGCTGTATGGTGACATAGGTATGCGCTCGCTTTTATTTAGGAAATCTACGATTGTTTAGGGAATCTACGGTTATAGGAAAAGATGAGGTATATTCTTCGAAGTGCGTTCGGCGTATATGAAACGTAAGGTTTAGGTATTATAGCGTGATTAGGTCCGGAATCTGATAGGAAAAAATGTTCTAAGAGTCGTAATTTAGGATAAGAAATGCTACGTTACGTAATAATTAGTCGTCAAATTAATATGCGTTACGAGGATAGACTATGTCGTTTGGGAAGTCCATAGCACAACCTTCGGCGTCCGTGATAGCGACTACGGACAAGGTTAGGTAATCGAAAAAATGAAAAAGCGTATAGGAAAACGTTAGGTATTTGTAAAAAGATAGAAACTGTGAGTCGTACGATGTATAGGAATAAACTAATTGATAATAGGAAGTTGACGTCTGTAGGAAATATATAAAAATAAATTAATTAGTTATCTGTGGGCAATCAAATTAAACATTTAACCTCTGAAAATATTTCTCTCTGGGCATATTTTTGCCAAATTGATGATTAGGAAGAAAGGCTGATTAGTAAGGAAGAGATTAGAAAATGTAAAATACTTGAACACATCTTGTGGTCCGTGAACAAGATGTGGGATTAAACTTATGTACCTTAAGCTCTGTAGGAATAATTTTAATAAGTCTGTATACGTTCTTATAAAAAGAACATCTGTTTGTCTGTGTTGTTTCGATATTCGTTTATTTTGGATAAAGTTATAATAATAAGAACTTGGTAAAATGTTTAAAATTTATGTATTTTCTGCGGTGATGGATTTTATTAACAGGTTTTTGTGCATTTAATGGATGGCGGATATTAATAATGATATATTATGGTTTTGTTGTGAATCAAAGAATGAAGAATTAAAAAAAAAATTGATGGATATTGCATGAATGTAAATAAGGATATAAGAGGCATGTTTAAATTGAAAATAATGAGATAATGAGTTTAAAAAGTTAGTAGAAAAGACGGAATTTTTATAGGTAATCAAAGTATGTAGATTTTCATAGGCATCATAGGATATGTTATATGAGAAGTGAGATGTTGAGTGTAAATTAGAAAGGTCATAATTGTGCTATGAGGTATTTTAGTGACAGCAAAAGAGTGTTATAAAGTATTTAATTTTTGTGATATAAAGATACAATGATGAAAAGTAAATTTACAAGAATGTAGGTATAAACTGTGGTTAAATAAAGTTCAGTGTTTTGTATTAAAAGGTAAAATGTGTGATATGTTTAATACCGAAGTGAGGTCGTAATAAAAAGTAGTTATACATCAGCTGTTTGTGTTAATGTAAAATAAATCTTATTAGGATTGATCTCTGACTGAGGTCGGGCAAAAATGTGCAACAGTGAATATCTTGGTCGTTCTTTGGCACTGTGGATTGGTACATAAAGAACGTACCTGGCGCCCAATTAGAATCTTAAGCTTGTTGGAATAGAGTATTGGAAGCTTATAGGTTTTGTCTGATTAGGAAATTAGAATTGCGTAATCACGTTAAATCTAATGGTGATAGAAGTTTGCGTTTTTAATTATTAGGAGGGATAATTAAAAACGAAAATCGAAAGTAGGGAGGGGATTGTTGTTGGTTATTAGGTAGGTGAAGGTATATAATATATGTAAAAGAGGATTTTGAGGTTTATGAAGGGATAAATATGTTTGTAGATAAAAAAATTATTGGAAAGGATAATTTGCATGTTCAATTAGAATCTAAAAGGTGTAAGAGAAATGTCAAGGATCTTATTCGAAGTAGTTGTACAATATTTGAAGTAAAGTAAGCAAGTATTTTGACGGTGAAGGAAATGCATGTGTGTACATTTAATGGATACAGTATTTGAAATGGATATGGGAATAGTAGATATTATATTTGGTCGAAGAAGGAGAGGGCAGGTTGATATGCGGTTTTTGTACGAACGCATATCTGAACCGCTATTCTCGTTCTTTTACCGTCTCTAGTAAAGGATACCTTTTGAAAGGATAGTATCCCTTGCGAAGGACATCTCTAAATAAATCAGTATTCTCGATCTTTAGTTATTAAGGATTGTCTTTACAATTATTCACTCCAAGGATATATCCTTTACCAAGGATAAAAATAAACGGCAACGCCGCAATTTAACCACGAAAATTGACATCAACTGAACGGAGTGTGTCAGATTTTGCTTGCTTGCTTGCTCGCTTGCTTGCTTGCTTGCTTGCTTGCTTGCTTGCTTGCTCGCTCGCTTGCTTGCTCGCTTGCTTGCTCGCTTGCTTGCTCGCTTGCTTGCTCGCTCGCTTGCTCGCTCGCTTGCTTGCTCGCTTGCTTGCTCGCTTGCTTGCTTGCTCGCTTGCTTGCTCGCTTACTTGCTCGCTTGCTTGCTTGCTCGCTTGCTTGATTGCTTGCTCGCTTGCTTGATTGCTTGCTTGCTCGCTCGCTCGCTTGCTTGCTCGCTTGCTTGCTTGCTCGCTTGCTTGCTCGCTTGCCTGCTCGCTTGCTTGCTTGCTTGCTCGCTTGCTTGCTTGCTCGCTTGCTTGCTCGCTTGCTTGCTTGCTCGCTTGCTTGCTCGCTTGCTTGCTTGCTCGCTTGCTTGCTTGCTTTTCGACGCAAAGCTGATATCGATACAAAAAAAAACAAAAAAAGTGATAGATAAAAATAAATATCGCATACTATATTTTATAAAAACACTTATTTTTATCGATTTTATATTGAAAGATGCTATCCTTACTAGTTAAGGCTGGCTAAAATGGCGGCGCTAGTAAAGGACACTCTAAAGGATACTATCCCTAGCGGAAGGATGGCATCTGTCAAAAGGTTTAGAACGAGAATAGCAATTATCCTTACGTAGGGATAATATCCTTAACACTGTCCTTTATTAAGGAAAAAAAGAACGAGAATAGCGGTTCTGTATTATAGATTGCGACCAAATATAATATTAATTTTAAAATTATTTTAAGACGCATGAAAAGATGCGGGTATGTCAACTAGTAAATAAAGTCGGTCCTCGTTTGAAGATAATAATCTTTTTAGATCTTTTGTCTCCTCGATGTTTTTAAAGTTTTATTGCAATTTTTATCAGCCCTTGAATATCAGTTTTCGCACTTGTTTGTTATCGCAGGATTATAAAGGTTTTTTGTATGCAAAATATTAGAAAGTCGCCGTCGTTATAATTGTTATTTTTTTAGTACATGCAAGGTGGTCCGTACCGATCTTTTATTGTTTGCATGTCTGCCGCCAGAAGTATTAAGATAAGGACATCGGGAATATAATTAACATTTGAATTTTAAAAATAGTCATCCTTAGAACTCCGTGAGGAGCGGATCGCGTATAGTCGTCGACGGGATTTCGTATGGAGCGCATCTCCAGGTTTTCGGTTTTGAGTTTGTAAAGTAAAATTGGTTATCGAATGTTTTCAAGATGTAGATTTTAAATTGTTTGCCTCGGACGGCATTTGTATAAAGTTATTTTAAAAGCATTAATTTAGTTTGATCGGTTTGGGTCGTAATAAGGTTCCGCGTATGACGTAGAGTTCGTAAAGTTTATTGTATCGCAACGCCGTGAATTAAAGTCGCGAGATAGAGTCGCGCCGCGAAGTAATGTCGCGAGAGATTGTTCTTTGTATTATAGTGCATGTTAGCTTTAATTGGGAAATGGTTATGGGCAATAATAATGTCGTATGTGTTTATTTGTATGTCAGTACGGATTCAGTCTTTTCCCAAGCTTTAGAAACGCGACTGCGTAAGGTTTTCGTAATAGGTAATGATTTGAGTATTAATAAAGTAATCGGTATATTGTCCGTGCGAATATTGAACCCTCCAGAGCGGGTGTGATGATGTGGCGGTGGAGGAGGCTAGAAAAGACTATTCTGTACGTAGTTTACAGGTTCCTCCATCGAAGGAGCAGAGACGCAGGTTCCAGAAATGTAATTGGTGAGTCAATGCCTTAAAAGTGTTATTAGTAGAAAATACATCAAAGAACATTTTTACCAAGTTAATATGTGAAAGTGTTAAATATAATATCGCGTCGGTAAATTCTAAAGTTTATAATATGTAGCTAGCCGGAAGTCTAAGTAAAGCGCCTGTAAAGTAATGTGTAATGAATAAATTGAATTTAAAGTCTCATGCTCGGTATTGTTAAGGATTAGGCGCTCGCGAATCAAAAGTAATTAAAAGTAAAGTAAAAGTAAATAAATTAAAAGTAATTTAAATTATAAGTAAATAAAATAATTAACCTCTCTCTCCCTACTTCGGTATGATATATATTATTATTGTCATTGTTGTTATTAAGCCCCACTCTGTAGAATATATTTTTAGAAATTTTAGAAAATGTCTTTCACTATTCTTCTCTCTTTACGTTTAAAAACCTACGGGTTCTGAGGTCGTTTTGTTTATCCGTGGAGCGATTCTCGGAACCCTAGGTTCAAATCGACGTTATCACGGTTTACGACTATTGTTCCAATATCTTAAATCGTTGTCGTTCTGGACGTTCTAAAAATTTGCAAAAACGTTTTTGGGCCCCATTGTAAATCCCTCGTTATGTCTCACTCCCGTTTCTTTAGATCTTTATCAGCCCCCGTAGACAAATTGAAATTGGCGGTCGACTACAAACGAAGATTTCGCCAATGTACAGTGCGAAAAAATTAACTGTCCACTGGAATACATGAACAATTATTATTTAAACCAAAGAATGACACTTATATAAAAATATAAAAAGTGGACAGTTAATTTTCTTTCTACTCTACATTGTCGAAGAATTCGTTTGTAGTCGATCGCCAAATGCATTCAGTGAGATAATGCTGCAGTAACGTAACATAATGTTTCTATGAAAACGTGTTCTAGAGTTAGAGAGTTTATGAGTCTAATAAACTCTCCGCTGACGATGGCCGCATAGTCGACCGAAAAAATATTTCAGAAAAAAATATATAACTTATTGTAATACTGCAAAGTTAGTTTTATTTATAAACATTTGTATGGGATTTGAAATGTCAGATAGCTTCGTGGACCGCAGCCATAGAGGTGCTAAACGTGTTAAAATATAAAAGTGTTCGATATTCAAATCAAACTGTTCGTTAACCGGTGTACCACTGTATAAGATAAGTCCTTGTCCATCTAAGTTTTACGTTCATAGATATAGTGAGGATCCGCGCGTTAATGTAGGTACATATATTGTGTAGGTATAAGTAAGTAAATGTACCTACTGTATTTTATTTATAAAAGGATGACATCATCTGTGAGGCTAGCGGGCGCGCAAATACACAAGTATGTATAGTATTATACAAGTCTACTACAGCCATGACACAATATGCTACTACTAGCGATCCATGTTTGTTTGTCCTCCGTTACCCGCTCTTACAGTCCTTCTCAAACTTTCATCTTGCTAATTAAACCCAGCTGTTGTCATTCGAAGTACCTACACCAGGAGCTGCGGGTTAAAATTGCAGGTCAACAAAAGCGAGTTTCCTTTTCTTTGAAGTGCGAGTTGGTCTAAGTCCAATAAGATGAAGTGCTGTGGAGGTTTGACACTTTCTCTAAGCGAAATTATAATTCATAATATGATCATAAAGGGGATACTGTTTGATAGTTGCAATAAAACCTTTCAAAGTCCCCTTATTTTTATTTTAAAACTATGTAGCTTTCCTTACACAGACGTTGTCCTGTAGTCCTTACTATGAATAATAATTTCAAATTTGTAATTTATACAAAAATACGTTTAAAATAATATGTTTGAATATTGAAAAATATTTCTGAAAGCTTGAAAGAAATTCTTTCAAAAATCTGCGTACCAATCTTTTGAAACTCAACGGTTGTCAAGTAAATAAAAATTGTTTTGTTATGGAATTCATCACGGATGGTGTTCTTGTCAGTAAACCCGTTCCATACTAACTTTAATTCTATATTTTATATTATTTTCTATCCCTTTTTCGATTTTTATAAGTGTTTGCATGGGCCTGACCTTCCTTTATATTATAGATTGGGCTTGTAAATTATATTTTCGTCTCAATATGCTTATATTTACTTTTCATTTTTAAACCTAAGCAAAATCATCGGTAATAATTATTATTTTCATATATATGGTACTTAATAAGTAATTTACTTTTGATATCAATATTAATAGGCGCATCGACGCATTAATCGTCTGTCTGCTAGCGATCAGCCACAGTCATGTAACCCACAGCGCATGATGTCACACTCAATAACATGCCTGCGCCGTCGATATTATTTATGAATCATGGGATGATGATCTACATACCTACCTACTCTAAAAAACTAACCGTTCTAGCGAAATCATCAACAACAATTAGATGATCATTGGAGTTGAAAATCGTTTTAACAAATGCATCTCTACATATTAGGTATATGAACGGAAATCAACTGCATCATTTTGATATGGATCAAAACAGGAGTATGTTTGTAAATTAAAACCACCGACTAACGTGTTTTTTTTTGCAATCTCGGTAGCGCCTCGTTTTGATTTGATCACTATATCGTATTGTTTAAAATTTGACAGTTTATTCAAAAATTCAGAAACACAGATCTTTAAGCGGTCTTTCTAGCTATAGAGTAAAACAGCGCTGCATTGTTTACAAAGTTCTAGAGTAGCCTAGGTACATAGATAGTGTCTACTGCCTACTCTATAGCTAGATAACTCTCTACAGCGTACATCTATGGATAAGAAGATACGTAAGGTCCTAATGTATGAATGATATATTATCCTAATGATTGGTTGCGAGATATGGAGCATATCTGAATGGAATATAGAACCTTTCAAATTACGATCTTGTACAAAAGCTACCATATTATAAGTAACGATGAGATTCTCAACAGGATTGAAGGAGGAAAGCATAAGAATTCGGCCAAAATCTCAGGTGAACTGGTAAAAGTGCTTCGTCAGCAAAGTCTGACAAATGGGATCATTGAGGGTATGATCTACATAGGACATGTTCCAGGGTGGCAAAATGAAGAAACTTGTTTAATCGCGTATTATGCAATGCTATTTTTAGACCTTACGACAAAATAGCTGATACGAGCATTCGTAAATAATTATATAGGCGGTATAGAAATAAAAATGACGTGGGCATATGTTCACATCTATCGCAGTATTAATTGTCTTTTGCACTTTTGACCTCCGGTGACCAGGGTTGCCAGGTGTTCGTTATTTTTTATCGAACTGTTCGGTATTTTTGCTCCATGTTCGGTGTTCGGTATGAAAAAAATACCGAACTATGGAGTGTTCGGTATTTTTATTTCGGGAATGATTTTCATTTTTCCTAGTGAATTCATAACTTCCCGGACAGCAAATTTCGGAAATTACCCTTTTTTTCTTTTAGAGAAAAACTCTCAAGTTCCGGAGTAGGAAACTTCTACTTTCCGGATAGCAAATTTTGAAAATGACTTTTTTGGGAACTTTTGTATTTCCGGATACAAAGCGGGAACACTGGTTCGGTATATATTTGAAAAAAAACCTGGCAACCCTGCCGGCAAGCTGGACCGTGTGCGGTGTGATATCAATGACCATCATGACACGGTGCAGAAACCAGCGACATCTGAACAAGTTCAACCTTCACATACAGTTGACTATAATGTCGTTCGTCGGTAAAGGAAACACGGCGTTGAGAATTAAAACGATGATATTTGTTAGTTCTTCTCTCTCTTTATAATGGTCAATGATAAGGCACCAGAAATCCTCCCTTCTATCATTTTTAAGACATCCTCAGCACGCGCAAAGTCTCAATGCATGTTTTATGTCGGTTGTCTTATGTAATACAAACAAAAATACCAAATGCCGCCATAAATAATAATATCATGTTGTTGATAGACATAGACAAGTTCCAAGTCATCTGTCAAACTGTCATTAAAGTAGATCGTTAAAGATCACCATGAAAGGTTTTCCACGGAAAACATAAAATTAATTACAAATGGAAATGTCAGGTTTATATTATTACTAGAGGTCCGCCCCAGCTTCGCACGGGTAGATAGATACTTAAAAATAATTTAGTTTTAATACAGATCCCTAACTTTTTCAAAATATTTTACAGCATATGTTAATCTGGAATACCTAATTGCATTGCAATGTATCGTGTCACGTCACTTTACCACCGTGACTACTTTGCGCGGTATTTCTACTAAACTTGACATGACTCCTCTCAGTCCCCTCCCCGCTCCCCTCAGTCCCCTCATCGCTCCCGTACGCACTCTGCATCGGATAAGTTGAGATGATAAGAGACTATGCTTTTTTTTCCAATACTCACATTTTTAAACTCGTGATAACTTTCGAATGGAATGTCCGAATTGAATAATTCAAAAAGTTATACAAACATATTGAAGCAGACTTGAATATGAACTAATTTATTTTAATAAGGAGTAATATCAAGATACCTATAAAGAGCCTTTTCTAGAGGTGACATTTTATTGATTTTTTTTAAATAAAAAAACACTTATTGTGGCATAATTATAATAGTTAGACATATGCTGTCGCGATACTTTTTGTAAATAATGATGTCTTCTACAAAATTGTAGTACATTGTTTTATTCTATCATCATTAGTTTTCACAGCGTTCGCGATAAAAATAATATTTTAGGTAAATTTTTTACACCTTGGGTTACATTATTGAAGTTTTCGTAGGTTACCCAATTTTTTTTGGAAATTAAATATAGCCTATGTTCACCGCCGATATTGTAGCTTCCCAAAAGTGAAAGAATTTTTCAAATCGGTTCAGTAGTTTTGGAGCCTATTCGATGCAAACAAACAAACAAACAAACAAAAAATCAAATCTTTCCTCTTTATATATTAGTATAGATTATTATAATACCACCCACTTGTTCAATATAATAAATACCTACATAGTTGTTTAATTATTACAATGTTAAAAATGGCAAATCTACAAAATAAAACGTCATTCTATAGGTAGATAAAAGAACATCGATGTCTGATTATTCTAAAAGACGATCCTTACATCGGAATGCGGCGAGATGTTGTAATACCGAGTTAATGCGTGATTTTGAATGAATAAAATAACTAAGCAGTGAAGGCCGCCATGTTAAAATTTCAAATTTCGAACTAATTTAGTCATAAACAATTTTGTTCGAAAATTGTCGTTGTCGATGGTAATACTTTAATAATGTCAGTAAGGTGAAGAACGGTCAATTAGATAGGATATTGATTGACCCAAAAAGACAAGTCGTCTACGGAATTGGCGGCAAACTAAGTGGAGCTGCACTGCGTTAAATTTTATGCTTTTAAGTGTTGAAATATCAGCAATAAAACATATTATTAAAGTAGGTATACGGGAAAAATGTTTGGACACTGTCCAAAATCGTTAAAACCCTTCTGTCAACGTCCCATAGATTAAAAAAAAAGTATACCTACCTTGATTTTTTATATTATTTAATCGAAGCCTGATAAGGTTATTGGGACTTCAAAAATGAATTATTGGTTGACGTTTAGGTATGCATTTTTAGTCTATGGATCTCATTCTAAATTTGAAAATAATGCTATGAAGACAAAAATATTTGACACCTCAGAATATTGATTATTTTGGTGAGAGATATTTACAAAATAAAATCAATATTATAAAGCAAATAACAGACTGGTATTTCGCCAATAGCTGCTAACTTGTACGACAGCAAACAAGAGAAGATTATTTGCAGCTTACTATTGGCTACAAAGTAGGTACACCATTTGGTAGTATAATATGTGAAAAAAGCAAATAACAACGGCGTGAATTAAGTAAACAACAAAGAATTAACAATATAAAAACCTAAAACCCCCGATTCGCATTATTATAAGTGAAGCCCGCTTAGGTATTTCAACGTTCGACGGTTTGGTTGGCATAAAAAATATAATATTTCTTACTAAAGAGAACATCTTTTGAAATTTGAAGTAAAAATTATTCCGTTTTTTCTATTAGTATCTACCTTAATAAAAATAAAAAATTACTGAAGAATCTTTATACAAAAACATTCCTTTTTGCCAACCAATTTGTCAAAAGTGCCGTCACGGATGTTTTAATAAGAAAAGTTAGGTATAGGTGCACTCTATGTAGTGCAGTATATAAAAATCTATGATTGGAATAGAATTTCAAAATAAATTCAAAGTAAATGCATAGAGAATAAAAATCATATTTAAAAAATAATTTCTCTATGCTTCACTTCAATTAACCAATCAATCAAAAGCCCTATATACGGAACGTTCCTATAGAACTGGTTTGGCCGTCTATAAAAGGAATAAATTTCTTATGTGATTTATTGTGGGACGCCTACACTTGCCTACACCCTTCGAAGGTTACGACACTCCTTAAAAACTAGCAACAGTTTCTCTGACGCCTCCAATCGATCGCATTTCTAATCATAACAATATTAAGAGCAACTTTTAAACGTAATAGACAAAATTATGACTGCAAGACTTAAGAATCTACATAAATTATTATCTGGGTTAATTTAATAGACAGATTCCATGTCTAATTGAACAATTTATTAAGACATCCGCATTCGTCTGTAAATTACAGACTAAGAGGTCAATCTAGAGCATTTTTGAGAGATTATTTTAAAATTGACTGCATACAATACGAGTATTTTAAGATTTATACTGAAAATATTCACATAGTTTGATGCCACGCCTTTCAATTGGCTTAGATCCAAAATTTACGAAGAGTAACAAAGTTTAAAAGCAGATCTTTAGTACCCGGAATACGCACAATATTGCATACTTTAATTGATATCATTGTAAACAGTACCTAATAATTAAATTATAAATATAAATATAACAGCTTTTAAATACACAGTTCTTTTCAACATAAACATAATAAAGATTAATTAATTTTAAGCGAGAAAGTTCGAGAAAGAAACCGGCCGGCATAATAATATACATAAATAAAACTGCCGGCATTTATAATATTTTTGACATATTTTGTTGTTTCGTTTTTCGTTGGTTGAATTCAAATTATTAAAACTGTTCGCGAATGTTTTTAAGATTTAAATAAAAAAAATATAAAGGATTACTTACCGATTGTAGTCATTTTGACAAAGTTTTTTTCCCTTTAATTAGCAAGTATTACCGCAACGCAACACGTCCTATCCACACTGAGAGTTAAAATCCAACTGAATTCGTATTAGAATCTTAGCAGCAATATGTACACGTAGCTTTTCGTACATAGGTGACGTTTCAAACTAACGAATCTCTGTCTCTCCGTATTCACGATTGTTGATAGATTTCAATATTTCGATCATGATTATTTTATACAAATGACTCATTCGTATAGTTTTGAGTTGACATCATCAAAATAAGACGATGAGTCATTCGAATTGTTTTGAGTTGACATCATCAAATCAAATTATTATTCTTTTGAAAAATTTTGAGTTTGTTATGAATATGATCAATAGAAGATTATCTACTAACTTGAAAAGTTTTGTTTTATAAGATTTTTCCTTTGAATAGTCTAAAGTTGACATCAAAATAAAATAATGAAACACCTAACACGTTTGAAAAGTAGGTGCTTTTATACCACACGAACAAACACCCAGAGCTTGAAAAAAGATTTTATTTTTATATTTTCCTAATCGTTGATAATGGTCAACAAGGAAATAATAACCAGAAAGATGTAAAAATGCGAGAAAAAAATAAGAGAACTTCAACATTAATTATTATATAGTAAGCTATTATAGTCTATTGAATAATAATTACATACTTACTGTAAAATAAACATTATCTTTGAGCTAAATTGTACAGAAAAATACGCATAGGCAGTATGTGCAAAAAAGGAAGAGTAAGAGTAAGTACCTACCTATACTTTTCCTTTTTTGCACATACTGCCTATACAAAAGTAAGTACCTACTTAGGTAAATATTATCAAAATTCTAGGTATTGTTTACACCCACATGACTTATCTATGCAAATACCTACCTAAACGAGTCACCATCGCGCATATTCAATTATACGCGGTCCTTTTTATTATGCTGTTTCTCGCGAATATTGAGAAACGACCTCTTCATGCTGACATCAGCGCTAGAACTATTCGAATATTTTTGTCTCATACACATTTGATACGAGTAAGCGAGACAGGTAAAATCACATCATCCAACCGCTCTGACGAAAAGTATACCGTACCGTTTGTATTTGACTCACATCTTGGTAAAGTTTCTAGACTGTTCTTTTCTATGAAACACCGACGGATTATAAAGTTCATAGATACTTAACCAATGATCAAATTTTGCAATTTTAGCAGTGATCACTATCAGATTGCTCAGTATGGGGGTTCAGCAACAAAATAAAATGATTGGTCATACGTGAATGCATCACTGCTATTATGCTAATTTAAGTGATTGCAACAAAATAATACACTATCTATAAATTTATACTACGGTAAAAATTTATTTAATTTAAACGTAGCATTTTTTGTTTTTTTATTTATGTATTTCTAGATGACCCGCCCGTCGAACTTCGACATAATCCAGAATAAAAAAATAACTTTGACTTATTGCATGAATTAAATACAGTTTTATGACATAAAAATTGAATTAAATTTAGCTAATAGTTTATTTCGTTATGTATATTATAATGATTATTGTTGATTCGGAGGCGGGATAAAGTTCGACGGGTCATTCATAAGTTTGTAATTAAAACAATAAATTCATCTATAAATGTGTAACTTTTAAAAAAATCCAAGAGATGGCGGTGTGGTAGTTAATAAATCACATGTGATATACGTCACCTACGATATTCTATATGTTGTTGAAAGAATAATTTATAGACGTCCATCAAAAGCAAATTTTACCGAATTATTATGATTACATATTTTACATGTACCTATGTAGTCACTATACTCACAATCCGACCAATTTAAAATTCCAAAAATCATTCGATTTATTTTTCAGGTGAACATTATTCTACTGAAAATAATACATAATAATTTTCATGAGTAATAATTATTTATTTTTATTGATTGTATTAAAGCGTAATAGAAAGTATCTATAGGTGAGCGTAAGGAACAAATAATAATATTATTATGTGTTGTGATAACGACGTAAAAACTCGAATAATTGTAATTTCTGTCACACGAAAACGTAGAACTGTTTTTCGACAAATAGGGAGTCGAATAATTACTATTCGAACAAATTTCCTGTCGATTCAGGAATAGACAAAAAATTTAATAATTAATACCTATATTTTTTTAAAGTTCCAATTTTGTAAAATAGGTAAAAGAAAGTGAAAATTTTTGAAGAAAAAACTTGTATGAATCTTTGAGAAGAAATAATACTAGAGAAATAATGTGCTACTGCGCATGGTCCCAACATGTACGACGTGACTGCTGTTAAACTCATACAAACTGTGACGTTTGATGGTAGCGGTGTGTGACATTCGATTTTTTATTTTTGATATTTTAGATTTAGAGTAAACACAGAGGAATTTTATATTTTAATAATATAATTATTAGTTAAAGGAAGTACCTATGGGCTTTGTTGTGTTATCTTGTGCTTGTGGATGAAATTAAAAGAATTATTATTGATAATTTATCTTCAGTCACGTGTTGAATAAAGGAACCAATTTTCGGTTCTGCGCATCCAAAAAAGTTCTCTAATAATATTTGTACTCAGTGGTCTGCATTTGGCTTGGATTAATCTATGGTTTAATAATAATAATAATTCCTCCAAGGAATTTGGCATTCCATAGACAAAAATACCTCTATGTCTTTCGTTTCAGCCGTTAATAGTCACTTAATTATCACCGCTATTGTCTCAGCCATAACACTTCTGGTAGAGTTTCTTATTTCGCATGCAAGTGGTAACTCGAGACACCACATATCTAGCACCGTCTATATTCTATTGCTTGCATTTCTGAATGAACAGTTAAGTGCGTTGAACTGAAAAGCTAACAGGTAGTATAGCTGAATGAACGTTATTGACTATTGAAACTGATATTATAGCGTTGCTTTATGTTGACTTGCATATATACAAACACATAGATTCAAATTATTGACTCTTGGTACTGACGGATACAGAGTTCAGGCAGAGAAATAATAGATAACTCCTAAAAGAGTTGCCCAATAAAATGCTAAATGGACTGGCCTAGGACATCAGGCATCCGGGTCTGATCTTTACCATCGTCGAAGGAATGACTGAAGGCAAAATCACCGATGCCGCCCCAGTTTTAATGATTATATAGACCAAGTGAGGTGATGGGAGATATGCGCTGTAGCGCCTGCCAAGAACCGAAGAGACTGTTGAGATTATAAGGCTATGATTAAATTTAGAAGTTCCACAGCTGATTTATAATTAGAACCAGAGGTGGGGTTTCTCACAAACGCAGAATAGGTGAGCCTCCAAAACCGCCACGATAAAAAAAAACCTCCCCCCAGAAATGAAAACCAACTCAACTAGCGCCTTTGGGCCCTGGTTGGTGAATTGGAATTTTGCCCTTGAACATATTGTTGGCGCTGATTCTTAATTTCGTGGACTGTATAGGATTGAGGATTGCTCTGGTAGATTGTGATCGATTGGTGATTGAATATGCGTGTTCTGGCTTTCTCTCTCTCAATATGAATAGAGTATGTTACGCCTTAATGCTTTTGGTGTGGGATCACAAAGGGGAAGGAAAGTATAAATGGACTTACCCTTGTTTCTCCAGTTCTCCTCACACTAGTTTTGATTAACACTTGTTTAGTTTAATTATTTTTATTGATTTAATTAGGCACGAGCTCGTGATTTATTTATATATTATGTGGATGCTGATTATTTAATTTTATTTGTTTAATGCGGTTGATAATATGATTCAAATTGATGCGTATGCGGCGAGTTATTCAAAGGAACTGAATATTGATCCAATATTGTCACCAAGGGTAAGAAAGAATTGGAACAATAAACAGGTAGGTAGTTATGACTTGATGGAACTTAAGGAAGGTTCACACCAAGCCACATAAAGGCGCATCCATGCCCCCGGGGTTGGAAGCCCATGCCTTTCTAAACAAATTAAGAGACAGACCAAAACCCATCAGAGGTCACAATCAATATTGGTAACAGAAAAAATAACAAATAATGACTCTAATGATTCATGACTAATGTTCGATTTTTAAATGGAACAAACCACTACGGGCTTACGACCGTCTTCTACTGTTATTTCGAAGGCTGGCTTAGTGTGATAGAATATTGGTAACGTTTAAAATAAACTTAATGAATTAGAGATATTTCCACATAGAAATCAACAAAATACAAGGTATATATACCTTGTATTTATTTCCATTTTACCTTTAGTTCCATAATAAAGGAAAAACAAATAACAAAGGTTTGTTGCGCTTGCCATAGAAATAATATTACTATAAATTCAGAAGAATAATTAATCTAACTTACGCTAATAAAGTAAAGATCATAAAGCTATTGTGAAGGAAGAGGACAATAGATTGACTACCGATCTTCGATAGACTCCACTAGTCGTCCTCACATCAACAACCCTGACTATTCCATCCTTTCAGGGACAAACTTTATGTATAATGCCTATTGGCCAATGAGGAGGAGGAGTATTCCCCTTTAGAAGAAAAACTACACTCTCACAGACAGAATCACTGCTAGCGTCCATTTCTGTCGAGTTTGTAGAGTGTGCAGATATTCATTCCTCCATCGGTTCCAAAAGGAATGAATAATTTGATCTAATAGCAATTTACGACTATTTAAAAAAAAGATCACTAATTGGCATTATTGGTAAATTTGACACAGGCATCAAATTGATAAAGTGAGCAGGGGTCAAAGGCGATGGGGCGGAAGCATCAGACGAGTCCATTACAGAAAGCGGACGAGAATTCAACAATGCCTCAATTTGTACCAAAACCGTCTGCATCTCTTCGTAAGTTAAAAGTTGATTTCCTACAATTTTACTTAAATAGGATTTAACGCATTTAACGTTACTTTCCCAAATTCCTCCCAAGTGTAAGCGGGGTTGAACTTGAAATTTATTCTATTGCCCAGACAGCACAGGATATCCCATGGATATCCCTGAGACATCCCTGCGATATCCAAATGTCCGGCAATATCCCGGGATATTCGGGATATCCTCAGGATGTCCTAGGGATATCCCGAATGTCCCGTGGATGAGTACGAAAGAAGGTATGTTAATATGTGTGTGAGAGGGTGTGTATAAATGTGTGAGAGAGAGAGGGTGTCTGTGTGTGTGTGTGAGAAGGAGTGTTCTAGGGTGTGAGGGTATGTGTGTGTAGTATTTATTTATTTCATCAATACATTATTTATATTGCTGTGATTTTTTATTTTTTTATTTTAAGATCATTTTGGACATTTTGTTCATTGATTATTTGTTGTATCTACCTATTTGTCATTTTATATGATTGTCTATTGCCTGAACTACATACTTGTTTTCTTATTATTGTGACTGCTTATAGTGATAATTAATTACTTCTATTTTGGACTACAAATTTTGTTTATTTTTATAAGGTTATTCTTTGTATGTTGTATACTTTCTATTCTTTTGTTTACTGTTTTTAAATGTACCTACTTATATGTATTTTTTATCTACCCGAGACAGGCTTGTCCTAGTGGGTTGATTCAATGTAATGTATAACTGATATTTGCAACTTAATAAACGTATAAATAAATAAAATAAATAAATATCCTTTCGACGTCCCATGGATATCCCGACATCCCAGAGATATCCCGCATATCCCGAGATATACGGGATATCCATACGACGTCCCATGGATATCTTGCATATCCCGAATATCACGCTGGCATTGCAGGAATATCCCGCATATCCCGGAATATCCCTTCGACGTCTCATGGATATATCCCGAATATCCCGTAGGCATTGCTGGAATATCCCTGCGACGTCTCATGGATATCCTGAATATTCAGAATTACTGAATCTGAATTCCTGAATCTCAGATATCAAAATATTAGAGGAATATTCAATAAATGTACGTTTTTCCAATAATGTATATTTATTGATATATTTGTATACATATTATGTAAGTATTTAAATTTATTGCTGTTTGTTCTCTGTGAATAGTAAATAAAAATATTTTTCTCTCCATGATGGTAGAAATGATGTACTGCGCCGGCGGCGCATGACGTTTTTTTTGTGAATAATTGGCAACATACACCTATGAACCAGTTCACATGTCGTCTCGCCACTAAAAGCTGATACTTTCCATACTTTGGTCATGTAGTTGAGGGCTCCACTTTCCATACTGATACCTATGGGAGGCTCAATCCCCGTGTTCACCAACAGTGGTAATGGTCACTCGCAGTCTGTTTTGTCAGTCAGGTTTAATTCAGGTTAAATTACCGCATTTGAAATTATATAAAGATTATCTCTTCAGTTTTCGGTTCTGAATGTCTGTAACAACAACAAAAAATACAATTAAAGAATCTATAATATTACTGTATTATAAGCATTTTTTCATTTGGTTTTATGAACATCTTCTATATCCTGAGTGGCTGAAAAACCACATCGGGGGTAAGTCTGGAGGTCGGAAAATCTGATCTTAGCAAATGAAAAAGCAATAGAGAGTGGCAAAATATAGTCCAAACATGAAATGTTAGTATTGGCAAGATTTCTCAAGAAAAAAAAAAATATTTTGAAGGTATGCTGAATTTTGGGTGAGTGACCAGATTTTTTTGATATTAGAATTTGTATGGACACAGAGAGATGTTTTCTTGTGTGGTATTTTATTTGTTGCTTGGTTGCCCCGCCAAGCATGCTTATGAGCAAGTTGCTCGATTGGTTTTAGCTGAGAGATATATGGCCGATGCGTTACGGCATTGTTTTGAATATTTGTGATCTCTGTGTGCCATTGGGCTTATTGTATTGCAGCATGTGCCTCCCTGTATTGTTTTCACACGTCACACGTCAAGCACACGTCGCGAATTGTTATCTGTCATTCGCGGGTTACCCCCATTTTCCGATACCAGTGGTGTGACCTATCTTTAATGTTTATTTTTGAATCCGGTTAGGAATTTCATATTTAGAACCTTCTAGTAAGCTTAGTGTAGAATTTTCATTTGTAAAAGTAGGTACGTTGGTGTGTTTGTTCCCCGTGAGAGCAATTTTATTCAGTCGAGCTATGAATGAGTTTACTAAAAGTTCGCGTCTGTCCGCGCACAGATAGAGTTTGTATTTTAGTTTTCGCCGCCGTGATAAACGTAAAGTTATAAAACCGGTATGTATAGGAGGGCTGTTGGCGCAAGCTGAAGACCTTCCCCACATGACTCTCCAAGAGAATGGGCTGTGGCTGATTTGGACGCTTTTCAGCTCAGTTCATGAGGTTCACTGGCGAAAAGGTCGCGGGCCAAGACCGAAGCAGTTGAGCGATTTGGAACTCCAATGAGGAAAACTTGCGGTTTAATGACAGCCTGCGGTAATTTGACTAGAAGGTTGATTTGTTCATCTATATAAAGTAATTGAACGTTTATTTTGATATTGAGATCGATAATAATTAAATGCACGCGAGATAGACATTAAAATTGTTAATGGGCAGGAATGTTTTGACTGTAGCTAGAGCCGTGGCATATTTTTCGCGTAGTAAAATTCTGTCCTATGTTGAGTCTCTGCCGGAAGTACGTTTAGGTATTTAGAGTCGAGCGGTAGATAGTTAAAAGATAGCTTTCAGCCCCTGTAGTCTGTACACCATCAGGAACCTTTTTCAGTTGTATATATACACTATATCTGATGGTGTTGCTTTGGATTGGTCAGGGGGATCATCGTGTAAGTGGCTGTATGTGTTGATGTCTGTGAATGAATATTGTTATCTTAGTGTATAGGTAACTTTTAAGTAACTGTTGTTGTAATAATTTTAGTAAGTAATTAATTTCGTCTTCTCCCTAGTACAGGCCAAGGGCGTCACCAAGGGGGGGTAGGCAGTTAAAAATGTAGGCAATTCATATTTTCCTAATCCTCCATATAGAAAATACCCTAGTAATGGGACAAATTGCCCCCCCCCCCCCTCCTGGGCCCGGGCTGGCGACGACCTTGTTCCGCCTGGAGTGCGACATCTGTGGTAGGAGGTGTGCCTCCAGAATCGGCCTGTTCTCCCACAGGAGGAAACATCTCCGTACAAACAATTGACCGCGTCGGTGTCACTGTGTACATTGTAATAGGTACCTACTTTTATTTTAACCTTTGATTATAATTTATTATGTTTTTTAATATTATTTTAAATGATTTTAGCAATTTTAAACATGTATATGCATGTTTATTTTATTTAATAAACATGTGTTTTTAGCTTTTTATATACTTTAACATTTTAATTTTTTTATATACCTAATAATAATAATTATAATAAATTTTATTTAATCCAAAATAAAAACAATACAATATGTCAAAATATAAATACAATAATTATTATAAAAATGCAGCTAATTTAGTGAACCTGACCACTGCCCCTCTAATAGAGCTAGGCTCGAGTAGAGAGGGGCGTGGCCACCTTTACGACATCAAAACAGTGCATTTAAAACTCAACTGTATGCGACAATAATAATATTTAACACAAAAATACACAAGTACAATAATCACACAATTTATAAGGACAACTTTTTTTTACACGTTATTATTTATAATAACGGTTGTAATCTTATCTTTAAACATTTTATACCTACTCCTTACAATTTCTCACCTCAGCAGGGAGATCGTTAAAATATTTGATCCCCAGATACAGGTAGTGGTACTGGCTGACATCTTTCCTAAAAAGTGGTATTGGCAAACAATTTATGGATCTAAGGATTCTGCTACTATTTTCCTCAGGCTCAGGGCAAATTATTTTTTCCTTAAAAGTTTGAAGCAGAGCAGTTCTTTTGAACAATTGAGTGGTACCAAGCACCCGAAACTCTTAAAATAGCAATGCAGTGGAATAGTCCCTAGGTTTTTTTTAAATAATTTTAAGAATCGCTCTCTGGGCAACCCTTAACCCTTTAAAGCCCACGAAACCCAAAAAATGAAACAATTAAGATATTTTTATGAAAACTTATATTTAATTATGTGAATATGAACAAATAATTTTTAAAATTAAAAAAATATTAATAATTAAAAAAAAAGTGCAGGTGGTTTCATTTTTAACCAGTGGGCCGCTCTGTAAATATAATGTTTTACACTTTTATATGGAACTCTGCGAAATATTTTTTTTTGTCATAATTCATCCCCATGTTAAATTCATCCGTAAAAAGCAGCGAATATTTCAGTTTCAGTTTTCCCAACAAAATTATTTGGTGCATTTTGGTTTGTATAACCTATAAATGGGTTTCTTTCGTGCGAAATAGGTTCCCTCACCCATGTGATAGGGTCACCATTGGGTGCACTTATAATATCTACAACATCTGTATTTATGCATACTTGAACTTCATCTTCTATAGCGTTTTTATCCATTTCCATATATTCTCCTTCAAAAATTACTCTCCTGATCTGGGTAGTGAGTACGTAACTTTTGATATAGCACGACTAACCACACTTCAATCTAACTACTCATAACCACGGCTTAACTACATAATAACCACGCTGAAACGCACAACTAACTACATTTGTAACGTTACGTACTCGCGCTAACTACACTAGGAAGTAGATAGTCGTGCTATAGCGCTTACGTACTCACCCCCCTGAAGCTTCTGAATGGCATCCACTATATACCTTTTCAAATATTTCCATAATATTTTCCGATGTTATTTCATCAATATTAAATACTTCCCTCCTTCCAGTCTTCCATTTATGTCATTTTTCTCACTAAAAATAAAAGACAAATAAATGTTCAGCTAGGTCCATAAATTACTACAAAATAAACCACTTATATTTTCGTAAAAATATTTTTACAAGATTGTGATAATTTAATAAAAATTGTATAAACATTATCCAAAAATATTAATTCTATCATAATATACCTTTTTTCCCCGCTAAAATATCGTAAATATAGATTTTTGAATAAAATAATTCTCAACACACGAATGACGTCCACGCACGTGCGCATGCAAAACTCCAACTGCCACTAAATTATAACACAACGCACGATTGATGAAGTTGGTTCCGAACCTTGAAGTTAGATGTCTCGCCAATGCGGATGATATGATGGTTTTATATTCGCACCAATGGGCTGCTAGGTAAGTTACATTTAAGGTGTGGTTTCGCTATGAAACCACTTGGCCGAAAAGGGTTAAAGGGTGCAGAGTACAATCATACGCGGCTCCCCACCATATGTCAAAAGTGACTGGGCCAGAGCGTAATAAGTTACTTTTAACTAAGATAGTGTCAGTAAGTCTCTTAGTTCAATAAATATATAATAAAGTTTTCGCAGTCTCTTAACAGTTGCATCTATGTCCACTTTCCATTTTACATTACAATCGATAAGAATACCTAGATATTTTGTGCTTTGTATTATTTTCAAAGAGGCACATGATGAGTTACAATATCAATCGCTAAATTTGTGTATAGTTATATTCAAACCACTTGGTAGTCCCTGATTGTTTATGGCAAAGGGCAAGCAGGCTGTTTTATCTACATTTAACGATAGTAGATTTATATTAAACCAGTGTTGAAGGATTTTTACGTCGATATTGACTAGTCTCTCCGCCTCCTGCCACGTTGAGCCCTTGGTTAACAGTACCGTATCGTCTGCATACGACACTATTGAGCTGGTTAAGTTCAAATTAAGCATGTCATTGACATATATTATAAATAAAATCGGGCCCAGTACTGTTCCCTGTGGAATTCCAAATTCCGACGTGGCCGGTTTACTTAGTGTGTCGCCTATTTTAGTGAATTGCTTCCTATCAATTAAGTATGTCCTAAAAAGTGATAGAGCCCTATCTTCTATCCCCAAACATTCCAGCTTATCAATTAATCTTGAATGAGAAATACTGTCAAATGCCTTTTTCAAATCTATAAATGTACCTATACATTTCTCTCCCCGATCCAAACATGTATATATTTCTGATGTCAATTTAGCGACGGCGTCTTGAGTGCCGGTTAGGCAGAAAACCAAACTGATTGGCATTCATAATTTTATTTTCCTGAATAAACGACAGGATTTCCGACTTCAAAATTTTTTCAAAAACCTTAGCCACATTTGATATCACTGAAATTGGCCGATAGTTACCTTCATCATAAAAATCGCCAGATTTATATACGGGCGTGATGATGGAGGTTTTATAGTTCGAGGGGAATACACCTTGTCTAACGCAAATGTTATATATGAACGAAAGCGGTTTGCTTATGTACGATATGAGTCGTTTGAGTGTTCTAGAACTTATTCCGTCAAAACCCGGAGAAGTATCGGATTTTAAAGAGGTTATTACTTTCTCAACCTGATCTTTTGTGACTTCACTAAACACCGAGAATGAGGGATTCCGGGTTCGTCGAAAATCAACCGATTCTGCAACAGTACTATCTGTAGCGATCCGAGATGCCAGTTCCCTCCCAACATTCGAGAAATAGCTGTTAAACAAATCCGCCACCTCTGCCGGTCTCGTGCCTGTGTCTAAGTTTTCGTCACCAGGCCTAATCATAATATGTACCTGTTTAAATTTAGTAGGCTTCGAAAGTGCACTATTTATAGCCGACCAAAATTTCCTACAGTCGTTTTGGGCATCTACTATTCTCCTACCATAGAATTCACTTTTAGTAGTTCTTGTTAGTGTTGTTAGTATATTTCTATACCTTTTATAGAACAAGAGTATGCTACTGTCATCCGGATGACGTTTAGTATTAATGAATAATTTTTGCTTATGTCTAATTGACACGAGCAACCCTGGTGTTGCCAGTGTCAACCTGTCCTTTCCATCTCATTTTTTCCATCAAATTTGTTGTTACCCATTTTTTGGTTCCTACCTTTTAGCTAACCAGGAAAAGTGACAATACACTTATATAGAAGAAATCAACCGCATCGCACCGCTAATCAAATCAATTTTTTATATTCATTTTAATTCGATTTACGCTTCTAAAATAATTACTAATAAATAGATTCAGCCGCGCCGCGTTTATAAATATAAATTGTGCTGTGTTGTTTATGTTTTTGTGTTCAATAAGGAAGAGCTGGCCAGCAGAAAGACATCACCGTGGAGTTAAGGTTAGTCCATCTTCCTTGATCCATTCTTTTCCAGCTGGTCACACCACTCGACCTCCAGCACAGCATGCCATCGCCCATACAGTCCACTTTAGCTATTAATTTATAATTTAATTAAATTTATTTATCATTTAAGTTTATACCGCGCAACCCCATATTAATGGTCCATACGAACCGGATTTATGGTTAGATTTTTTGGTCACTTATACCGGATTTATGGTGAGCCCCTGTGGCAAAACTCTTTAGTGTAAATCTCATGTATTCTCATTTTAATTCTCATCTGTGCATTCACCAAATTTATTGAAACAATGCAGAAACGGTAATTTCATTGTTCTTTTGATTTAATATCACGCATTAGAAGTACATATGAATCCAAAGTGAAATTTGTGTCAGTCATGTTACATGTTATCTGATATAAACTTGCTTATAATTAACTTAATTATATAACATAATTCTTGTCGAGTCCGCTAATCATTTGACAAATTAATTCATTGAACAGGCAATAAGTGTGAGGAAGTTTAATATAGATTTATAACATACAATTGTAATTTTTAAATAATTAATATTATTAACGTATAGCGCCATCTATATTTGAATAGGCGAAGTGGGTTTCTTTGAAAAGTCAATAGTTAAACTTTGATTTTGGAAATTCACGTGCTTCTGTTGTAGTTCCATAGATGGCATTGGCTTGAAAACTTAAAAAATATTAATGATTCATAATAATTAATTGTTATTCACAATTGAATGATTTTACACGTAAAAACCATACAAGTATGACATATATAAAATTTGAAATATAATATTATCAGTGTATTATCGAGAATTTAATGGGAAATAATTCTGTTACACTTATAAAACTGATAAGAGTTATTTAAGAACCCCAATTGCTTAGAATAGTACCCATATAGATATTGACATAATATTTAATATATTTTATATACCTAACTACGCATCGCTCGCATAACTTTGTAACTTTGATATAAAATAGTCATACTTACAACAATTGCATCAAACTCTTTATGTAGAGTTTTACGTCATACCTATGTCGCTATTGCTCTAGCTTTCTGTGTTGATTTGAGAATTGAGAAGGTTAATTTTGTCGTTGGTCGTGTACATTAGCTTATACCTACGCATTATATGAACACACCCGTATGCTTAAGCCTTTGCATACAGTACTCTACTGTTTATTCGGATAGTAGATATATTAAATTTAACGCTTTATTATTATATTTCTTTTTCTTCTCTTTGTATACATTAATAATATAGGCAATTTAAGGCTTATTTATGTATACTTAAATTTAACGCATCCTTATTATATTTCTTTTTCTTTTTTTTACATACATTCATATAGGCAACTGAATGTTTATTTATATATAGTTAACTTAAGACATCTTAATTGAGTTTCACGGTTTCTTATTTTTATGTACCTTCGTTCATAAACGAAGATAAGCCGCGTAGTTTATAAGTTGACAACTTGCTCAGTTTACTCAACTTGTCTTGCATCTAATTAATTGTTTATTTATATTAGGCGTTTCACAATGAAACGTATCAAATTATTAGAAGCCAAATCTAATTCACTTCTCTCAAAGGTTGGTGAGTTTTTTGAGAAGTCAAAATTGACATTGAGTCACGGAACTCGGGAAACAACTGCTTTCATCTCAGACACTTTCTCAATTGATGAATTGAAGAAAGATATAGTTACCGCACTGGACGAACTTGTACTGTTAAAAATTTCGTACGATAAAACGTATGAGCCAACGTATGATAGTTTAAATACTTTAAACAGTCAGGTAAATGCCATTAAATTCAAACGGTCTCAGTTGTTGACTGCAGACCAAGTTTCAAATGTAAATACCTCAAATCAATCAAAAGATAATAAATTTTCTCATGTTAAATTACCGCCTATTCAAATACCATGTTTCGATGGTAAATTAGAAAATTGGTCTCTATTTTATGAGTCATTTAAGAATAATATCCATCTTAACGAAAATCTTAATGATTCGCAGCGTATGCAATATTTGCTTGGAAAACTAAGTCATTCAGCTTTAAATGTGTTTTCCGGGATTATTCCTACAGGCGAAAATTATGCAAACATATGGAAATGTTTAGTTGAGAGATATCAGGATAATAGATCTCTGGGAGCTTATTATTTAAATAACATTTTGGAGAGTAAGTCGTCCGGAAAGAGTGCTACCGAATTAAATGAATATTCAGAGAATATATCTGCCTCGGTATCAGCTCTTAAACAATTAAAAATTAAAGACTTGTCAGACTTCATATTTTTCACATGTGCCCTTAAGGGATTGCACCCTCAAATAGTGCATGACTTTGAAATGTCGGTTAGAGGAGGAAAAGATTTTCCTTCGTTCGACCAATTAATGGAATTTGTCAAGGATAAAGTTAAAATTTTAGAACGCACCTCTCGTGATAGTTTAAATAGTCAATATAAAAAGGTACCATGGCAAGGAAAAAATAAATCTCAAAACATTTCAAAATCATTTTTGATAAATGTTGGCTCTGCTAGTCAGAAGTGTACTTTATGTAACTTCTCTCACACGCATCTATATCAGTGTGAAAAGTTTAAACCTCTTACTCCAAAGGAGAAATTTAATTTAATTAAATCTATATTTGGATGTATCAACTGTCTTAGTTGTAATCATCAAAGTAAAACTTGTAATTCAAAACAATCTTGTAAAATTTGTAACAAATCGCACCATACTATGCTTCATTTTGATGACAAAGACACTAGTAAGTTTTATCAGAAAAATTGTACTTCAAATGAAAAACCATCAACCAGTAAAAATGTTACAACTACTTCTACAACTTTATGCGCTCGCAATAATATAAGATTGACATATCCTATAATTTTACCTACTGCTCAGGTACTCGCCTATCGAAATGAAAGTGAGAAGAGGCTAGTTCGATGCTTGATTGATAATGCCTCACAGAATAATCTCATTACTCTTGCTTGTTGTAAGAAATTAAGTTTAGATATAATCCCTTTGAACAATTCCTTTGTTAAAGGAGTTGGTCTGTCTAGCAAACCGATTCACGGCTTTGTTATATTTCACATACAATCCCGCATCTCGCATCAAACATATAAGATAAAATGTCTAGTGTTGGACCTAATAACAGACTCGTTACCTACGGAAGATATAGATTTCACATGTCTCGGTCATTTGAGCGGAATTCCGCTGGCTGATGGAGAGTGGAATCTGTCTGCTGAGATAGAAATCGTTTTGGGAGCTCAACTATTTCCACATATTTTATTGAGTGGGAAAATTGAAATACCAGGTTTATCACCGCTTATTGAAACTACACTGGGATATTTGATAATGGGTAGTATTTCAAATAAAAACTCAAAACCTCAATGCTCTACGACTGTCACCCTTGCCACGGTTTCGCGAGTGAACCACGACGATGATACATCTGTATTCTGTAACAATTGTGGAAGCTTGGAGAGAACTCTGCATAGGTTTTGGAAGTTGGAGGAATTGCCGATGGTTGAGGTCGCAAGTCCTGAGAGTGTCGCGTGTGAGTCTGCTTATCAGTCCTCAGTATCTCGTGGGTCTCAGGGCAGATATACAGTGTCCCTTCCTTTTTGTAAAAGTCCAAGTGAATTGGGTGATTCGTTCGCTATAGCTCAAAGACGTTTAGTTTCACTAGAACGCAAATTAAATATTGATTCTCGATTGCGTGAACAATATAATAATGTTATTCCAGATTACATTAACAATAATTATCTGGAAGAAATTCCATCTCATGAGACGGATGGATATTTTATTCTTGCTGGTTTGTTAGTGCTCCTGTTTGGATTGCTATTGTTTGCTGTGGCAATAACCGCTTACCAAAGATTAATTGTTGAACTGCCGTTGTTGTCGAATATAAAAGTACCGCGTCACTTGAAAGTGACACCAGCTGGCTGCAATGTAAATATCGTAGCCTTCTGTGATGCCAGTTTAAAAGCTTACGCCTGTGTGTTGTACTTACATGTCAAAGATGACAAGGGTAATATTTTCATAAGTTTAGTGTGCTCAAAATCAAAGGTGGCACCGTTTAAGGTGATCTCACTTGCCCGCTTGGAGCTGTGCTCAGCTCTGTTATTATCCAAATTAGTAAAAACTGTTTTTGATACGTTCAATCCACTTTATGCTATAAACAACATATACGCCTTTCGTATTCCATGATAGCTTTATCCTGGATACACTCTTCACCGCACCGCTGGTCTAATTTTGTATCTAATAGAGTGACTCAGATACAAGAGAATCTAGAATGCAAACACTTTTTTCATATATCTGGGGTCGAAAATCCCAGTGACTTATTATCTCGGGGATTGTATCCATCTCAATTGCTGGAGTACAGTCTTTGGATGACAGGTCCAAAGTGGCTTCTTAGCCAACCAAATTCATGGCCTATCAAGCCGTTTACACCTACAAGTTCGGATGTGCCTGAAGCAGTTTCTACTGTTTTGACATCCGTTATAAAAGATCCACCAACTCAATAATTCATTTACTAAGTTTTTTATAAGTACCTACCTCTTTAAATTTATCAAACCGCATTAGTAAAGTAAATGTTTGGACTTGCATATATGAAGTTCACATTTCGTATTAATTTCTATAAATTATTATTATAGTTCCGCATATATTGTCTTTTCACGTAAATTTGGTGAATGTACCGCTTTGAAAAACCGCATTTTTTATATAACCCGCATTTTTTAAATATCAGACTTTGAACTGATATTAACCGCATTTTTTTTAATATCAGACTTTGAACTGATATTAACCGCATTTTTAAAATATCAGACTTGTGATCCGATATTCACCGCATTTCTTATAACCCGCATTCTTTAAAATATCAGACTTGTGATATGATATTAACCGCATTTTTAAATATATCATAAAATGATATAATCCGCATCTTTAAAATATCAGATTTCTGATCTGATATTCACCGCATCTTTACAATATCAGTACTCTGATATTCAACGCTTATAAATCCGCTATGGGAAAACCGCATTTATTATCCGCAATGGGCTAACCGCATTTATTATCCGCAATGGGACAACCGCATTTTATATCCGCAATGGGCTAACCGCATTTTAAATACCGCTTTATTTATTTATATATACCGCATTTTTCTTATTTAATCCGCTTTCTTTTATTTTTGTGTTGAAAGCTTTGGAGCTTTCAAGGTGGGGAGTGTGGTGTTGCCAGTGTCAACCTGTCCTTTCCATCTCATTTTTTCCATCAAATTTGTTGTTACCCATTTTTTGGTTCCTACCTTTTAGCTAACCAGGAAAAGTGACAATACACTTATATAGAAGAAATCAACCGCATCGCACCGCTAATCAAATCAATTTTTTATATTCATTTTAATTCGATTTACGCTTCTAAAATAATTACTAATAAATAGATTCAGCCGCGCCGCGTTTATAAATATAAATTGTGCTGTGTTGTTTATGTTTTTGTGTTCAATAAGGAAGAGCTGGCCAGCAGAAAGACATCACCGTGGAGTTAAGGTTAGTCCATCTTCCTTGATCCATTCTTTTCCAGCTGGTCACACCACTCGACCTCCAGCACAGCATGCCATCGCCCATACAGTCCACTTTAGCTATTAATTTATAATTTAATTAAATTTATTTATCATTTAAGTTTATACCGCGCAACCCCAAACCCATTTGTAATCCAAAGTTTTCAGCTTTGTAGTTCTATTTCTATAGACATCACTTTCACGCGAGTCGCCCGCTTTATTTGTTGTTCGATTGTACTTTCAAACCGTTGCGCTGCCATATTGGCATCACTTATACAATACAGTAATGACCGTGTCTAACCCATATATTATCTAGGGTCTAACCTACCGCGCTAACAATAGTGATTTTGATATTATTTTATTGTCTTTATTATTTTACTTATTTTTAAAATTCGAAAAATTGTTGATTTTTATCTAGAGTTTTTCACGTTTTTCATTTTGTTTTACTGATTCGTCAAATTCACAGTAGTGAAACTTCCATACAAGCCATAGACAATATATTTGACACCTCATGGTCCTTGAGCCAGAACTTTTTTTTCGGAAATTATTGGAACTACAGCCGCGCAGCCGCATGACTGCTGTTATTGAGTTGCTAAGAAGTTGTTGATTGTTGCTAAGAAACTGTTGATTCGGTTACTAAGAAGTTGTTGATTGTGTTGCTAAGAAGTTGTTGATTTAGTTGCGCGATTTTATATTTTTTTCACCATGTGTCAGTTTCTTTATATTTCGAAGCTTGATATGATAAGTTTTGTGATTTCATTTTACGCAAATACAGTGGCGTAACTAGGGGGGGGGGCGGTCCGCCCCGGGCGGCACTTTTCAGGGGGCGGCAAAATGAGCCGACAAATAAAAAAAAACTTGGTAAAAAACACAAAACTGAAATAGTATAGGTACGAGAATTTGTGAAGGAAAAATAAATGAGAAAAAAAATCGGGTCCCCGAGTTTGTGAAGGGAAAATAAATGAGAAAAAAATCGGGGCCCCGAGCTTGTGAAGGGAAAATAAATGAGAAAAAAATCGGGGCCCCGAGTTTGTGAAGGGAAAATAAATGAGAAAAAAAAAATCACTAAAATTCTTAAAATTGATAAAATATTTTTTTCCTTTTAACCTGTCTCAGCGTAAGCTAGTACAAAAAAGTGTACACCGGAGTGAGTTAATTCAAGTTCTTTTTTTTCTTCTTTAAGTAATTTCGGGTTAAGGTCTTAAAAAAAACTTTTGCGGTGATTCCGCAGGTAGAAAAATCTGTGTCAGAAGTAAGCTCTATCCCATTATCCAAAAATTGAATTTTTGTACTATATTGTAGTGTTGTAAGTATCTATATATTAATAGGTGAAGGGAAAACTTTGTGCCCCTTTTTACGAAAATTGAGCGGACGGAGGAGTATGGAATTTCGCACACTTACAGTTTTTATAGAGAAGGGGTGGCAAATGCTAATATTTTTTTAAAATCGTACATAAAAATAGATTAAATCAATAAAAAAAACTCTACGCACACTATTGTAATAGGTATATTATAGTTTAAATTAATTATGGTCGAATTTCGACCAATGAACTGAACCACTAGTTATAAAAAATATGCGAACTTTTTTATTTTGATTTTTTTTCCATTTATATAGGGGGGTGGGGCGCCAAACTTTATTAGGTAGGTGGAGGGGGGGGGCGCCAAATGTTAATCCCGCCCGGGCGGCGAAAACCCACGTTACGCCACTGCGCAAATATATTATTTTTATCTTTGTATGATATTTGGACGCTTTATTCCCTGTTTTCATTCATGTGTTGCGATATAGGTCGCTTTGTTTTGTTTTCATCAGTGCAGCGATGTTTGAACGATCTGTCTCGTAATTTAATGCAAAATCTGTGGTTAAATATTGGACTGAGTGATGAACAAATCTCAAGAAATAGGAGGTTTTGTGATAATTTTCTTTAAGTCTTCACTCGTGATATAAATTTTATTTAAAAAAAAATATTATGTCAAAGCATTAAGTATAAAAAACAAATAAATGTAATTTATTTTATTGGATTGTTTTATTAATGCATTATAACATCTCAAATTTTAATTCCTTTTCATAAAATATATAGTGTAAAATATTCATCAAGACACTGACATAATATTCAATTTTGTTCTTAACTTATGAATATTTATAGTTTCTTAATGTGACTTATCCTATTTCTAAAATGGATATATTTTTGTTTTAATTTAACATTTTAATCTTGAATGTGTAAAAACAAGTTTAAAATGTTACATTAAAATAAAAATGTATTTGCTGATGAAATAGAGTAGGTCATTTTTGAAATTATTTATATTCGTAAGTTAAGGACAAAATTGAATATTGCGGGGTATAAGATTTGAAAGCGCGCATGCGCGTAATTTTAGTACGAAGAACAAAATATGGCGTTGTAATCGTAAGTATTCCCAGTCTACAAAAAACCCCTCGAGTTGCCACTCAATTTTAAGTAGTATTATTATACTCTATGGTTTTACTCATTCGTCAAATTCATCGTACAAAATTATTATTGTCACCAAAGATAATATAAAGGAAGTGCCTCTAGAGCCGTAGCCGGATCCCGTACCCGCGTCCGTAGATTTGTGTGTTGCCATTTTATTTCAGTTCATACTATGGTAACACTCAAATGACAGCTTATGTCAAAGCGCGAATTTCGTATTAGTACCAAAGGAAAGTTTGAATTTTCGTGCGAATCTCATTGGGGATACATGGGATACTATTATTAGTATCCGGAAATAATAATTAAACACCAATATTATTCAAAATTTGAATTTTTATTTGCATGTCTTAACAGAAAGTTTAATTTGAGTGTTATTGTTAATGAATCTGTTTATCATTTATATTATTTAGTGATATTTTTTTTGTATACATGAAAAAAATTGTGTTTAAAGGCGATATCCGTTTAAAAAGTGAAAACTCCACAAGAAACAATTCAACTTGTAAGCAAGATTGTCCCGCTTCCATCCATCTTCATATTAGTAAATGTGGACAATTCTTTACTGTGGCAACTGACAAGGAATATGCAATAACCATGCATCTTCGCAAGCTTATTTTAATGCATTGTGGCAGCAGCTACTCAAGTTGCCTCAACTTATTAAAGAAGAAGCTCAAGAGCAATTGAGATTCATCATCATCTTCGTCGGTCCCTCAATTCTGAGGATCATGTCCATCATTACACACCAGCCCCACCAGTCTGCTCCAGAGCCCCCGGTCCGCTGCCATGTGCAGGGCCTCCCACAGTTGAGATTAGGGTACTACAAATTAATTTTGGATAAGATAAGAAACACAACAGGCTGTAACTTGACATTAAAGGACCCTAATTTTAATAGACATAAAGAAAGAAAGAATTTTGAGGAATGTGTAAATAATATTTTGAAGAACACCTACAAATGTGATGTTCAAGTTTTGTCAGACTGCGATGGAACATTCAAAGGAATTTATTTTCAAGACATGTATCAATCTGACATCTAATATCTAGATGAATTACAGTGCTCGGTAGCATCCCATACAGCACCGAAAGATTATAGAAACATTACATAAACCTTACATCGAAACATTGTAACATTGCATGGAAGTTGTGAAACATCTCTGCAATGTTACTGTAAGCTTGCAGCAACATTGAAATGTCCTCCTTTAGAAATATTACAGTGGTATGTTGCAGAAACGTTGTGGTGATATGTTACAGAAACGTTTCGGTGATATGTTACAGAAACGTTTCAGTGATATGTTACAGAAACGTCTCGGTGATATGTTACAGAGACGTTTCGGTGAAATGTATTTGTTTATACAGCATAACTTCCGCAAGTTATCACTCTCACCCATATTGGCAGAATTACGTAAAATAAACAACGCCTACTATAGTGAATTTTTCGAAATCTGACGAACAAGCCATAAATCTTCAAAAGAATAGCAGTAGGGAAACAATAGCAGGTATTGGTATTGTCTTACGGTGGCACGTGTTATTGACCAATCACGTACCGTGTAAATATCTAAGGGTTTTGCACAGGTACTTTCTTCTACTTCTTAGAGTTATCGGCAAATTACAAAAACCAAGATGTTTTTCACAAATTTTAATAAAATATTTATTCGGTCCAACGTGGATACACTAACACCACAAATAAAATCAGAAATATCCCGAGGTTTATTTAAGTTGATGTTACTTAATTTGTGGGGATTGCTTTTTATTTCACTAAAAAACAAGTACACATTGTTAATCACTGAGCGCGTTTGAACGTTAGCATCTCCGGTTAATTTTGTAAGATTTATATTAGCGAATAAAGACTCCATGATTCTTCAACGAAAGCTCACAAGAAACTAAACAGTAAAAATATACATACATGCTTGTCATATATTCAAATAATCCACAATCAGTCTGAAGATGCATTAACACAATAACAAAGGTCGATGACTCACACATTGTTCCTGACATCTTCTTTGAACTTTCAAAACACTATAGAAAACATAAAAATGTAATTGAATTCAACGGAATATATAGTATTTAAAAATTCCCATTATGAAAGGAAATAAGTTGCAATAACTGTTCCAGGAAAAAAATGAGCAAGAATTGATATACTGTCAGTTATAGTCATATTTATCTAGACAGGTTCACGTAATGAATTTCCAATTAATGCTTCGCCAATAACAATAACGCATAGGTGCATCTGTCATAAAAATAATCCTACCCTTTTCTATTGTATTATAGTTTGAATAGATTTGGCCAGTGCTCAGATTTCGGTGAAAATACTATAGTGAGATTTTTGAGATAAGCTTGTCCTAATTTGACGGACATGGGTCACGTTGGACAAGCTTATCCCAAAAATCTCGCTAGATGGCGTTGCTAATTTTGCGTAGCCCTGCCAATTTGAGTGAGAGTGATAAACTTGCAAATATTCGGGTTGGCCCTCAGGTGGGCCATGAGGGTGTTGGAAGTTTCAATATAAAATAAAAAAAGAACTACAAAACATACATTTTTATTATCTAAGAATAAAAAAACATTACAATTTATTAGGCTTAAAAATAGTTACAGAAATCAAGAATAGATTAGCAATGACAATATCTAATTGTTTGAATTCACTAAAATTGAAATTTTTAAATTTTAATAATAAAATTTTTTAATTTACAAGATCACGAGACCACTTTAGTTTCTAAGTCACCTGTGACCATGCAGGACCTGTGCCTGCGAAACTAATCAGGTTATTAAACTTGTGAAATAACAAATAAATTGTTTTATTTAAATCACCGTTTTTAAATAATTCCACCAAGAATGCACATTCAATTCGTTAATTTTATTAAAAATAGTTGTTAAAAATCTGCGAAGATCTTGTTTGTTTCTTCTTTAATGCCATGTCATGTCACCCCGATGTCGGCTATCACCTTGGCATAGGCTTGGAGCTTCAGCGTGTGGCTCATGAGACGGATTAGTCGATAATCACTATATTTTTTTAGATGATTTTTCTTTGGCAATGTGATGAAAATTGACTCAAGCCAGTCATTAGGAATGATCCCAGTGCCATAAATTTAAAAAGTTTAATAGAGATAAAATGTAGTCAATGATTGGTTCTTATGCACTATTAATTTTTATTTGAATCTGTTTTGTGTCTCTCTGACCTCAGGGTCGCTGGTACAAGCCATTTTGATATCGAGTCAATCATTTGGACATCAGTTGCTTGTCGAAATACTGTACGAACAGCTTCTGTAATGCAAAAATATGAGACACTTTAGTAGGTACTAGTAATATAGAAAAAGCTCAAAAATCAAATCTATCTGGGTACACTAATAATAGTACAAAAAGTAGCAGAAATTCAATATATTACCACTTGGTTCTTAAATCCTTCTTCGTCCAACTGCTTTTCAAATAATTGTAAATCCTCTAGTTTCAATATTGGTAACTGAATATTAAAATCTTCTGTATTTATTGGCTGTGATATTTTTTCTTCAAGCATATTAATGTTATTTTCCATTATGTCTAGGTTATATAACACTTTATTTGTTTTATATAAAACTTGTTTCTGAAACTCTGTAAAAAGATTTCATTAATTAATATAATTTGTGATTGTAGTGTTTTGGTACTTTGTACTATTTATATATATTTTTTTATTTATTTTATTTTATATGTACCTATAAGTTTTAAAATATTGTACTTAAAATATATTTTTGTCTACATTGTTTTTACAAAAACAAAAAAAATCCTGATCAACTGTAAACTAGTGAAAACACGTAGAACGCAGATTCTGACCTGCGCCGACCGGTGCAGAGAATGTAAGTATGTATTTGAATGGGGATATGCACAGCAAAAGCAGGAACCCGCTTTGCTTTCTGGCATGCCCATTAAAATGCATTGAAACTATAGACAACATTCTTTGTGCCGTTTGGCTCTGGTCGGAATCGAAGTTCTATGTGTTTTCACCCTATGGTCTAACAATAGAATAGAAACATAAAAAGGTAAAATTAACAGATTCAATCAAGGTTGTACATGTACCGCGAGAAATATTATTTCCCTCATTAATTACTTTTTCGGCAGAATATCTGGAACAGCTCGGAACACTTTGTTTGTGCACACCTATATACAAAAGAAAAAAAAAGATATGTTAGTACAGATTATTTACAAATAATAAACAGAAAGGCTGGTTTTAGACTCAGGTTGACTGTCGGCGTAGACAGCAAAATTTATGATCCGTCCACGCTGATAGCTACACGTTATTCTAAAGAGCTTCTTACAAGTTCATACATTTCAAGCAGTCAGCGCCAATGATCAACGAGAGTCTAAAACTAGCCTAAATACAGTTTAAAAATTCTTACTATTGTTATCTATATTATTCAAATTATGTGAGGTCTCAATATTTTCCATTGGTGCACTTAATATAAAATCTTGTAATTGTTGGCGATGGTTATTCTTTTGACTCTGTCTATTCTCTTTATACTCTTCGTCTGAAGAGGATGAAATTCTGTTATTTTCCTTATTGATGATCACTTTTTCAGCAGCTTTTCTGGAACAGCTCGGAACACTTGGTTTGTGAATGCCTATATACAGAAGAAAAAAAGTATTGATATGTTAGAACAGATCATTAAATTTACATATAGTAAACAGTACAGTTTATAAATTCTTACTATTGTTATTTATATTATTCAAATTATGTGATGTCTCAAAATTTTCCATTGGTGCACTTAACATAAAATCCTGCAATTGTGGACAAGAAGGTAATTGATTTTTCTTTTGGCTTTGTCTATTTTCTTCATACTCTTTGTCTGAAGAGGATGATAAGTGTCTTCTGGCGTTCATGCGTCGTTTTAGTTTTATTCTTTCTGTCAATTCATTTGGTGAAGTGTAACGGGGCCCTCGTGTCCTCACGAACGATTGAAGAATGGATTACCTCCTTTTGGAACGATTACCCTCTCCTCCTATGTGGCAGCGAAGACTTCTCAGGGATGTTTTTAGGGCGCCTTTTAACTATTTTACTCACTGGTTCGGAGAAGAACTGGCACTCGCTTCAAGGAAATGAGGCGCCGGCTATTCAGTCGAAGGGCACTACTCAATAATATCTCAGAGTCAATTGGATTCAGACGAAATCGCTGATCCTGACATATTTCCAATATTACACTTGAAAGGCACAGGTATGGATGAATATTTAAGAAAACGTAATGACTTTTTACAGTTTTTATTGCTATGAAATCAATGAATAAAATGAAATGGTTACAGTGTTCACTGGTATCAAATTTCTTATTTCACAAACAATTCTTATCATTCTATTTCTAACTTATTAGCAATGTTACACCACTTATTGTTTTTTTTCTTTTACTAAGGTCCGTGGTACACAAAATACCGTTTTAAAAATTGAAATTACGTTTTTAAAATTATAATCGAATATGGCGGACGGGAGCGTCCCTCTGGAGCAAAAAGCTACGTGTTGCGCGCAGTGCGCCAGAGACCAGGAATGCGGTTTTGCGCAAGCGAAAACCGGTACACAGAGAATTATGAAATTTTGCGAACACATCGTGTCGCGCTGTGATTGGTTGAATATTTTTCCTTAACAACTGGTTTGATCTGTTTTTATGGCTACCCTCCACAACAGGTGAATGACCCAATTTATCGTTATAAAATCAAGGGATCCCCTTAATTTAAAAAAAAAATAATCCTTTCCAAATTGAAACGTTACACCATGCAATATTACAGGAACATCTTAGTGAAATATTACAATTGATATGTCTCTTAAATGTTCCTGCAATGTTACATTGAAACATGAAATATTGTAACGTTTCCGAAATGTTTCTGGAAGCTTTGGTGCTGTATGGGATAGTTCTCTTATTATACCAGTCAACTCTATCAATCTGAAAAGGAATACCAAGAGGGAGTAAATATTTCAAGGAGTGGACAACGATGCCAGCAGAAAGAATTGTATCATCCTGTGGTTGTGATATCGAGATCAAAACTTTTTTATTGAAATAATGGTATGATTAAAATCCTGTGATGTAATTTAAGGCCATTGGCTGTATTATATTTTTTAATCCATCACGCAGTTTCCCGAATGGGGTAGGCAGAGAGTACGAATTTCCATTCTTTCCTATCCAAACAAACCTCTTTCGTTTCCTTCAAACGCACAACATTCCGTATACATGCTCTTCCATTCCTTTGTGTAAGAACACGTAGAAAGCCGATTCCGACCAGCGCCGACCGGCTCATAGATAGTGGTCTATGCATTTAAATGGGGATGCCGGAAAGCGGGTTCCAGCTTTGTTGTGCGCATTCCCATTCAAATACATTGTAACATTCTTTGCGCTGGTCGGCGCGGGTCGGAATCGGCTTTCTACGTGTTCTTACCCTTAGGCTGTATTTATGTTAATAAAAAAAATTTAATAAAAAAACTGGTTTTCATTCTGCCATATTATGTATGTATATTTTTAAATAAATCTGGGTTCACTCGAAGTGAACACAAATACACTTTTGACATTTTGCATATTAAGCAGAGGCTTGTGTCATAAAAGTGGAAATGGTCAGCACCGGGATTCCAACTGTTTCAACTCACAACCTCCAGTACACTGTATGTATGAAAGCCTTCTACTGATACTGCTGGTCTACCAACCACTTTTGTCAGAGTTGTTACAGTGTGGAAGTCTGGATTCACACTGATACAACAGAGAGTAGAATAGTATCATTCAACTATATGGAAAGATAGAAAATATAGCTTTAAGACAGAAAGTAATGAGATTGTTCCGAAAATGTAAAGAAAAGCAAACTACATCACTATCAAGTGATGATGTTGATGAAATGGAAATGGCTGTGATTGATTGCCAGCATTCACAGAGAAGACTAGTCTCAGAGAAGAAAAACAACGCTTTCATAGTTATCAAACATTTCGGTAATTATGAAGTTCCCGGGCTGACTCGATTTTTTTTATATGAAACACATTAATAAGTATTTTATTGTTACTATAGCTGACAATTGTAGTTTTGTTATACGATTACAATATTATTGTTCAACATGTTATTAATTATCAAATCCGTGCTCAGCGACAATTTAATATCATCTGTCAATGTCAATCGTCGGTTAAGCAAGTGTCAATTTTTAGTTATCTTATGATAAAATATTGTCTATGGAGATCTACGGACGCCGTACCAAATTTTTAATGTTTCCGTCTACGGCTCTAGAGGCACTTCCTAATATAAATATTGATTGTCACTTCATATTTCGGCAAGTGATTGGTTTCTGAATATATACTTTAAATTTTCAGTGTTTTTAAAAATTATTCTCGTTTTCAAAAAAAAATTGATAATTCAGTGATGACTTTTAATATAATATTACTATACTCTATGGTGATGACCATGTCTCGTTCTTTAACTGACGTTGCAGTGAAAGGTAGTCAATGAAATTTTTTTTATAGGTTTTAGATCAGTTTGGTTCTCTCGTTAGAGAGTATATTGTGTTCTGTGGTTTGGTTTGACGATTTCGTGCATTTTGTGGCCGTAAACAGGGGGAGGAAACTTCCTAACAAAATGTTTTCGCATTCTTTTATGGGTGAGGGGGGGATTGAAGGCAAGGAACCCCCCCCCCACGACTTCGGGGGCGGGTGAGAGAGGAAGTTGAAAAGAGAAAGCCCCCTCTTGAATAAGTACCTTCGTACCTGTTTGGAAGGTCACGAACAATCACGAAGTTCTGTTTAACTTCTTCAGTCCTGAAGTCCGCGTGTATAGACCTGTCTATAAATTTTATTTCCATTTTCTAACTGTACAATATTTTGTCAAAATGATTTTAGTATCTATCGTCTTATTAGCTTGAATTTACAACTCTATAACGCAAGTCTCTAAAAACCTTAAAAACATTCAGAGTTCCCATAGAAATATTATTATACGATAAATTGTTAAAAAAAATAGACTACATAGTTGAGTTCTAAGGTCCTATGTGTGAACCACCCCTTTAGGGAGGGGGAAGCATTTCTCCCCAAATAAGTATTGCATTATTTTCTAGGATGGCCAATTAGAATCAACCACAAAAATATTTACTTTTGAGGACATCGGGAATTTTTTTTATTTTATTTATTTATTTATTTATTAATTGAACACATACGGCCTCCAGGCCAATTACAGTCAATCGATATTACAAATGTAACCACATCACAAAAATCTCAAAGCATATTAAAATTCACGAAAAACTCTTATGACAGACGAAATATATAATAATTTATAAAATATGGATAAAATATTGCAAGAAGCATGCGTAGTGAGCAGACATGAAAAATAAAAGCAAATGAATATATTATAGTCTTATAAGAAATAATATTTTTTTTTACAAAATATGGACAAATTTTCTGCAGACATCGGGATTGAAGAGGTTAATGTGAGGTCGCAGGAAGGTTACTGCTTAAATGTGTGTGTGTCGGGCACGTACCCGCGAAATTCGAATACTACATGAAGGGGTCGCATGAAGGGCACCGCTTAAATGTGTGTATGTCGGGCAAATGCCCGCGAAATTCGAATACTGCATGAAGGGGTCGCATGAAGGTCACGAACGTATTGCCGGGAGCCTGCCCTCAAAATTCGAGTACTACATGAAGAGGTCGCATGAAGGTCACCGCTTAAATGTGAGTATGCCGAGAATGTGCCCGCGAAATTCGAATACTACAATACATACACCTATATTTAATTATAATTTACAAACAATCAATGTTGAGCTTCAAAGGTTTTAACTTGAACTGTATTTAATATGCAATAATTAATATATTGGTAATATGTTTTTTTACCCTTTTGTGAGTATCGCTGTATTTTTTTCCGGACAGTATAAAACTAAGTACTAATATTGATTTGATTGAAACGCTATATTATATTGTGTTATATATATATATATTTTATTGTTTAAAGACTATTTTTTTATTTATTCACAAGAAAATAAATAACTATATGAATTGTATTTGTACAGGTATTTTCCTGATCTCTTACGGAATTTTTGACTAATCAAAAGAAAGAATTTTATAAAAGAAATATTTTTATAAAAAAACTACCTATAAGAATTTATTAATTAATTAATCAATGGTACTAAGATCACACAGCTGATTGCAACAGAAAGAAAACCGTTATGTTATAATATAAATTTGTGAAAACTCATTTTTTTTACATTTACTTTTGAAAAAAAAAAATTTTTGTTTATGTAGGTCTGTATGTTTTCATATTATTACTATAAAAATAATTATTATTAACTATAAAATAATTATTATTTATCATTATTAGTTGTAATTGTAATATTATTCAAAATATAGATCCATAATGCATAACATTAGAACATTATTTCTTAGATTTTGAAAAATTGTCTATTGCTTAAACTGACACTGACAAAGCAAAAAATATTTTTTTTGAAAACGTGCTCGAATATAATTTGAAAATTTTAAATCATAAACATCGTAGCTTTTTTATTCATATTCTTTAAACAATACATTTTTTTAAACTACTAATTATCTTTTAAATCTGTTTCAGGTGAAAAAATATCTAAAAAATGAGGACCTGCTCCGTGCCGAATTGCGAAAAGAGCCAACGTCCTCTCCACGTTTTTCCTAAAAATCCTCATTTATTTTTTGAATGGAAACGTAGAGCTGGATTACCATCAACGCTGTCTGACGAATCTATTTTGAAAAATAAAAGAATTTGCGATGCACATTTCAATGCCTTCAACAGAAACTCGGAAATTCCTATGTCGTCTTGCGCTCGGTTAAGGTTTTATTCCGTCCCCACGATAGACGTTCCAGGTAATATATTTCTTAAAATAAAAAAAAACTTTGTCAGTTCTACTTGAGTAGAACTGACAAAGTTTTTGTTGATTTTATTTTATTTTTGTTTATTTTAAAATGGTCTACAAAGTTGCTCGCGACATAAAAATTGAAGACCCTCATTCAAATTTATATATTCTTTGTTGTACTTTCTTCATTGATTCTCTCAACATACTCGAACCACATAAATATATTCACTTTCATTCCAGTAACTACGCTTAAATTTTACTCCAAATTGACTGTAGGTAATCATAATTAAATTACATCTTATATGCAAAGGGGCTTCCTGTCTTTCTAAGCCAGCTTCAGAAAATGTATGAATATAAATAAAAACGTGCAATGTGTAATAGCTGTGGAAAAATGTTTGTGTATGACACCAGATGCAGAGTGAATCCCAATTTGAAAATAAACGCATTGTGGACATGTACCTGGGAAATCACACATTAATTAACTAAACTTGCAGCTTTAGATTATTTAGCAATGACTTCCATGTATGAATACTATAACTGATGAAACCACATGCGCTTATGACCGTCTTCTACTGATATTTCAAAGGCTGGCTTAGTGTGCTGGCAATGTGTAATAGCTGTGGTAAAAAGTTCGTGTTTGTGTATGACACCAGATGCAGAGTGAAGTGCTATTGTTGTATTTGAAAATAATTCACATAAATGTGTATGTTTCAGACACTACCCCTCATGAGTGCAGCATGTTTCACAATCATTCGTCTTGTTGGAGTATTGAAATTGTCCTGGAAGTGAAGTTCTTTAGATGCAATGGAAAAGAGTGCTCATCATATTTTTAAACACATTCAAATGGTAATTATAAGTTTTTTTACCCATCACAATTGTATTTCGGAGGGGGTAAGCAGAGAATAGGGACTTCCATTCATTCCAAACCGTACAAACCTCATTCGCTTCTCAAATAGCATATTCTTCTGCATACATCGTCTCCTATTCTTTAAAGCTACTCATGACTTGGCTTGCCTTCATGACAGCACTGAAGTTGTTAGCCCTCATCAATCTAGGACGACCCGTTCACCCCTCATTCAAATTTATATATTCTTTGTTGTACTTTCTTCATTGATTCTCTCAACATACTCGAACCACATAAATATATTCACTTTCATTCCAGTAACTACGCTTAAATTTTACTCCAAATTGACTGTAGGTAATCATAATTAAATTACATCTTATATGCAAAGGGGCTTCCTGTCTTTCTAAGCCAGCTTCAGAAAATGTATGAATATAAATAAAAACGTGCAATGTGTAATAGCTGTGGAAAAATGTTTGTGTATGACACCAGATGCAGAGTGAATCCCAATTTGAAAATAAACGCATTGTGGACATGTACCTGGGAAATCACACATTAATTAACTAAACTTGCAGCTTTAGATTATTTAGCAATGACTTCCATGTATGAATACTATAACTGATGAAACCACATGCGCTTATGACCGTCTTCTACTGATATTTCAAAGGCTGGCTTAGTGTGCTGGCAATGTGTAATAGCTGTGGTAAAAAGTTCGTGTTTGTGTATGACACCAGATGCAGAGTGAAGTGCTATTGTTGTATTTGAAAATAATTCACATAAATGTGTATGTTTCAGACACTACCCCTCATGAGTGCAGCATGTTTCACAATCATTCGTCTTGTTGGAGTATTGAAATTGTCCTGGAAGTGAAGTTCTTTAGATGCAATGAAAAAGAGTGCTCATCATATTTTTAAACACATTCAAATGGTAATTATAAGTTTTTTTACCCATCACAATTGTATTTCGGAGGGGGTAAGCAGAGAATAGGGACTTCCATTCATTCCAAACCGTACAAACCTCATTCGCTTCTCAAATAGCATATTCTTCTGCATACATCGTCTCCTATTCTTTAAAGCTACTCATGACTTGGCTTGCCTTCATGACAGCACTGAAGTTGTTAGCCCTCATCAATCTAGGACGACCCGTTCACCCCTCATTCAAATTTATATATTCTTTGTTGTACTTTCTTCATTGATTCTCTCAACATACTCGAACCACATAAATATATTCACTTTCATTCCAGTAACTACGCTTAAATTTTACTCCAAATTGACTAACTGTAATCATAATTAAATTACATCTTATATGCAAAGGGGCTTCCTGTCTTTCAAAGCCAGCTTCAGAAAATGTATGAATATAAATAAAAACGTGCAATGTGTAATAGCTGTGGAAAAATGTTTGTGTATGACACCAGATGCAGAGTGAATCCCAATTTGAAAATAAACGCATTGTGGACATGTACCTGGGAAATCACACATTAATTAACTAAACTTGCAGCTTTAGATTATTTAGCAATGACTTCCATGTATGAATACTATAACTGATGAAACCACATGCGCTTATGACCGTCTTCTACTGATATTTCAAAGGCTGGCTTAGTGTGCTGGCAATGTGTAATAGCTGTGGTAAAAAGTTCGTGTTTGTGTATGACACCAGATGCAGAGTGAAGTGCTATTGTTGTATTTGAAAATAATTCACATAAATGTGTATGTTTCAGACACTACCCCTCATGAGTGCAGCATGTTTCACAATCATTCGTCTTGTTGGAGTATTGAAATTGTCCTGGAAGTGAAGTTCTTTAGATGCAATGAAAAAGAGTGCTCATCATATTTTTAAACACATTCAAATGGTAATTATAAGTTTTTTTACCCATCACAATTGTATTTCGGAGGGGGTAAGCAGAGAATAGGGACTTCCATTCATTCCAAACCGTACAAACCTCATTCGCTTCTCAAATAGCATATTCTTCTGCATACATCGTCTCCTATTCTTTAAAGCTACTCATGACTTGGCTTGCCTTCATGACAGCACTGAAGTTGTTAGCCCTCATCAATCTAGGACGACCCGTTCACCCCTCATTCAAATTTATATATTCTTTGTTGTACTTTCTTCATTGATTCTCTCAACATACTCGAACCACATAAATATATTCACTTTTATTCCAGTAACTACGCTTAAATTTTACTCCAAATTGACTGTAGGTAATCATAATTAAATTACATCTTATATGCAAAGGGGCTTCCTGTCTTTCTAAGCCAGCTTCAGAAAATGTATGAATATAAATAAAAACGTGCAATGTGTAATAGCTGTGGAAAAATGTTTGTGTATGACACCAGATGCAGAGTGAATCCCAATTTGAAAATAAACGCATTGTGGACATGTACCTGGGAAATCACACATTAATTAACTAAACTTGCAGGTTTAGATTATTTAGCAATGACTTCCATGTATGAATACTATAACTGATGAAACCACATGCGCTTATGACCGTCTTCTACTGATATTTCAAAGGCTGGCTTAGTGTGCTGGCAATGTGTAATAGCTGTGGTAAAAAGTTCGTGTTTGTGTATGACACCAGATGCAGAGTGAAGTGCTATTGTTGTATTTGAAAATAATTCACATAAATGTGTATGTTTCAGACACTACCCCTCATGAGTGCAGCATGTTTCACAATCATTCGTCTTGTTGGAGTATTGAAATTGTCCTGGAAGTGAAGTTCTTTAGATGCAATGAAAAAGAGTGCTCATCATATTTTTAAACACATTCAAATGGTAATTATAAGTTTTTTTACCCATCACAATTGTATTTCGGAGGGGGTAAGCAGAGAATAGGGACTTCCATTCATTCCAAACCGTACAAACCTCATTCGCTTCTCAAATAGCATATTCTTCTGCATACATCGTCTCCTATTCTTTAAAGCTACTCATGACTTGGCTTGCCTTCATGACAGCACTGAAGTTGTTAGCCCTCATCAATCTAGGACGACCCGTTCACCCCTCATTCAAATTTATATATTCTTTGTTGTACTTTCTTCATTGATTCTCTCAACATACTCGAACCACATAAATATATTCACTTTCATTCCAGTAACTACGCTTAAATTTTACTCCAAATTGACTAACTGTAATCATAATTAAATTACATCTTATATGCAAAGGGGCTTCCTGTCTTTCAAAGCCAGCTTCAGAAAATGTATGAATATAAATAAAAACGTGCAATGTGTAATAGCTGTGGAAAAATGTTTGTGTATGACACCAGATGCAGAGTGAATCCCAATTTGAAAATAAACGCATTGTGGACATGTACCTGGGAAATCACACATTAATTAACTAAACTTGCAGCTTTAGATTATTTAGCAATGACTTCCATGTATGAATACTATAACTGATGAAACCACATGCGCTTATGACCGTCTTCTACTGATATTTCAAAGGCTGGCTTAGTGTGCTGGCAATGTGTAATAGCTGTGGTAAAAAGTTCGTGTTTGTGTATGACACCAGATGCAGAGTGAAGTGCTATTGTTGTATTTGAAAATAATTCACATAAATGTGTATGTTTCAGACACTACCCCTCATGAGTGCAGCATGTTTCACAATCATTCGTCTTGTTGGAGTATTGAAATTGTCCTGGAAGTGAAGTTCTTTAGATGCAATGAAAAAGAGTGCTCATCATATTTTTAAACACATTCAAATGGTAATTATAAGTTTTTTTACCCATCACAATTGTATTTCGGAGGGGGTAAGCAGAGAATAGGGACTTCCATTCATTCCAAACCGTACAAACCTCATTCGCTTCTCAAATAGCATATTCTTCTGCATACATCGTCTCCTATTCTTTAAAGCTACTCATGACTTGGCTTGCCTTCATGACAGCACTGAAGTTGTTAGCCCTCATCAATCTAGGACGACCCGTTCACCCCTCATTCAAATTTATATATTCTTTGTTGTACTTTCTTCATTGATTCTCTCAACATACTCGAACCACATAAATATATTCACTTTCATTCCAGTAACTACGCTTAAATTTTACTCCAAATTGACTAACTGTAATCATAATTAAATTACATCTTATATGCAAAGGGGCTTCCTGTCTTTCAAAGCCAGCTTCAGAAAATGTATGAATATAAATAAAAACGTGCAATGTGTAATAGCTGTGGAAAAATGTTTGTGTATGACACCAGATGCAGAGTGAATCCCAATTTGAAAATAAACGCATTGTGGACATGTACCTGGGAAATCACACATTAATTAACTAAACTTGCAGCTTTAGATTATTTAGCAATGACTTCCATGTATGAATACTATAACTGATGAAACCACATGCGCTTATGACCGTCTTCTACTGATATTTCAAAGGCTGGCTTAGTGTGCTGGCAATGTGTAATAGCTGTGGTAAAAAGTTCGTGTTTGTGTATGACACCAGATGCAGAGTGAAGTGCTATTGTTGTATTTGAAAATAATTCACATAAATGTGTATGTTTCAGACACTACCCCTCATGAGTGCAGCATGTTTCACAATCATTCGTCTTGTTGGAGTATTGAAATTGTCCTGGAAGTGAAGTTCTTTAGATGCAATGAAAAAGAGTGCTCATCATATTTTTAAACACATTCAAATGGTAATTATAAGTTTTTTTACCCATCACAATTGTATTTCGGAGGGGGTAAGCAGAGAATAGGGACTTCCATTCATTCCAAACCGTACAAACCTCATTCGCTTCTCAAATAGCATATTCTTCTGCATACATCGTCTCCTATTCTTTAAAGCTACTCATGACTTGGCTTGCCTTCATGACAGCACTGAAGTTGTTAGCCCTCATCAATCTAGGACGACCCGTTCACCCCTCATTCAAATTTATATATTCTTTGTTGTACTTTCTTCATTGATTCTCTCAACATACTCGAACCACATAAATATATTCACTTTTATTCCAGTAACTACGCTTAAATTTTACTCCAAATTGACTGTAGGTAATCATAATTAAATTACATCTTATATGCAAAGGGGCTTCCTGTCTTTCTAAGCCAGCTTCAGAAAATGTATGAATATAAATAAAAACGTGCAATGTGTAATAGCTGTGGAAAAATGTTTGTGTATGACACCAGATGCAGAGTGAATCCCAATTTGAAAATAAACGCATTGTGGACATGTACCTGGGAAATCACACATTAATTAACTAAACTTGCAGCTTTAGATTATTTAGCAATGACTTCCATGTATGAATACTATAACTGATGAAACCACATGCGCTTATGACCGTCTTCTACTGATATTTCAAAGGCTGGCTTAGTGTGCTGGCAATGTGTAATAGCTGTGGTAAAAAGTTCGTGTTTGTGTATGACACCAGATGCAGAGTGAAGTGCTATTGTTGTATTTGAAAATAATTCACATAAATGTGTATGTTTCAGACACTACCCCTCATGAGTGCAGCATGTTTCACAATCATTCGTCTTGTTGGAGTATTGAAATTGTCCTGGAAGTGAAGTTCTTTAGATGCAATGAAAAAGAGTGCTCATCATATTTTTAAACACATTCAAATGGTAATTATAAGTTTTTTTACCCATCACAATTGTATTTCGGAGGGGGTAAGCAGAGAATAGGGACTTCCATTCATTCCAAACCGTACAAACCTCATTCGCTTCTCAAATAGCATATTCTTCTGCATACATCGTCTCCTATTCTTTAAAGCTACTCATGACTTGGCTTGCCTTCATGACAGCACTGAAGTTGTTAGCCCTCATCAATCTAGGACGACCCGTTCACCCCTCATTCAAATTTATATATTCTTTGTTGTACTTTCTTCATTGATTCTCTCAACATACTCGAACCACATAAATATATTCACTTTCATTCCAGTAACTACGCTTAAATTTTACTCCAAATTGACTAACTGTAATCATAATTAAATTACATCTTATATGCAAAGGGGCTTCCTGTCTTTCAAAGCCAGCTTCAGAAAATGTATGAATATAAATAAAAACGTGCAATGTGTAATAGCTGTGGAAAAATGTTTGTGTATGACACCAGATGCAGAGTGAATCCCAATTTGAAAATAAACGCATTGTGGACATGTACCTGGGAAATCACACATTAATTAACTAAACTTGCAGCTTTAGATTATTTAGCAATGACTTCCATGTATGAATACTATAACTGATGAAACCACATGCGCTTATGACCGTCTTCTACTGATATTTCAAAGGCTGGCTTAGTGTGCTGGCAATGTGTAATAGCTGTGGTAAAAAGTTCGTGTTTGTGTATGACACCAGATGCAGAGTGAAGTGCTATTGTTGTATTTGAAAATAATTCACATAAATGTGTATGTTTCAGACACTACCCCTCATGAGTGCAGCATGTTTCACAATCATTCGTCTTGTTGGAGTATTGAAATTGTCCTGGAAGTGAAGTTCTTTAGATGCAATGAAAAAGAGTGCTCATCATATTTTTAAACACATTCAAATGGTAATTATAAGTTTTTTTACCCATCACAATTGTATTTCGGAGGGGGTAAGCAGAGAATAGGGACTTCCATTCATTCCAAACCGTACAAACCTCATTCGCTTCTCAAATAGCATATTCTTCTGCATACATCGTCTCCTATTCTTTAAAGCTACTCATGACTTGGCTTGCCTTCATGACAGCACTGAAGTTGTTAGCCCTCATCAATCTAGGACGACCCGTTCACCCCTCATTCAAATTTATATATTCTTTGTTGTACTTTCTTCATTGATTCTCTCAACATACTCGAACCACATAAATATATTCACTTTTATTCCAGTAACTACGCTTAAATTTTACTCCAAATTGACTGTAGGTAATCATAATTAAATTACATCTTATATGCAAAGGGGCTTCCTGTCTTTCTAAGCCAGCTTCAGAAAATGTATGAATATAAATAAAAACGTGCAATGTGTAATAGCTGTGGAAAAATGTTTGTGTATGACACCAGATGCAGAGTGAATCCCAATTTGAAAATAAACGCATTGTGGACATGTACCTGGGAAATCACACATTAATTAACTAAACTTGCAGGTTTAGATTATTTAGCAATGACTTCCATGTATGAATACTATAACTGATGAAACCACATGCGCTTATGACCGTCTTCTACTGATATTTCAAAGGCTGGCTTAGTGTGCTGGCAATGTGTAATAGCTGTGGTAAAAAGTTCGTGTTTGTGTATGACACCAGATGCAGAGTGAAGTGCTATTGTTGTATTTGAAAATAATTCACATAAATGTGTATGTTTCAGACACTACCCCTCATGAGTGCAGCATGTTTCACAATCATTCGTCTTGTTGGAGTATTGAAATTGTCCTGGAAGTGAAGTTCTTTAGATGCAATGAAAAAGAGTGCTCATCATATTTTTAAACACATTCAAATGGTAATTATAAGTTTTTTTACCCATCACAATTGTATTTCGGAGGGGGTAAGCAGAGAATAGGGACTTCCATTCATTCCAAACCGTACAAACCTCATTCGCTTCTCAAATAGCATATTCTTCTGCATACATCGTCTCCTATTCTTTAAAGCTACTCATGACTTGGCTTGCCTTCATGACAGCACTGAAGTTGTTAGCCCTCATCAATCTAGGACGACCCGTTCACCCCTCATTCAAATTTATATATTCTTTGTTGTACTTTCTTCATTGATTCTCTCAACATACTCGAACCACATAAATATATTCACTTTCATTCCAGTAACTACGCTTAAATTTTACTCCAAATTGACTAACTGTAATCATAATTAAATTACATCTTATATGCAAAGGGGCTTCCTGTCTTTCAAAGCCAGCTTCAGAAAATGTATGAATATAAATAAAAACGTGCAATGTGTAATAGCTGTGGAAAAATGTTTGTGTATGACACCAGATGCAGAGTGAATCCCAATTTGAAAATAAACGCATTGTGGACATGTACCTGGGAAATCACACATTAATTAACTAAACTTGCAGGTTTAGATTATTTAGCAATGACTTCCATGTATGAATACTATAACTGATGAAACCACATGCGCTTATGACCGTCTTCTACTGATATTTCAAAGGCTGGCTTAGTGTGCTGGCAATGTGTAATAGCTGTGGTAAAAAGTTCGTGTTTGTGTATGACACCAGATGCAGAGTGAAGTGCTATTGTTGTATTTGAAAATAATTCACATAAATGTGTATGTTTCAGACACTACCCCTCATGAGTGCAGCATGTTTCACAATCATTCGTCTTGTTGGAGTATTGAAATTGTCCTGGAAGTGAAGTTCTTTAGATGCAATGAAAAAGAGTGCTCATCATATTTTTAAACACATTCAAATGGTAATTATAAGTTTTTTTACCCATCACAATTGTATTTCGGAGGGGGTAAGCAGAGAATAGGGACTTCCATTCATTCCAAACCGTACAAACCTCATTCGCTTCTCAAATAGCATATTCTTCTGCATACATCGTCTCCTATTCTTTAAAGCTACTCATGACTTGGCTTGCCTTCATGACAGCACTGAAGTTGTTAGCCCTCATCAATCTAGGACGACCCGTTCACCCCTCATTCAAATTTATATATTCTTTGTTGTACTTTCTTCATTGATTCTCTCAACATACTCGAACCACATAAATATATTCACTTTCATTCCAGTAACTACGCTTAAATTTTACTCCAAATTGACTAACTGTAATCATAATTAAATTACATCTTATATGCAAAGGGGCTTCCTGTCTTTCAAAGCCAGCTTCAGAAAATGTATGAATATAAATAAAAACGTGCAATGTGTAATAGCTGTGGAAAAATGTTTGTGTATGACACCAGATGCAGAGTGAATCCCAATTTGAAAATAAACGCATTGTGGACATGTACCTGGGAAATCACACATTAATTAACTAAACTTGCAGCTTTAGATTATTTAGCAATGACTTCCATGTATGAATACTATAACTGATGAAACCACATGCGCTTATGACCGTCTTCTACTGATATTTCAAAGGCTGGCTTAGTGTGCTGGCAATGTGTAATAGCTGTGGTAAAAAGTTCGTGTTTGTGTATGACACCAGATGCAGAGTGAAGTGCTATTGTTGTATTTGAAAATAATTCACATAAATGTGTATGTTTCAGACACTACCCCTCATGAGTGCAGCATGTTTCACAATCATTCGTCTTGTTGGAGTATTGAAATTGTCCTGGAAGTGAAGTTCTTTAGATGCAATGAAAAAGAGTGCTCATCATATTTTTAAACACATTCAAATGGTAATTATAAGTTTTTTTACCCATCACAATTGTATTTCGGAGGGGGTAAGCAGAGAATAGGGACTTCCATTCATTCCAAACCGTACAAACCTCATTCGCTTCTCAAATAGCATATTCTTCTGCATACATCGTCTCCTATTCTTTAAAGCTACTCATGACTTGGCTTGCCTTCATGACAGCACTGAAGTTGTTAGCCCTCATCAATCTAGGACGACCCGTTCACCCCTCATTCAAATTTATATATTCTTTGTTGTACTTTCTTCATTGATTCTCTCAACATACTCGAACCACATAAATATATTCACTTTCATTCCAGTAACTACGCTTAAATTTTACTCCAAATTGACTAACTGTAATCATAATTAAATTACATCTTATATGCAAAGGGGCTTCCTGTCTTTCTAAGCCAGCTTCAGAAAATGTATGAATATAAATAAAAACGTGCAATGTGTAATAGCTGTGGAAAAATGTTTGTGTATGACACCAGATGCAGAGTGAATCCCAATTTGAAAATAAACGCATTGTGGACATGTACCTGGGAAATCACACATTAATTAACTAAACTTGCAGCTTTAGATTATTTAACAATAACTTCCATGTATGAATACTGACTAGACTAAGTGTTAACAGTATAAGCATTACACAATATATTTAATATTTTAATGATCAAATTTAATCATTCATTTTTCTTTATTTTAATAATTCTCTATTTTTTTTTCAATATTTTTAACTGTCTTTTTTATTTTATATCTATTTATTTTTTCTTACGTGTATGTATGAATTTTCATTTTATCGTATTATTTTGTTTTGTAATTGGCCCAATAGCCGTATGTGACCTTAATAATAAATATTATCCTGGTATATAAATTCATAAATTTTGGTTTGGGATTATAACTTGGTGTGAAATCATCAATATGATATGAAATGTACTTATAAAAGTTTTCATTTTTATTTTCAGACTAAACCGTTACATAATTGAATCCAGCTTTACAGTAACAAGAATTGACTTCAACCTTGACGTCATGGCATCTATTATCTTGACACGCAGATGCGCAGACTTCGCACACAAATGTGGTTGGACAGATCTCCCTGGGTGCGACTGTGGAGCTGAGAGACAGACCATAAATCACATAGTTACAGAGTGTGATGGAAGAGCATATCAAGGCAGTTTCTCAGATTTCCTCATCTTAACCGACGGAGCGATAGCATTCATTAATAACTTAGATGATAGCGATAGCATTCATTGATAAACATCTGACAAGCAGGAAAATTGACCCTTTGCTACCTCTTATTTGTATTAATATTTATCCTTTCCTGTAAAATTGTAATTAATGTGACTGGCAAAAGCTAAATAATAAATAATGGCATCTATTACACTTTAATGATTGAGCTGTTTATAAATTTTCATTCGTTTAAGTATATTGTTATGTTTATACATATTTCATGTTAAATTGAATTAATGTAGATAGTTTCTGTACCCGTATTCTGTGTTTAATCGGAAGGTAGTCACGGAAGTAAAGTGAGAATTTTATTTATTTAAACAAAACACATTGCAGATGACAACTATACATTAAAAGTAGAATCATTATAAATGTATGACCTTAAACTAAGTTGACCTCCATCGAGAAGTGTCACATGTTACAGAATTACACTATACGTCATTTTGTATGGAAAACGTGTATAGCGCTGCCGACGTAAAATGTATTGTGTTATTCACTTTGGTTCCGTGACTCCCTTCCATAAAACTTATAACACGGGTAGTGTTGATCTTAATTCTGTGTGAAATATTGGAAGTATCTGTGACATTGATTGATATTAAAATGGTGAGATTCACCTTGCTGATTGTGGTGAGCAATATCGCTACCTATGTAATGGTTCCAATATAATAGGATGGAAACACATGTAGAAAGCAGATTCCAACCCGTGCCGGATGACGCAAAGAATGTTTCTATGCATTTGCATGGGGATACTGCTTTCGGCATACCCATTTAAATACATTGAAACCATAGACAACATTCTTTTTGCCTTCTAGCCTGTTGGCGCGGGTCTTAATTAACTTTCTACATGTTTTTACCCTTATACCTGCTTATTTTTTTTATTTTGTGTTTTGTTGACAAATTATTGATGTTTTCTGCAGTGAAATCCCATTTTAATATAATTAAATTATTAAAATTTTAAATAAAACACTGTTTAGTTCACTCTTGAGTTTTGTATTGGCAGAAGCCTTTCGGTCACAGGACCATCTTCAGTGCCACAAATACTTAAAACTTTAAGTATATGTGGCACTGAAGATAGTCGTAAACAGTGTGTTTTGTTGAGTTGTTATTTTTGTGTAGCTACATAGTTTGGGTAACCTAGTATGTACGGGGAACCAGATTCGCACCAATAGAATCCTTGCATAAAGTGCGCATGCGTTACACTAACAGTAGATATTAAAGTTTTTCGGCATCGCTATCAAGTTCACAATGGTCCTACGGTTATAGTCGCCGCCGTTGGTATTGATGGTTGTTGGTTCGAATCCCAGTGGGGGCGGACCTTTTTTTTCGTTTTTTTTTCTATTTATCCGTTTTTTTCTGTGAAAGATGTCTAAAGTGTATTTGTGTTCACTTTGGCTGAGCCAAATTCTTAAAAAATAGGTTCGTTAGCCTATTTTCATGACTAACAGTCATGAATAATAGGCTATATTTTGTAAAGGTGATAATTTTAAATCATATTTTGTTTTCTTCCGCTTTGTTTCTTATTATTATTATTTGTATTTCATGTCAACATGTATTTTACAATAAAGTTTTTTTACAAATCCAGTAGACCCTTTTTCTTCAAAATTTACCCAATTTCTTTTTTCAGTATGGCAATAAGGCGAAATACTTTTAATGTATGGCAACATTTATAAGAAAAAAAAAAAAAAAAAAGGAGGGGCTTATTAAGTTAGTACTCTACCGCCAGATGGTAGTAGAAGTATAAGTAGTCTGTGGCTGTAGTGGTGTGGTTTGTGGCTGTAGTGGTGTGGTCTGTGGCGTGGCTGTAGTGGTGCAGTCTGTGATGGTAGTTGTAATAAAGGAATGACGGTTGAATTTGCCAGGAGTCCACTATCTATTTACAGTATATTATATTATCTATGGCCGTAAATACAAGTATAATGATCTGTGATAGACGTCTTCCAGACGACGCGACGCCCATCATATTCTGTGCATAGATAATATAATATACTGTAAATAGATAGTGGACTCCTGGCAAATTCAACCGTCATTCCTTTATTACAACTACCATCACAGACTGCACCACTACAGCCACGCCACAGACCACACCACTACAGCCACAAACCACACCACTACAGCCACAGACTACTTATACTTCTACTACCATCTGGCGGTAGAGTACTAACTTAATAAGCCCCTCCTTTTTTTTTTTTTTTTTTTTTTTCTTATAAATGTTGCCATACATTAAAAGTATTTCGCCTTATTGCCATACTGAAAAAAGAAATTGGGTAAATTTTGAAGAAAAAGGGTCTACTGGATTTGTAAAAAAACTTTATTGTAAAATACATGTGAAATACAAATAATAATAATAAGAAACAAAGCGGAAGAAAACAAAATATGATTTAAAATTATCACCTTTACAAAATATAGCCTATTATTCTTTTGTTGGAGCAACACCAGTGTTGCTCCAAGAAAGGACTCGGTACATTTTATTTAAAAAAAAATGACACTGTTTAGCATGACAGTAAAAACCTTTGCGACAAACTATGTGGGTAGCCTAGCATGTACAGGGAACCAGATTCGCGCTAAAAATTCAAATGGCGTCAACAATTCAAATGCGCCTAAAATTCAAATATATTCGGTTTGCAGAGGGTAAAATAGATTCGGGGGTGTGTGCGAAGATGTATGGGGGGCTCTGCCCCCCAAACCCCCCTAAATAATTATGTTCTAACCTAACCTATTTTCATGACTGTTAGTCATGAAAATAGGCTAACGAACCTATTTTTTAAGAATTTGGCTCAGCCAAAGTGAACACAAATACACTTTAGACATCTTTCACAGAAAAAAACGGATAAATAGAAAAAAAAACGAAAAAAAAGGTCCGCCCCCACTGGGATTCGAACCAACAACCATCAATACCAACGGCGGCGACTATAACCGTAGGACCATTGTGAACTTGATAGCGATGCCGAAAAACTTTAATATCTACTGTTTGTGTCACGCATGCGCACTTTATGCAAGGATTCTATTGGTGCGAATCTGGTTCCCCGTACATACTAGGTTACCCAAACTATGTAGCTACACAAAAATAACAACTCAACAAAACACACTGTTTAAGACTATCTTCAGTGCCACATATACTTAAAGTTTTAAGTATTTGTGGCACTGAAGATGGTCCTGTGACCGAAAGGCTTCTGCCAATACAAAACTCAAGAGTGAACTAAACAGTGTTTTATTTAAAATTTTAATAATTTAATTATATTAAAATGGGATTTCACTGCAGAAAACATCAATAATTTGTCAACAAAACACAAAATAAAAAAAATAAGCAGGTATAAGGGTAAAAACATGTAGAAAGTCAATTAAGACCCGCGCCAACAGGCTAGAAGGCAAAAAGAATGTTGTCTATGGTTTCAATGTATTTAAATGGGTATGCCGAAAGCAGTATCCCCATGCAAATGCATAGAAACATTCTTTGCGTCATCCGGCACGGGTTGGAATCTGCTTTCTACATGTGTTTCCATCCTATTATATTGGAACCATTACATAGGTAGCGATATTGCTCACCACAATCAGCAAGGTGAATCTCACCATTTTAATATCAATCAATGTCACAGATACTTCCAATATTTCACACAGAATTAAGATCAACACTACCCGTGTTATAAGTTTTATGGAAGGGAGTCACGGAAGCAAAGTGAATAACACAATACATTTTACGTCGGCAGCGCTATACACGTTTTCCATACAAAATGACGTATAGTGTAATTCTGTAACATGTGACACTTCTCGATGGAGGTCAACTTAGTTTAAGGTCATACATTTATAATGATTCTACTTTTAATGTATAGTTGTCATCTGCAATGTGTTTTGTTTAAATAAATAAAATTCTCACTTTACTTCCGTGACTACCTTCCGATTAAACACAGAATACGGGTACAGAAACTATCTACATTAATTCAATTTAACATGAAATATGTATAAACATAACAATATACTTAAACGAATGAAAATTTATAAACAGCTCAATCATTAAAGTGTAATAGATGCCATTATTTATTATTTAGCTTTTGCCAGTCACATTAATTACAATTTTACAGGAAAGTATAAATATTAATACAAATAAGAGGTAGCAAAGGGTCAATTTTCCTGCTTGTCAGATGTTTATCAATGAATGCTATCGCTATCATCTAAGTTATTAATGAATGCTATCGCTCCGTCGGTTAAGATGAGGAAATCTGAGAAACTGCCTTGATATGCTCTTCCATCACACTCTGTAACTATGTGATTTATGGTCTGTCTCTCAGCTCCACAGTCGCACCCAGGGAGATCTGTCCAACCACATTTGTGTGCGAAGTCTGCGCATCTGCGTGTCAAGATAATAGATGCCATGACGTCAAGGTTGAAGTCAATTCTTGTTACTGTAAAGCTGGATTCAATTATGTAACGGTTTAGTCTGAAAATAAAAATGAAAACTTTTATAAGTACATTTCATATCATATTGATGATTTCACACCAAGTTATAATCCCAAACCAAAATTTATGAATTTATATACCAGGATAATATTTATTATTAAGGTCACATACGGCTATTGGGCCAATTACAAAACAAAATAATACGATAAAATGAAAATTCATACATACACGTAAGAAAAAAATAAATAGATATAAAATAAAAAAGACAGTTAAAAATATTGAAAAAAAAATAGAGAATTATTAAAATAAAGAAAAATGAATGATTAAATTTGATCATTAAAATATTAAATATATTGTGTAATGCTTATACTGTTAACACTTAGTCTAGTCAGTATACATACATGGAAGTTATTGTTAAATAATCTAAAGCTGCAAGTTTAGTTAATTAATGTGTGATTTCCCAGGTACATGTCCACAATGCGTTTATTTTCAAATTGGGATTCACTCTGCATCTGGTGTCATACACAAACATTTTTCCACAGCTATTACACATTGCACGTTTTTATTTATATTCATACATTTTCTGAAGCTGGCTTAGAAAGACAGGAAGCCCCTTTGCATATAAGATGTAATTTAATTATGATTACCTACAGTCAATTTGGAGTAAAATTTAAGCGTAGTTACTGGAATGAAAGTGAATATATTTATGTGGTTCGAGTATGTTGAGAGAATCAATGAAGAAAGTACAACAAAGAATATATAAATTTGAATGAGGGGTGAACGGGTCGTCCTAGATTGATGAGGGCTAACAACTTCAGTGCTGTCATGAAGGCAAGCCAAGTCATGAGTAGCTTTAAAGAATAGGAGACGATGTATGCAGAAGAATATGCTATTTGAGAAGCGAATGAGGTTTGTACGGTTTGGAATGAATGGAAGTCCCTATTCTCTGCTTACCCCCTCCGAAATACAATTGTGATGGGTAAAAAAACTTATAATTACCATTTGAATGTGTTTAAAAATATGATGAGCACTCTTTTTCATTGCATCTAAAGAACTTCACTTCCAGGACAATTTCAATACTCCAACAAGACGAATGATTGTGAAACATGCTGCACTCATGAGGGGTAGTGTCTGAAACATACACATTTATGTGAATTATTTTCAAATACAACAATAGCACTTCACTCTGCATCTGGTGTCATACACAAACACGAACTTTTTACCACAGCTATTACACATTGCCAGCACACTAAGCCAGCCTTTGAAATATCAGTAGAAGACGGTCATAAGCGCATGTGGTTTCATCAGTTATAGTATTCATACATGGAAGTCATTGCTAAATAATCTAAAGCTGCAAGTTTAGTTAATTAATGTGTGATTTCCCAGGTACATGTCCACAATGCGTTTATTTTCAAATTGGGATTCACTCTGCATCTGGTGTCATACACAAACATTTTTCCACAGCTATTACACATTGCACGTTTTTATTTATATTCATACATTTTCTGAAGCTGGCTTAGAAAGACAGGAAGCCCCTTTGCATATAAGATGTAATTTAATTATGATTACCTACAGTCAATTTGGAGTAAAATTTAAGCGTAGTTACTGGAATGAAAGTGAATATATTTATGTGGTTCGAGTATGTTGAGAGAATCAATGAAGAAAGTACAACAAAGAATATATAAATTTGAATGAGGGGTGAACGGGTCGTCCTAGATTGATGAGGGCTAACAACTTCAGTGCTGTCATGAAGGCAAGCCAAGTCATGAGTAGCTTTAAAGAATAGGAGACGATGTATGCAGAAGAATATGCTATTTGAGAAGCGAATGAGGTTTGTACGGTTTGGAATGAATGGAAGTCCCTATTCTCTGCTTACCCCCTCCGAAATACAATTGTGATGGGTAAAAAAACTTATAATTACCATTTGAATGTGTTTAAAAATATGATGAGCACTCTTTTTCATTGCATCTAAAGAACTTCACTTCCAGGACAATTTCAATACTCCAACAAGACGAATGATTGTGAAACATGCTGCACTCATGAGGGGTAGTGTCTGAAACATACACATTTATGTGAATTATTTTCAAATACAACAATAGCACTTCACTCTGCATCTGGTGTCATACACAAACACGAACTTTTTACCACAGCTATTACACATTGCCAGCACACTAAGCCAGCCTTTGAAATATCAGTAGAAGACGGTCATAAGCGCATGTGGTTTCATCAGTTATAGTATTCATACATGGAAGTCATTGCTAAATAATCTAAAGCTGCAAGTTTAGTTAATTAATGTGTGATTTCCCAGGTACATGTCCACAATGCGTTTATTTTCAAATTGGGATTCACTCTGCATCTGGTGTCATACACAAACATTTTTCCACAGCTATTACACATTGCACGTTTTTATTTATATTCATACATTTTCTGAAGCTGGCTTAGAAAGACAGGAAGCCCCTTTGCATATAAGATGTAATTTAATTATGATTACCTACAGTCAATTTGGAGTAAAATTTAAGCGTAGTTACTGGAATGAAAGTGAATATATTTATGTGGTTCGAGTATGTTGAGAGAATCAATGAAGAAAGTACAACAAAGAATATATAAATTTGAATGAGGGTCTTCAATTTTCACTACTCAAGTAGAACTGACAAAGTTTTTTTTGATTTTAAGAAATATATTACCTGGAACGTCTATCGTGGGGACGGAACAAAACCTTAACCGAGCGCAAGACGACATAGGAATTTCCGAGTTTCTGTTGAAGGCATTGAAATGTGCATCGCAAATTCTTTTATTTTTCAAAATAGATTCGTCAGACAGCGTTGATGGTAATCCAGCTCTACGTTTCCATTCAAAAAATAAATGAGGATTTTTAGGAAAAACGTGGAGAGGACGTTGGCTCTTTTCGCAATTCGGCACGGAGCAGGTCCTCATTTTTTAGATATTTTTTCACCTGAAACAGATTTAAAAGATAATTAGTAGTTTAAAAAAATGTATTGTTTAAAGAATATGAATAAAAAAGCTACGATGTTTATGATTTAAAATTTTCAAATTATATTCGAGCACGTTTTCAAAAAAAATATTTTTTGCTTTGTCAGTGTCAGTTTAAGCAATAGACAATTTTTCAAAATCTAAGAAATAATGTTCTAATGTTATGCATTATGGATCTATATTTTGAATAATATTACAACTAATAATGATAAATAATAATTATTTTATAGTTAATAATAATTATTTTTATAGTAATAATATGAAAACATACAGACCTACATAAACAAAAATTTTTTTTTTTCAAAAGTAAATGTAAAAAAAATGAGTTTTCACAAATTTATATTATAACATAACGGTTTTCTTTCTGTTGCAATCAGCTGTGTGATCTTAGTACCATTGATTAATTAATTAATAAATTCTTATAGGTAGTTTTTTTATAAAAATATTTCTTTTATAAAATTCTTTCAAAAAAAGTCAAAAATTCCGTAAGAGATCAGGAAAATACCTGTACAAATACAATTCATATAGTTATTTATTTTCTTGTGAATAAATAAAAAAATAGTCTTTAAACAATAAAATATATATATAACACAATATAATATAGCGTTTCAATCAAATCAATATTAGTACTTAGTTTTATACTGTCCGGAAAAAAATACAGCGATACTCACAAAAGGGTAAAAAAACATATTACCAATATATTAATTATTGCATATTAAATACAGTTCAAGTTAGAACCTTTGAAGCTCAACATTGATTGTTTGTAAATTATAATTAAATATAGGTGTATGTATTGTAGTATTCGAATTTCGCGGGCACATTCTCGGCATACTCACATTTAAGCGGTGACCTTCATGCGACCTCTTCATGTAGTACTCGAATTTTGAGGGCAGGCTCCCGGCAATACGTTCGTGACCTTCATGCGACCCCTTCATGCAGTATTCGAATTTCGCGGGCATTTGCCCGACATACACACATTTAAGCGGTGCCCTTCATGCGACCCCTTCATGTAGTATTCGAATTTCGCGGGTACGTGCCCGACACACACACATTTAAGCAGTAACCTTCCTGCGACCTCACATTAACCTCTTCAATCCCGATGTCTGCAGAAAATTTGTCCATATTTTGTAAAAAAAAATATTATTACTTATAAGACTATAATATATTCATTTGCTTTTATTTTTCATGTCTGCTCACTACGCATGCTTCTTGCAATATTTTATCCATATTTTATAAATTATTATATATTTCGTCTGTCATAAGAGTTTTTCGTGAATTTTAATATGCTTTGAGATTTTTGTGATGTGGTTACATTTGTAATATCGATTGACTGTAATTGGCCTGGAGGCCGTATGTGTTCAATTAATAAATAAATAAATAAATAAAATAAAAAAAAATCCCGATGTCCTCAAAAGTAAATATTTTTGTGGTTGATTCTAATTGGCCATCCTAGAAAATAATGCAATACTTATTTGGGGAGAAATGCTTCCCCCTCCCTAAAGGGGTGGTTCACACATAGGACCTTAGAACTCAACTATGTAGTCTATTTTTTTTAACAATTTATCGTATAATAATATTTCTATGGGAACTCTGAATGTTTTTAAGGTTTTTAGAGACTTGCGTTATAGAGTTGTAAATTCAAGCTAATAAGACGATAGATACTAAAATCATTTTGACAAAATATTGTACAGTTAGAAAATGGAAATAAAATTTATAGACAGGTCTATACACGCGGACTTCAGGACTGAAGAAGTTAAACAGAACTTCGTGATTGTTCGTGACCTTCCAAACAGGTACGAAGGTACTTATTCAAGAGGGGGTTTTCTCTTTTCAACTTCCTCTCTCACCCGCCCCCGAAGTCGTGGGGGGGGGGGTTCCTTGCCTTCAATCCCCCCCTCACCCATAAAAGAATGCGAAAACATTTTGTTAGGAAGTTTCCTCCCCCTGATTCTGTGTGTGTCTCGAGTTAGACCAAATCATAGATAATATAATATACTGTAAATAGATAGTGGACTCCTGGCAAATTCAACCGTCATTCCTTTATTACAACTACCATCACAGACTGCACCACTACAGCCACGCCACAGACCACACCACTACAGCCACAAACCACACCACTACAGCCACAGACTACTTATACTTCTACTACCATCTGGCGGTAGAGTACTAACTTAATAAGCCCCTCCTTTTTTTTTTTTTTTTTCTTATAAATGTTGCCATACATTAAAAGTATTTCGCCTTATTGCCATACTGAAAAAAGAAATTGGGTAAATTTTGAAGAAAAAGGGTCTACTGGATTTGTAAAAAAACTTTATTGTAAAATACATGTTGACATGAAATACAAATAATAATAATAAGAAACAAAGCGGAAGAAAACAAAATATGATTTAAAATTATCACCTTTACAAAATATAGCCTATTATTCATGACTGTTAGTCATGAAAATAGGCTAACGAACCTATTTTTTAAGAATTTGGCTCAGCCAAAGTGAACACAAATACACTTTAGACATCTTTCACAGAAAAAAACGGATAAATAGAAAAAAAAACGAAAAAAAAGGTCCGCCCCCACTGGGATTCGAACCAACAACCATCAATACCAACGGCGGCGACTATAACCGTAGGACCATTGTGAACTTGATAGCGATGCCGAAAAACTTTAATATCTACTGTTAGTGTAACGCATGCGCACTTTATGCAAGGATTCTATTGGTGCGAATCTGGTTCCCCGTACATACTAGGTTACCCAAACTATGTAGCTACACAAAAATAACAACTCAACAAAACACACTGTTTACGACTATCTTCAGTGCCACATATACTTAAAGTTTTAAGTATTTGTGGCACTGAAGATGGTCCTGTGACCGAAAGGCTTCTGCCAATACAAAACTCAAGAGTGAACTAAACAGTGTTTTATTTAAAATTTTAATAATTTAATTATATTAAAATGGGATTTCACTGCAGAAAACATCAATAATTTGTCAACAAAACACAAAATAAAAAAAATAAGCAGGTATAAGGGTAAAAACATGTAGAAAGTTAATTAAGACCCGCGCCAACAGGCTAGAAGGCAAAAAGAATGTTGTCTATGGTTTCAATGTATTTAAATGGGTATGCCGAAAGCAGTATCCCCATGCAAATGCATAGAAACATTCTTTGCGTCATCCGGCACGGGTTGGAATCTGCTTTCTACATGTGTTTCCATCCTATTATATTGGAACCATTACATAGGTAGCGATATTGCTCACCACAATCAGCAAGGTGAATCTCACCATTTTAATATCAATCAATGTCACAGATACTTCCAATATTTCACACAGAATTAAGATCAACACTACCCGTGTTATAAGTTTTATGGAAGGGAGTCACGGAACCAAAGTGAATAACACAATACATTTTACGTCGGCAGCGCTATACACGTTTTCCATACAAAATGACGTATAGTGTAATTCTGTAACATGTGACACTTCTCGATGGAGGTCAACTTAGTTTAAGGTCATACATTTATAATGATTCTACTTTTAATGTATAGTTGTCATCTGCAATGTGTTTTGTTTAAATAAATAAAATTCTCACTTTACTTCCGTGACTACCTTCCGATTAAACACAGAATACGGGTACAGAAACTATCTACATTAATTCAATTTAACATGAAATATGTATAAACATAACAATATACTTAAACGAATGAAAATTTATAAACAGCTCAATCATTAAAGTGTAATAGATGCCATTATTTATTATTTAGCTTTTGCCAGTCACATTAATTACAATTTTACAGGAAAGGATAAATATTAATACAAATAAGAGGTAGCAAAGGGTCAATTTTCCTGCTTGTCAGATGTTTATCAATGAATGCTATCGCTATCATCTAAGTTATTAATGAATGCTATCGCTCCGTCGGTTAAGATGAGGAAATCTGAGAAACTGCCTTGATATGCTCTTCCATCACACTCTGTAACTATGTGATTTATGGTCTGTCTCTCAGCTCCACAGTCGCACCCAGGGAGATCTGTCCAACCACATTTGTGTGCGAAGTCTGCGCATCTGCGTGTCAAGATAATAGATGCCATGACGTCAAGGTTGAAGTCAATTCTTGTTACTGTAAAGCTGGATTCAATTATGTAACGGTTTAGTCTGAAAATAAAAATGAAAACTTTTATAAGTACATTTCATATCATATTGATGATTTCACACCAAGTTATAATCCCAAACCAAAATTTATGAATTTATATACCAGGATAATATTTATTATTAAGGTCACATACGGCTATTGGGCCAATTACAAAACAAAATAATACGATAAAATGAAAATTCATACATACACGTAAGAAAAAATAAATAGATATAAAATAAAAAAGACAGTTAAAAATATTGAAAAAAAAATAGAGAATTATTAAAATAAAGAAAAATGAATGATTAAATTTGATCATTAAAATATTAAATATATTGTGTAATGCTTATACTGTTAACACTTAGTCTAGTCAGTATTCATACATGGAAGTTATTGTTAAATAATCTAAAGCTGCAAGTTTAGTTAATTAATGTGTGATTTCCCAGGTACATGTCCACAATGCGTTTATTTTCAAATTGGGATTCACTCTGCATCTGGTGTCATACACAAACATTTTTCCACAGCTATTACACATTGCACGTTTTTATTTATATTCATACATTTTCTGAAGCTGGCTTAGAAAGACAGGAAGCCCCTTTGCATATAAGATGTAATTTAATTATGATTACAGTTAGTCAATTTGGAGTAAAATTTAAGCGTAGTTACTGGAATGAAAGTGAATATATTTATGTGGTTCGAGTATGTTGAGAGAATCAATGAAGAAAGTACAACAAAGAATATATAAATTTGAATGAGGGGTGAACGGGTCGTCCTAGATTGATGAGGGCTAACAACTTCAGTGCTGTCATGAAGGCAAGCCAAGTCATGAGTAGCTTTAAAGAATAGGAGACGATGTATGCAGAAGAATATGCTATTTGAGAAGCGAATGAGGTTTGTACGGTTTGGAATGAATGGAAGTCCCTATTCTCTGCTTACCCCCTCCGAAATACAATTGTGATGGGTAAAAAAACTTATAATTACCATTTGAATGTGTTTAAAAATATGATGAGCACTCTTTTTCATTGCATCTAAAGAACTTCACTTCCAGGACAATTTCAATACTCCAACAAGACGAATGATTGTGAAACATGCTGCACTCATGAGGGGTAGTGTCTGAAACATACACATTTATGTGAATTATTTTCAAATACAACAATAGCACTTCACTCTGCATCTGGTGTCATACACAAACACGAACTTTTTACCACAGCTATTACACATTGCCAGCACACTAAGCCAGCCTTTGAAATATCAGTAGAAGACGGTCATAAGCGCATGTGGTTTCATCAGTTATAGTATTCATACATGGAAGTCATTGCTAAATAATCTAAAGCTGCAAGTTTAGTTAATTAATGTGTGATTTCCCAGGTACATGTCCACAATGCGTTTATTTTCAAATTGGGATTCACTCTGCATCTGGTGTCATACACAAACATTTTTCCACAGCTATTACACATTGCACGTTTTTATTTATATTCATACATTTTCTGAAGCTGGCTTTGAAAGACAGGAAGCCCCTTTGCATATAAGATGTAATTTAATTATGATTACAGTTAGTCAATTTGGAGTAAAATTTAAGCGTAGTTACTGGAATGAAAGTGAATATATTTATGTGGTTCGAGTATGTTGAGAGAATCAATGAAGAAAGTACAACAAAGAATATATAAATTTGAATGAGGGGTGAACGGGTCGTCCTAGATTGATGAGGGCTAACAACTTCAGTGCTGTCATGAAGGCAAGCCAAGTCATGAGTAGCTTTAAAGAATAGGAGACGATGTATGCAGAAGAATATGCTATTTGAGAAGCGAATGAGGTTTGTACGGTTTGGAATGAATGGAAGTCCCTATTCTCTGCTTACCCCCTCCGAAATACAATTGTGATGGGTAAAAAAACTTATAATTACCATTTGAATGTGTTTAAAAATATGATGAGCACTCTTTTTCATTGCATCTAAAGAACTTCACTTCCAGGACAATTTCAATACTCCAACAAGACGAATGATTGTGAAACATGCTGCACTCATGAGGGGTAGTGTCTGAAACATACACATTTATGTGAATTATTTTCAAATACAACAATAGCACTTCACTCTGCATCTGGTGTCATACACAAACACGAACTTTTTACCACAGCTATTACACATTGCCAGCACACTAAGCCAGCCTTTGAAATATCAGTAGAAGACGGTCATAAGCGCATGTGGTTTCATCAGTTATAGTATTCATACATGGAAGTCATTGCTAAATAATCTAAACCTGCAAGTTTAGTTAATTAATGTGTGATTTCCCAGGTACATGTCCACAATGCGTTTATTTTCAAATTGGGATTCACTCTGCATCTGGTGTCATACACAAACATTTTTCCACAGCTATTACACATTGCACGTTTTTATTTATATTCATACATTTTCTGAAGCTGGCTTAGAAAGACAGGAAGCCCCTTTGCATATAAGATGTAATTTAATTATGATTACCTACAGTCAATTTGGAGTAAAATTTAAGCGAAGTTACTGGAATGAAAGTGAATATATTTATGTGGTTCGAGTATGTTGAGAGAATCAATGAAGAAAGTACAACAAAGAATATATAAATTTGAATGAGGGGTGAACGGGTCGTCCTAGATTGATGAGGGCTAACAACTTCAGTGCTGTCATGAAGGCAAGCCAAGTCATGAGTAGCTTTAAAGAATAGGAGACGATGTATGCAGAAGAATATGCTATTTGAGAAGCGAATGAGGTTTGTACGGTTTGGAATGAATGGAAGTCCCTATTCTCTGCTTACCCCCTCCGAAATACAATTGTGATGGGTAAAAAAACTTATAATTACCATTTGAATGTGTTTAAAAATATGATGAGCACTCTTTTTCATTGCATCTAAAGAACTTCACTTCCAGGACAATTTCAATACTCCAACAAGACGAATGATTGTGAAACATGCTGCACTCATGAGGGGTAGTGTCTGAAACATACACATTTATGTGAATTATTTTCAAATACAACAATAGCACTTCACTCTGCATCTGGTGTCATACACAAACACGAACTTTTTACCACAGCTATTACACATTGCCAGCACACTAAGCCAGCCTTTGAAATATCAGTAGAAGACGGTCATAAGCGCATGTGGTTTCATCAGTTATAGTATTCATACATGGAAGTCATTGCTAAATAATCTAAAGCTGCAAGTTTAGTTAATTAATGTGTGATTTCCCAGGTACATGTCCACAATGCGTTTATTTTCAAATTGGGATTCACTCTGCATCTGGTGTCATACACAAACATTTTTCCACAGCTATTACACATTGCACGTTTTTATTTATATTCATACATTTTCTGAAGCTGGCTTTGAAAGACAGGAAGCCCCTTTGCATATAAGATGTAATTTAATTATGATTACAGTTAGTCAATTTGGAGTAAAATTTAAGCGTAGTTACTGGAATGAAAGTGAATATATTTATGTGGTTCGAGTATGTTGAGAGAATCAATGAAGAAAGTACAACAAAGAATATATAAATTTGAATGAGGGGTGAACGGGTCGTCCTAGATTGATGAGGGCTAACAACTTCAGTGCTGTCATGAAGGCAAGCCAAGTCATGAGTAGCTTTAAAGAATAGGAGACGATGTATGCAGAAGAATATGCTATTTGAGAAGCGAATGAGGTTTGTACGGTTTGGAATGAATGGAAGTCCCTATTCTCTGCTTACCCCCTCCGAAATACAATTGTGATGGGTAAAAAAACTTATAATTACCATTTGAATGTGTTTAAAAATATGATGAGCACTCTTTTTCATTGCATCTAAAGAACTTCACTTCCAGGACAATTTCAATACTCCAACAAGACGAATGATTGTGAAACATGCTGCACTCATGAGGGGTAGTGTCTGAAACATACACATTTATGTGAATTATTTTCAAATACAACAATAGCACTTCACTCTGCATCTGGTGTCATACACAAACACGAACTTTTTACCACAGCTATTACACATTGCCAGCACACTAAGCCAGCCTTTGAAATATCAGTAGAAGACGGTCATAAGCGCATGTGGTTTCATCAGTTATAGTATTCATACATGGAAGTCATTGCTAAATAATCTAAAGCTGCAAGTTTAGTTAATTAATGTGTGATTTCCCAGGTACATGTCCACAATGCGTTTATTTTCAAATTGGGATTCACTCTGCATCTGGTGTCATACACAAACATTTTTCCACAGCTATTACACATTGCACGTTTTTATTTATATTCATACATTTTCTGAAGCTGGCTTTGAAAGACAGGAAGCCCCTTTGCATATAAGATGTAATTTAATTATGATTACAGTTAGTCAATTTGGAGTAAAATTTAAGCGTAGTTACTGGAATGAAAGTGAATATATTTATGTGGTTCGAGTATGTTGAGAGAATCAATGAAGAAAGTACAACAAAGAATATATAAATTTGAATGAGGGGTGAACGGGTCGTCCTAGATTGATGAGGGCTAACAACTTCAGTGCTGTCATGAAGGCAAGCCAAGTCATGAGTAGCTTTAAAGAATAGGAGACGATGTATGCAGAAGAATATGCTATTTGAGAAGCGAATGAGGTTTGTACGGTTTGGAATGAATGGAAGTCCCTATTCTCTGCTTACCCCCTCCGAAATACAATTGTGATGGGTAAAAAAACTTATAATTACCATTTGAATGTGTTTAAAAATATGATGAGCACTATTTTTCATTGCATCTAAAGAACTTCACTTCCAGGACAATTTCAATACTCCAACAAGACGAATGATTGTGAAACATGCTGCACTCATGAGGGGTAGTGTCTGAAACATACACATTTATGTGAATTATTTTCAAATACAACAATAGCACTTCACTCTGCATCTGGTGTCATACACAAACACGAACTTTTTACCACAGCTATTACACATTGCCAGCACACTAAGCCAGCCTTTGAAATATCAGTAGAAGACGGTCATAAGCGCATGTGGTTTCATCAGTTATAGTATTCATACATGGAAGTCATTGCTAAATAATCTAAAGCTGCAAGTTTAGTTAATTAATGTGTGATTTCCCAGGTACATGTCCACAATGCGTTTATTTTCAAATTGGGATTCACTCTGCATCTGGTGTCATACACAAACATTTTTCCACAGCTATTACACATTGCACGTTTTTATTTATATTCATACATTTTCTGAAGCTGGCTTTGAAAGACAGGAAGCCCCTTTGCATATAAGATGTAATTTAATTATGATTACAGTTAGTCAATTTGGAGTAAAATTTAAGCGTAGTTACTGGAATGAAAGTGAATATATTTATGTGGTTCGAGTATGTTGAGAGAATCAATGAAGAAAGTACAACAAAGAATATATAAATTTGAATGAGGGGTGAACGGGTCGTCCTAGATTGATGAGGGCTAACAACTTCAGTGCTGTCATGAAGGCAAGCCAAGTCATGAGTAGCTTTAAAGAATAGGAGACGATGTATGCAGAAGAATATGCTATTTGAGAAGCGAATGAGGTTTGTACGGTTTGGAATGAATGGAAGTCCCTATTCTCTGCTTACCCCCTCCGAAATACAATTGTGATGGGTAAAAAAACTTATAATTACCATTTGAATGTGTTTAAAAATATGATGAGCACTCTTTTTCATTGCATCTAAAGAACTTCACTTCCAGGACAATTTCAATACTCCAACAAGACGAATGATTGTGAAACATGCTGCACTCATGAGGGGTAGTGTCTGAAACATACACATTTATGTGAATTATTTTCAAATACAACAATAGCACTTCACTCTGCATCTGGTGTCATACACAAACACGAACTTTTTACCACAGCTATTACACATTGCCAGCACACTAAGCCAGCCTTTGAAATATCAGTAGAAGACGGTCATAAGCGCATGTGGTTTCATCAGTTATAGTATTCATACATGGAAGTCATTGCTAAATAATCTAAACCTGCAAGTTTAGTTAATTAATGTGTGATTTCCCAGGTACATGTCCACAATGCGTTTATTTTCAAATTGGGATTCACTCTGCATCTGGTGTCATACACAAACATTTTTCCACAGCTATTACACATTGCACGTTTTTATTTATATTCATACATTTTCTGAAGCTGGCTTAGAAAGACAGGAAGCCCCTTTGCATATAAGATGTAATTTAATTATGATTACCTACAGTCAATTTGGAGTAAAATTTAAGCGTAGTTACTGGAATGAAAGTGAATATATTTATGTGGTTCGAGTATGTTGAGAGAATCAATGAAGAAAGTACAACAAAGAATATATAAATTTGAATGAGGGGTGAACGGGTCGTCCTAGATTGATGAGGGCTAACAACTTCAGTGCTGTCATGAAGGCAAGCCAAGTCATGAGTAGCTTTAAAGAATAGGAGACGATGTATGCAGAAGAATATGCTATTTGAGAAGCGAATGAGGTTTGTACGGTTTGGAATGAATGGAAGTCCCTATTCTCTGCTTACCCCCTCCGAAATACAATTGTGATGGGTAAAAAAACTTATAATTACCATTTGAATGTGTTTAAAAATATGATGAGCACTCTTTTCCATTGCATCTAAAGAACTTCACTTCCAGGACAATTTCAATACTCCAACAAGACGAATGATTGTGAAACATGCTGCACTCATGAGGGGTAGTGTCTGAAACATACACATTTATGTGAATTATTTTCAAATACAACAATAGCACTTCACTCTGCATCTGGTGTCATACACAAACACGAACTTTTTACCACAGCTATTACACATTGCCAGCACACTAAGCCAGCCTTTGAAATATCAGTAGAAGACGGTCATAAGCGCATGTGGTTTCATCAGTTATAGTATTCATACATGGAAGTCATTGCTAAATAATCTAAAGCTGCAAGTTTAGTTAATTAATGTGTGATTTCCCAGGTACATGTCCACAATGCGTTTATTTTCAAATTGGGATTCACTCTGCATCTGGTGTCATACACAAACATTTTTCCACAGCTATTACACATTGCACGTTTTTATTTATATTCATACATTTTCTGAAGCTGGCTTAGAAAGACAGGAAGCCCCTTTGCATATAAGATGTAATTTAATTATGATTACCTACAGTCAATTTGGAGTAAAATTTAAGCGTAGTTACTGGAATGAAAGTGAATATATTTATGTGGTTCGAGTATGTTGAGAGAATCAATGAAGAAAGTACAACAAAGAATATATAAATTTGAATGAGGGTCTTCAATTTTTATGTCGCGAGCAACTTTGTAGACCATTTTAAAATAAACAAAAATAAAATAAAATCAACAAAAACTTTGTCAGTTCTACTCAAGTAGAACTGACAAAGTTTTTTTTTATTTTAAGAAATATATTACCTGGAACGTCTATCGTGGGGACGGAATAAAACCTTAACCGAGCGCAAGACGACATAGGAATTTCCGAGTTTCTGTTGAAGGCATTGAAATGTGCATCGCAAATTCTTTTATTTTTCAAAATAGATTCGTCAGACAGCGTTGATGGTAATCCAGCTCTACGTTTCCATTCAAAAAATAAATGAGGATTTTTAGGAAAAACGTGGAGAGGACGTTGGCTCTTTTCGCAATTCGGCACGGAGCAGGTCCTCATTTTTTAGATATTTTTTCACCTGAAACAGATTTAAAAGATAATTAGTAGTTTAAAAAAATTTATTGTTTAAAGAATATGAATAAAAAAGCTACGATGTTTATGATTTAAAATTTTCAAATTATATTCGAGCACGTTTTCAAAAAAAATATTTTTTGCTTTGTCAGTGTCAGTTTAAGCAATAGACAATTTTTCAAAATCTAAGAAATAATGTTCTAATGTTATGCATTATGGATCTATATTTTGAATAATATTACAATTACAACTAATAATGATAAATAATAATTATTTTATAGTTAATAATAATTATTTTTATAGTAATAATATGAAAACATACAGACCTACATAAACAAAAATTTTTTTTTTTCAAAAGTAAATGTAAAAAAAATGAGTTTTCACAAATTTATATTATAACATAACGGTTTTCTTTCTGTTGCAATCAGCTGTGTGATCTTAGTACCATTGATTAATTAATTAATAAATTCTTATAGGTAGTTTTTTTATAAAAATATTTCTTTTATAAAATTCTTTCTTTTGATTAGTCAAAAATTCCGTAAGAGATCAGGAAAATACCTGTACAAATACAATTCATATAGTTATTTATTTTCTTGTGAATAAATAAAAAAATAGTCTTTAAACAATAAAATATATATATATATAACACAATATAATATAGCGTTTCAATCAAATCAATATTAGTACTTAGTTTTATACTGTCCGGAAAAAAATACAGCGATACTCACAAAAGGGTAAAAAAACATATTACCAATATATTAATTATTGCATATTAAATACAGTTCAAGTTAAAACCTTTGAAGCTCAACATTGATTGTTTGTAAATTATAATTAAATATAGGTGTATGTATTGTAGTATTCGAATTTCGCGGGCACATTCTCGGCATACTCACATTTAAGCGGTGACCTTCATGCGACCTCTTCATGTAGTACTCGAATTTTGAGGGCAGGCTCCCGGCAATACGTTCGTGACCTTCATGCGACCCCTTCATGCAGTATTCGAATTTCGCGGGCATTTGCCCGACATACACACATTTAAGCGGTGCCCTTCATGCGACCCCTTCATGTAGTATTCGAATTTCGCGGGTACGTGCCCGACACACACACATTTAAGCAGTAACCTTCCTGCGACCTCACATTAACCTCTTCAATCCCGATGTCTGCAGAAAATTTGTCCATATTTTGTAAAAAAAAATATTATTACTTATAAGACTATAATATATTCATTTGCTTTTATTTTTCATGTCTGCTCACTACGCATGCTTCTTGCAATATTTTATCCATATTTTATAAATTATTATATATTTCGTCTGTCATAAGAGTTTTTCGTGAATTTTAATATGCTTTGAGATTTTTGTGATGTGGTTACATTTGTAATATCGATTGACTGTAATTGGCCTGGAGGCCGTATGTGTTCAATTAATAAATAAATAAATAAATAAAATAAAAAAAATTCCCGATGTCCTCAAAAGTAAATATTTTTGTGGTTGATTCTAATTGGCCATCCTAGAAAATAATGCAATACTTATTTGGGGAGAAATGCTTCCCCCTCCCTAAAGGGGTGGTTCACACATAGGACCTTAGAACTCAACTATGTAGTCTATTTTTTTTAACAATTTATCGTATAATAATATTTCTATGGGAACTCTGAATGTTTTTAAGGTTTTTAGAGACTTGCGTTATAGAGTTGTAAATTCAAGCTAATAAGACGATAGATACTAAAATCATTTTGACAAAATATTGTACAGTTAGAAAATGGAAATAAAATTTATAGACAGGTCTATACACGCGGACTTCAGGACTGAAGAAGTTAAACAGAACTTCGTGATTGTTCGTGACCTTCCAAACAGGTACGAAGGTACTTATTCAAGAGGGGGCTTTCTCTTTTCAACTTCCTCTCTCACCCGCCCCCGAAGTCGTGGGGGGGGGTTCCTTGCCTTCAATCCCCCCCTCACCCATAAAAGAATGCGAAAACATTTTGTTAGGAAGTTTCCTCCCCCTGGACCAAATGTGATCAATACATGACGGCTGTTGATTAGCCACTTCGCGAGTACAATTAGAAATGCAACTTTTGTAATTGAATTCTGTCATCATATTCAGATATTTATCTTTGTGTGAGTGTGTCGAGTTATCAGATATATTGATGTTAAAATCACCCGCTCTTAGAGCAAGAGAATAGTATTCTCTTGATTCTCTTGCTCTAAGCACCCGCTACTACCGTGTGTACAGTGCCCAATATGTCATGCAATGCATCAATAAACCTTTCCACAACAGACTCGTGCGTTCGATAAATAGTAAAAATTTGGTATTTTATTTTGGCATCAACATTAATAAGAATTTGCAAACAATTAGTCTTGTTTTTACTAGTTATTTCATTCAAAATAACGTCACAATATCGCTCGTGAATATATACGGCAATGCCGCTGTTCTTGTTTATACTTTCATTGGCACAGTAGTAGTTATAACTAGGCATACTAAAACATGATGACAACTACTCATTACAGTGCGTCTCAGTCAGAACTCTGCAGGATGGCTTTAATTCAGAATTATTCAGTGCTATCAAAAACTCGTCATAATTTTTTTTGATACTGCGTATATTTGTACTAAGTACAAAATCATATTCCTTGAGAATATTATAATTTATTATTTCTTGCACACTTTCGTGAATCTTATATGATTCGTCAACATTTTCCAAAAGGGTTTCTAAATTCATATTGTTTGCATTAAATTAGTGTTAACAGTGGAACATTTTATAATTAGACAACTATCGAAGTTCAGAAACAACCCAAAAAAGCACGAAAAAGACACAAGCATTCCCCCCGCGCCATCTGATGGTTCATTTTTTAAACAATATTATGTTGGTAGAGTAGAATATATTATAATTATACCTACTATGGTCACATTTATCGAACCTTTTTAGAATTTTATTTTGTCTTTGGCAGCTAATACAATTAAGCTGTTTCCTTGTTGCACATCTTATAGGAATGTTCATCTCCACAATGTGAGCATCTGGGTGGAGCTGAAATTTCATAGCATTTGCTCGCCGTGTGACCCGTACGTAAACAATGGAAACACTGCATCACGGAGTCCTCACTCCTCATCCACTATCGAGAGTCGCTGATAGCCCAAATTTATCTTTTTTGTTGTTATCAGTCTATGCCGCACGCACGGAGGCATCTCCAGCAACACGTGGACATTCTCGTCGCTATTCTTTGGATGGATGACTCTTTTGACAATTATGCCACCAGCATTTTCCTCCTGATCAGATAATTCGCGATTCTGCAACTTCAGGTCTTCGTGTAAGTCGTCTAAGTTATAGTTCTTAGACAGGTTCTTTATGAGCATTTTCGGTCTTCTTTTTTTCAAAACCTCGCCTAAAAATTGATCTGAGAACATGTCCTCAACAGCTCCAGTAAAAACTCTGGCATCATTCTTTGTAGGGCATATAATCAGTAGTCCGTTTTGTTTCGTCTTTCTTATCCTAGTAACGGCCACTCCCAGAGGAGCTAATCTTAGTTTCGACTTTATTGCAACCTCAATGCTCTCCGCAGTTGTCCGCTCAAGCTTAGCACTAATAATAATCGCATGTGTTCCTTCCCGCCTTTCGGACTTCTCCTTGACTGCTGATGAGTACATATTACTTTCTACCTCATTAGAATAGTTAACAATTTTGTCCTTTATTTCTTCCCCAATATTTTCCACAATTGGACGCACCTCCTTCAATCTTCCACCCATCTCCGACATCTCAAGAGTAAGCTTCATAAATAAATTTTTCATTTTGTTTAGCTTTTTGAGTATAGAGTCCCTAGACAAGGGCGTCGCCAGCCCGAGGCCTAGGGGGGGGACAATTGAACCCAGTCATAGGCTATTTTCCGTATATCCTATATTATGGAGGATGAGAAATATATGAATTTTAATTATAGTCAAGAGTATGAAGATTTTTTTTAGGATTTAACGGCAAATCACGGTCTTAGAACTTTAGTTGCTCTGCAGTTGCCTACATTTTTAGATCTCTAGGGGGGGGGGGGAAGCTGCCCCGTTGATGTTACGTTAACTCTTCCTTTATGATCCAGAATAATCAGCTTAATATCATCTACATACTTTTCGAAACAGTCCATGGCGTGTTCCTCTCTATTTCTTACAGAGTCAATGGTCCCTTCTCGCACTTCCCTGATAGCCTCAGCAGTTTCTTGCGGTGGCGATCTTGGGGTTATAGTTGACTTTTCAAAAGGGTCTGTATCGTTCATTGGATCAGACATGGTAATCGGTCGAATAAATCGCTATCCACTGTACTATAATATTTATGTGTATGCACTATTTGATACAGTTTCGTATTTCAACGTTTTTTTCAAAATATAGGTAATTTTCCGCGGATAGAGTAACTCCCGTAGGAAGAACAGGATGATCTGATCGCTTCACTATGCCTTGCACAAGAAACCACAACCGAATCAGCAGAAGAATTTAAAAACTTACAGAGCACAATTTCAGACGTCTTGTCACAAAAAGCAACAATATAGCTATATTATATTGATATTTTCAAATTTTATCAAATACTATTTATTTTAATATTCTTGGAAGCGCGAAGGGGATCCTCGACTCCGAGGCCCAGCTTTTGAAACTTTCGTTTAAATTTAGATGCAAAATTATTTATTTTTATTTCTTTAAGTGCTTACCTTTATTTATTCTTAGGACAAACAAACCAATGATGAAAGAAATGTGGGAGATTTGGTAAACGCCTTGGATGACTCTGCAGAAAGAAGAGGCAGCCGCTGCTGATAGTAAAAGCAATAAGAGGCTGCATGCTGTTTCGAAGGTAGGCTATTCAAAAAAAGATTTAAATCATATTATTATTATTTTAGATGTTTCTGAATGGCATTCTTCCCATAAGATTTAATCCTCAGATTATTCCTAAAGCATTCAGGAGCTGTCATATAATCAACCACTTGAAATCAGTTTTTAAAAATTATTCATCTTTGGATATTTTCACATTGATAATAGTAATCTATTTGCAAGGACGTTTTCAAACATTATTGTAGAGTTATAGCATTCCTATCATATACTATAATCTTCACACCACATTTACAAATAACAAAGTTTATCGATCAGAAAGTGAGGATGTAATTAATTTATTTTTAGGGAAAGATCATAGCAGCTAAGAAAAAACCAGGACCCAGATCAAGGAAGAGGGAACAAGGTCCGGATGAAAGTGATATGGAAATAAGATAAATTATCTTTTCGACCGTGACTACTTGGTGGAACATACTTCGAATTTTAAAGAAACAAAATATTTAGTTTTTTCCACAATTTTATTCAGCTAACCGGTTTTCGAAGACAGAACGTCTTCTTCGTCAGGTTAGTAGATGTTAACTAAATTACAAAAAGTGATCCAACAGAAAATAGAAGCTATATAATTCAAAATTAGAGAGACAAAACAATATTATTCTTACACACTAGAGAGAGACAGAAACAATGCGGGTGGTCGAACAAAGGCAAGTAAAGATGTTATTAAGTGCTCCAAAACAAATTGTTAAACAGAGAGAGTTAATAATATGGAATGTCTGAATTATATTGAATGATATGGAAATGTCTGAAGCTGGTGAATGGGAAAATGACATTAAACTACGACAACAACCCAGACTGGTGTTACCACGCATCGAAGACTTGATTTCAAGTATGCCATCATGCTCTTATTCTTACCCAGCTGATGAATTGGTGAAGAATGAAAAAAAAAAGGAAAACGGGGGAAATTTTCCAAAGGTAAATAAAATATCCTTGTCTATGAAAATAACCATGTGAATCTGTAACTTCCTATTCAGCGTGAGTTGATAAACAAAGTTGTATAAAATCTAATTCATATTAGGGACACCTTTATGGAATATTGAATCTATATTTTTAATTTTTAGGGCGGAGTTGATGGCTGCTGAGTGTTATTACTATCTCAGAAAGGATAAACAGTTGCCAAAAAAGATTAGATCTGATTGCTTATTGCTATAGAGGGGTGCGAAAAATGCTACACAAGAAAGAAGATTTTCATTCAGAAAAAAAAAACAATATTAATTATTAAACAATAAACAAAACTATGACACACTACAGGGGGATCTGAACTCTGTCCATCGCTGGTCACAGGAATGGCTTCTAAGCCTGAACAAGGAGAAATGTTGGTAAAAAAATCCAAGATATCAGTACACTTTGGACAATACTGTGGTAAAAACAGTAGCAAGCCAAAAGGATCTAGGAATTGTGGTGTCCAACACATTAAAATGGGAAGAGCACATTATCAATATCACAAAAAGAGCCAACTCACTTATGTATCTAATACGAAAAGCATTTACACATATCACGCCTGGCCTATTCCTCAAGGTGTACAAGAGTCACATACGCCCTCTGCTGGAATATGGTTTCCAAATATGGAGTCCATATTTCAGAAAGGATATTGAGCTTCTGGAAAGGGTGGAGAGAAGAGCAACAAAGATGCCAAATGGGTTTTCAAGACTCGAGTATGAGGAGAGACTGAGATTGTTGAAGCTGCCCACACTGGAAGAAAGACATAGACGTGGTGACTTAATTGAAACATTCAAAGTCTTGAATGGACATTACTCCTGTCCAAACATTCCGTCTCTTTTCGCCTTCATAAGAAAACACCAACCTGCGTGGACACACAATGAAACTGTCAAAAACATCCTTCTCAACAAACTTCCTGAAGCATTTTTTGACAAACAGAGTGGTGGAGCAATGGAATTCACTGCCGCAGGAGGTTATAGAGTCAGCATCAATAAATATGTTCAAGAACAGACTGGATGGACACCTTGACACTGACCACACTTAATAGGCGTATCAGTATTTATACTGTCTGCCTATCACCAATAATAATAATTGTCTGTTAAGATCATGTTTTTTTCATATTACTTTTATTTTCATACTAGCTGACCCGTCGAACTTTGTATCCAAATAAATAATATGGGTTTTATGGTTTTATGCAAGAGAGCTCAAATTCGTTTTTTTAGTTATTTAATACGAATGACTATTTACTGGCATTAGCAAAACCTGCATACCACGCTCCATTCATTGGGTCTGAGTTTATTTTTTCATCAAAAACTTTTAACCTATGTTAATATGGTGTGGGAGTGGGAGGAAGTCATCATTGCGCAAGATCGAGTGCAATGGAGAGTTCTTATTGCTTCATCTTGCTCCTGAATGCAGTTCAAAGGGAGTTTTAATTTTGATTGATTTGATGTTAATATGTAAAAAAAGAATTTAGGTTTGTAATTATATTCGATATTTTAATAGTTATTTTGCTCAGTTAAAATAATATTGATTGATTGATCAAATTATGATAAGGAATATCTCTGTACCGATTCAAAATACGCATTGAGGTGTCAATGGTTTTTTTACCCATCACGCTGATTCCCGAAGGACGTAGGCAGAGAGTATGGACTTCCATTCTTTCCAATCCAAACTCATTCGCTTCCTCCAAACGCATAACATTCCGCATACATGCTCATAAATTTCTTTTGCTTCTGCCTTGGCCCTCCTGTAAGACGGCAACGATATGGTCGGTGTATGTCATTCGAGGTCGGCCTCGTCTGCGTACACCCATTCTTTCAGATTCATATATCCCTTTCGTCATTCTCTCTTCGTTCATTTTCTTTACTTGCCCGAACCTCCTTTCCTTATTCACTTTCATTCTAGTCACTACACTAACATCCACTCCACATTCCTTTCTAATATTATCATTTTTCATCTTATCAATCAGTCTCTTTCCGCATATCCTACGCAGTGATCTCATTTCCACAGCATTTATTCCAACTTCCAAATTGTTTGTCCATGTCCAAGTTTCACTCCCATAAATCAGGGATGGTATCAGGATTGCATTATGCATCAACTGTGGTTTAAAAAGAGACCTTCTTAGAGGTCTTAGTGCACCGCCAACCCTTCTCCCAGCCAATTTCCTTATTTTGAACATGTTTTAGTTTGTTTTTTTTTTCAATTAAGTTTATAATCAGTATTCGTTGTCAATCATGTAAACAATTCAGTTTACTGGTGGTTTTATAAATCTCTAAACAAACAAAAAAATATTCTACTTGTTCTTCATTATACCTAATCATGTATTCATTGTGTTAAAACTTACCTAAACTCCTTATAAAATGAACTTCAATTAAGTATAAATCCTTAATAGCAATGTTATGTATACGATTTTGTTTGCTGACGGTTTTAAAAATCTCTGTAAATAAAGAAAATTTTGAAACCTTATACGCTTCATTACAATGATGTAGGTATTCCTTGTATTAAAACTTGCCAAAACTTCTAATAAAAATTAACTGCAATGAATATAATATGGCTTTTCCAATCAATCTTTTTCATACGATATATTTTACTTCTATCAATCGCAACAACAATCAATCCACTGACAGTTCTTTCAAATGTTAATTAATTAAAATTCAAAAGTAGACCAAATTATTTTGCATAAAGTACTAAAAAGATTACCTACTTTCTGTGTTTTCAATAATTAGAAATCGGTGCAGCCGTTCAGGCGCGATGCGTTGATATCAAGAAATAGCTCTCCATTTTTATAGTTTTCTTAAATTATCTAATTTTCCATGCATTTTTCTTAATTTTTTTCTTCTAAAAGGACACTCTCCTGATAAATACCTACTCGACAAAAAAAGAATTAGCGAAATCGGTCCAGCCGTTAAGGCGCCATCCGATGACCATGCGAAATAGCTTTCCATTTTTGTGTACCTATCTTGATTGGTACCTATGTTTGTTTCGATACTTAATGGTTGCTTACCTCTGGCGGGAAGAACTTGAGAATAATGCGCTCGCGCACACACCCTACCTCGCCTATTACCAACACAAATGTGGCGTGCCCGATAATATTGTTGACTTTGTATGAAAATTTTCTAACGTTCGAATCGATGCGGTGGAGTAAGTGGGATGGGCTACTGTAGGAGCGTATGCGAGAATGAGAGGGAACTACCCGCGATTGCGTTGTGGCGCGTCATAGGTAACCGTTCCATACAAACTTAAATATTGTATTTTACATCATTTCTTGTCCAGTTTTTAAACATTTTATTAGTTATTCTGTTATCTGGAGCGGAGAAGAATCCAATAAATCAAACATCAGAAAATTCTGATGAGCCGATCTCGAGTTATAAGTGTTCGCACTAACCCAACTTTCATTTATATAGTAGATTCTGTATCCGGAGCGGAGAAGAATCCAATAAATCATTCGTCGGAAGTATCTGTTCGGCCGATCTCGAGTTATAAGTGTTCGCACTAACCCTACTTTCATTTATATAGTAGATGCACTTAAACGTTAACTAATAGAAAATGCCACATTTCGCTTTTTAATTTGTATAAAAAATGTTAACAAATTATAAAAAAGCTTGAAAATAGTACCAGAAAAAATTAGTACGTATCAATATTATTTTTTAATTTCAATTGTTTACGTGACAACTATAATTATTTTGTTTTTCTATAATTTTCCATAGATGGCGGTAGCTTCGAAAAAAATCCTTTCCATACTAACTTTAATATTATATTGTATCTATATCCTTCTAGTCCATATTTAACTTTTTATTAGTTCTGTTATCCGGAGCGGAGAAGAACCAATAAATCAATCGTTGAAAGGATCTGTTCAGCCGATCTACCAAAATATCACTACTATTACAATAGATGGCGGTGGCAGTTCTGTCTGATAATCCTTTCAATACTAATTAAAAATGTATAATTTATATCTTTCTTATTCATTTAGGGCCGATCTTATAAACGAGAGACCAAATATCCGTAAGTTTGTCGATGGTTTACTAACAAATTGTCGTACTGAAATTTGAATAACGAATTTTTTTAAGACGGAATAACGAGCAAATGGGTCATATTTCCGTTTATTTGGTCTGACTTTTAACTAACGGATGTTTATAAGACCGGCCCTTATTCAACTTTTTGTTAGTTATTCTGTTATCCGGAGCGGAGAAGAATCCAATAAATCAAACGTCGGAAGAATCTGTTCGGCCGATCTCGAGTTATAAGTGTTCGCACTAACCCGACTTTCATTTATATAGTAGATTACCTGTTCTCTGTATTAGGTATTTTTAACTTTTTCACGATTTTTAAGATCATGTTTTTTTCATATAGGTACTTTTATTTTCATATTACCTTTTCTATTATTTTTAACTTTTTCACTTTAATATCCAATCATCATTTTAATTTTCAATATCCTTTCTGAAATATGGAATCCATATTTGGAAACCATATTCCAGCAGAGGGCGTATGTGACTCTTGTACACCTTGAGGAATAGGCCAGGCGTGATATGTGTAAATGCTTTTCGTATTAGAGACATAAAGTGAGTTGGCTCTTTTTGTGATATTGATAATGTGCTCTTCCCATTTTAATGTGTTGGACACCACAATTCCTAGATCCTTTTGGCTTGCTACTGTTTTTACCACAGTATTGTCCAAAGTGTACTGATATCCTGGATTGTTTTTACCAACATGAAGATCTACACATTTCTCCTTGTTCAGGCTTAGAAGCCATTCCTGTGACCAGCGATGGACAGAGTTCAGATCCCCCTGTAGTGTGTCATAGTTTTGTTTCTTCTTCTTCAGCTTATCGCCGTCCACTCCTGGACGAAAGCCTCCTCCATGTTCCTCCATGTCGACCTCTCCTGCGCAGTCTGCATCCATAGCACCCCAGCGTGTCGCTCTAGGTCATCCCTCCATCTCATCTGTGGTCTTCCTACACTTCTTCTCGTGTCTCTCGGTCTCCAATTCAGCAGTATTTTGGTCCATCTTTCGTCAGTAGCTCTAGCGACATGTCCTGCCCATTTCCATTTTAGAGTCATCACCCGGTGGATCACGTCTGTGACTCTAGTTCTATCCCTCACCGTTTCGTTCCTGACTCTATCTCTAAGGGACAGTCCTAGCATGGCTCTTTCCATCGCTCGCTGCGTGACTCTTAGTCTCTCTGCGCTGTGCTTTGTCAGAGTGACAGTTTCAAGACCATATGTACTTACTGGCAGAACACAAGCTTCATATACCTTCCTCTTCAGGTTGATGGGTGTTTTTTAATTTTTTAATATATACCCTAGTTTTCCAAAGGCAGCCCAACTTAGTCCAATTCTTCGTTTTATTTCTGCCGTCTGATTTTTTTTATCTAATCGGATACAGTGTCCCAGGTATATATATTCTTGGACTTTTTCAATAACTCTGCCATCAATCTCGATTTGAGTGTTTTGTGTGCCCGTTACTTTTGTTTTATCCAGGTTCATACATAACCCTACTGTTTTGGAGACCTCGTTCAGCTCTTGAAGCATTTTTGCTAGTTCCTCGGGACTGTTACTAATAAGAACTATATCATCGGCAAATCGCAGATGGTTCAAGTTTTGTTTATTGTTTAATAATTAATATTGTTTTTTTTTCTGAATGAAAATCTTCTTTCTTGTGTAGCATTTTTCGCACCCCTCTTAAAGCACCCCTCTATAGCAATAAGTAATCAGATCTAATCTTTTTTGGCAATTGTTTATCCTTTCTGAGATAGTAATAACACTCAGCAGCCATCAACCCCGCCCTAAAAATTAAAAATATAGTTTCAATATTCCATAAAGGTGTCCCTAACATGAATTAGATTTTATACAAATTTGTTTATCAACTCACGCCGAATAGGAAGTTACAGATTCACATGGTACTTACTTACTTTCCGTGTCCAGAACACCATCAAATCTGTGATCCCCAGTATTCGGCCACCCGAATACCACTATTGTTTGCCATCAGTGCGTCTTCCTGTGTGCATGTCACACCCATCAGAGGACATGTAAACAGGTGTGCGTTGTCTTGAACAGAGCCACATTCACAGGTGTCGTCATCTCTATGACCCCATTTCTTGAGGTTACTGTAGCATCGGGTGACACCTGTTCTTAATCTGTTCAGTGCCCTCCAAGTAGGATATGGGAGGTCATGTCCTGCTGACACTTCCTCCGCCGGAGGTAGACATGTGGGGCCAGCAACATTACGCCACATAGATAGCCTTCGGGCATCGAGCGAGCCGGTCATCGGGGAGGTCGTCTCCAGGAAGCTGTTTCTTGATTTAAGTCTGCTCCGTTGTCTTGGTTGGGAGCCATGCATGGGGTGTCTCGGATCATTGATCTGGTTGTTTCGCTCCACCTCCGCTGCAACCTGCCGTCTGATTGAAGGGGGGGCAACGCCCACTATTGGGTATAGATCATTGATAGGGGTAGGTTTAAGGCATCCAGATATAATCCTAGCTGTGTCATTTATTGCCACATCAACCCTCCTGGCGTGAGCTGACTGGTACCAGACTGGCGCAGCATATTCCGCAGAGGAGAAACACAATGATAAGGCCGAGGTTCTGAGGACATGTGGTTGCGCTCCCCATTTTGTGCTGGTCAGTTTTCTCAGAATATTGTTTCGGGAACATACTTTCCCCTCAATCTCTTCGCAGTGCCTCCGGAAAGTCAGGGAGCGGTCCAGGCGCACCCCAAGATACTTGGGCGCATCGCTATGTTCGAGTTCTTGACCCTGCCACACCACTTTAAGAGCTCTTTTTGCGTCCCGGTTTCGGAGGTGGAAGGCGCAGACTTGAGTTTTAGATGGATTTGGGTTGAGGTGGTTTTCTTTATAGTAGACGGCCAAATCCTGGAGTGAGTTCGACAGCATTCCTTCCACTTCGTCAAAGGTCTTAGCTTGTGCCGCTACAGCAGTATGATCTGCATAGATGAATTGTCTTGTCTGAGGGTTTATGGGCTGATCATTGGTATATATATTATAGAGGATAGGTGCGAGGACACTGCCCTGTGGCAGTCCATTCTTCTGGTTTCTCCAGCGGCTCTTCCCTGAGAGGAGGGTCACATAGAATCTTCACATGGTTATTTTCATAGACAAGGATATTTTATTTACCTTTCTTTGGAAAATTTCCCCCGTTTTCCTTTTTTTTTCATTCTTCACCAATTCATCAGCTGGGTAAGAATAAGAGCATGATGGCATACTTGAAATCAAGTCTTCGATGCGTGGTAACACCAGTCTGGGTTGTTGTCGTAGTTTGATGTCATTTTCCCATTCACCAGCTTCAGACATTTCCATATAATTCAGACATTCCATATTATTAACTCTCTCTGTTTAACAATTTGTTTTGGAGCACTTAATAACATCTTTACTTGCCTTTGTTCGACCACCCGCATTGTTTCTGTCTTTCTCTAGTGTGTAAGAATAATACTGGACAGGAGTAATGTCCATTCAAGACTTTGAATGTTTCAATTAAGTCACCACGTCTACGTCTTTCTTCCAGTGTGGGCAGCTTCAACAATCTCAGTCTCTCCTCATACTCGAGTCTTGAAAACCCATTTGGCATCTTTGTTGCTCTTCTCTGCACCCTTTCCAGAAGCTCAATATCCTTTCTGAAATTTGGACTCCATATTTGGAAACCATATTCCAGCAGATGGCGTATGTGACTCTTGTACACCTTGAGGAATAGGCCAGGCGTGATATGTGTAAATGCTTTTCGTATTAGAGACATAAGTGAGTTGGCTCTTTTTGTGATATTGATAATGTGCTCTTCCCATTTTAATGTGTTGGACACCACAATTCCTAGATCCTTTTGGCTTGCTACTGTTTTTACCACAGTATTGTCCAAAGTGTACTGATATCCTGGATTGTTTTTACCAACATGAAGATCTACACATTTCTCCCTTGTTCAGGCTTAGAAGCCATTCCTGTGACCAGCGATGGACAGAGTTCAGATCCCCCTGTAGTGTGTCATAGTTTTGTTTATTGTTTAATAATTAATATTGTTTTTTTTTTCTGAATGAAAATCTTCTTTCTTGTGTAGCATTTTTCGCACCCCTCTATAGCAATAAGCAATCAGATCTAATCTTTTTTGGCAACTGTTTATCCTTTCTGAGATAGTAATAACACTCAGCAGCCATCAACTCCGCCCTAAAAATTATTTTTATTTTTTTTTATTTTCCAAAAGAAAAGTACATAATACAATATAATAAAAATATATGTAATGGAATATATTGCCTCACTAGACCTAAGCCTGTTCCGAGACAATACTAATAAAGATAGTAAAATAATGTTCAAAAATGTCGCTGAGAAAAAACAAAATAAAAAGTTTTTTTTAAAATAAAAAAAAAAGAATAAGGTATAAGGATTAAAAAAGCAAAAAATAAAACAAAAAAGCAAAAGAGAGAAAACGCAAAATAATAGAACGTTGTCAGTTTCGTCAAGTCAAGTCGTGCTATGCATGTAGGTATTTGGTTAGCCTCTGTCTGTGATTAGTATTATGGTTATATGTCACTTGAGAATGTGGCTTCTCCAGGCGCACCATCATTGTACATTTTCATAAAATAAATTTTAATTTTTATGTAGAAGGATTTATATTTAGAGTATGTTATATTGCAGCCATGATATTCCCAATTTAAATTTAAGTAAGAGATAAGTGTTGCGAGTATATGTAGTAAAAGACACATTCGTGTACAGGTATGTAACATTGTAAGTAGTAGGTACGTCCGTAGTGTCGATTTATAAATTTTATAAAATTATGTCTAGTCAAGTATATTAGTAATGTCTGTGTGGTTTCTCTCCCCATTGATAAGTATTTTCTTTTAACAAATAATAACTATAGAATAACACTAAACAAAGCAAATAAAGTAATACAACCAAGCAAATGAAAAAAGATGAATAGATCAAAAACAAGTTACCATTAAACAGGCCTATATCTAGTGAGGCGATTTGGGTGATTGGATAATTTCTTGTGTGACCTCTACTACTACTACTGGCGGCACAGAATCTTTTTCTATATGCATTTTAGTCTCTGAATTCCCCGTCAGCTTGCCGATCTTCTCCTCTATATCTCTCTGGTTCCGTATAAGTATAACATTTGATCGCTCTCTCTCTCTCACATATATCTTTCCATATTTCACCCACACAAAACGAAAATTATTTCGCTTTGCTGCAGTTCTCGCATTCTTGTATATGATTTTGTTTTCCAATGTGAGATGGTCGTTAAAATAAATTCCAGTCTGTATTGAAAGGGCTTTTTGGGATCTTGCTGCCTGGATGATCTCTTCCTTTTTTCTTTGGCTGTGTAAGGTCAAAATAATGGAGGAAGTCCCGCTTTCTCTGGGTGGCAGACGCCTTGCATACTCCATATCTTCAGGCCGTAAGGTTATAGAAAACTTTTTCCCCGCTTCTTTTAGTTGGGTATATATATCCATGTCCGATCTGTGTGGTACACCATGAATTTCCATGTTTTTGCATAGAGCCTCCTGACGCATAATGTTATTCTGCCTCTCGCACTCCTGTAGTTTCCTCTTCAAGGTGTCCACCTGTTGCTCATACATCCTGTTATTTTTCATGCCATCCTCCAACATTCCGACCCTCCCCTCAAGTTTGTTCCTTTCCTCCTGGATAAACTCAATGGAATCCCGGAGATCGTCTATAGAATTTCTCATTTCCTTCTTCAGAGTTTCATTCTCCTCAGCAATTACCCTACGCATTCTCTTTATTATTTCATTCACCAAGACCCCATTCACCTTATCGCCGGCCGCGGCAATTATCGGCTGCTCATCCTTAGTGTTAGCTACGATTTTTCTTGATTCATCAGTCTCCGTACACTGCCCAACTGGCTTATTAGAGTTGTCGCCCTTCCTCGTTCCACTGCTCTTACACACCGGGCATCTCCAAATTGCCTTTAAATCTCTTCCCAGCTTTTTATAGTTTTCTGCCGTCAGAGAGAGGCATTGAAAGTGGTAGGCGCCCTGGCAATCAACACATTTGAGTCTCTCTTCCGTTTTAACTGTCTGCTTACATCCTCTGCATTCGTTCGACATAATTTTTATTTTCAGTTCCCAATGTAATAAGAATTTTAATGTATATCACGTTTTTAATGTAAATGTTTCAGAGAGTTTAACGCGCGTTAGTAAAAAATAAACAAAAAGTATATTTATGTGGGTAGGCTATATGAAAAAACAGTGAAAAAATAGTGTCGCCACGAATATCTCCCAACACAGGCTTTGTAGAGTAGGGCTGTCGCGAGGTTTTTTTATCAATCTCGATGCACTCTATCTAATGGTATATTTTAATATTTTTTCACTGTAGCCGTATGAGCAGCGTTTGCCCAAAACGCTGATATTTCCCTATAAAATGTCAAATAACTGTTTTTCATGAAAAATTTCAGTTGTTTTTCCACCAAACACCACAAACACAACACCGATTGAAAGACAATGAAAAGTTACACTGATAAGTACAAAAATAATTTACACTTATTAAGTTTTCTCAACAATTTACAATTTTTAAAACTGCACTAACAAAAACACGTAATGACACCTCAGCGACACTTGATGATCTATCAAAAATATAGTTTCAATATTCCATAAAGGTGTCCCTAACATGAATTAGATTTTATACAACTTTGTTTATCAACTCACTCTGAATAGGAAGTTACAGATTCACATGGTTATTTTCATAGACAAGGATATTTTATTTACCTTTGGAAAATTTCCCCCGTTTTCCTTTTTTTTCATTCTTCACCAATTCATCAGCTGGGTAAGAATAAGAGCATGATGGCATACTTGAAATGAAGTCTTCGATGCGTGGTAACACCAGTCTGGGTTGTTGTCGTAGTTTGATGTCATTTTCCCATTCACCAGCTTCAGACATTTCCATATCATTCAATATAATTCAGACATTCCATATTATTAACTCTCTCTGTTTAACAATTTGTTTTGGAGCACTTAATAACATCTTTACTTGCCTTTGTTCGACCACCCGCATTGTTTCTGTCTTTCTCTAGTGTGTAAGAATAATATTGTTTAGTCTCTCTAATTTTGAATTATATAGCTTCTATTTTCTGTTGGATCACTTTTTGTAATTTAGTTAACATCTACTAACCTGACGAAGAAGACATTCTGTCTTCGAAAACCGGTTAGCTGAATAAAATTGTGGAAAAAACTAAATATTTTGTTTCTTTAAAATTCGAAGTATGTTCCACCAAGTAGTCACGGTCGAAAAGATAATTTATCTTATTTCCATATCACTTTCATCCGGACCTTGTTCCCTCTTCCTTGATCTGGGTCCTGGTTTTTTCTTAGCTGCTATGATCTTTCCCTAAAAAATAAATTAATTACATCCTCACTTTCTGATGGATAAACTTTGTTATTTGTAAATGTGGTGTGAAGATGATAGTATATGATAGCAATGCTATAACTCTACAATAATCTTTGAAAACGTCCCAGCAAGTAGATTACTATTATCAATATGAAAATATCCAAAGATGAATAATTTTTAAAAAGTGATTTCAAGTGGTTGATTATAATATGACAGCTCCTGAATGCTTTAGGAATAACATGAAATCATCTGATGATTAAATCTTATGGGATTAATGGCATTCAGAAACATCTAAAATAATAATAATATGATTTAAATCTTTTTTTGAATAGCCTACCTTCGAAACAGCTGTGACGGATTCTCCTGAGTTTGGATAAACTGAGAAGAACCCACACACCGAAGAAAGTCTGCAGGTAGTCCTCGACTTCAAGGCAAACAATCTTCTGTGGCCACTCATTTTGAAAGGTGTATCAGTTGGTCTTATCCAACACAAATAAATTTATTTCAGCCCAGCCAAGCTCAGTACCCTCAGGTAGTGGTTCTTAATAACAAGGCACTCTGATCAAGCGGGGAAAATACTATGAAATACGAAAATATAAAATATGTATCAAATTTACACAAAAATTGTTTATTGAAACCAAAAAAAAAATATTTCTTTGAAAACATTACAAATCTATATGTCGCACCTTAGCAACTAGAAAATAAAATCATATCTCAATATATACAATTTAAAAAGAATACTAGACTTCAAGATTTCATGAAATTTAAATAACATTAATGCGATAAATCCTCTATTCACTTTAAAAAAATTATCCAACCAATCATAACTTCGAAATAAACAAGATTGATACAACTTTACAATTATTAATCTAAACATTTATACTTACTTCTCACTGGTACTTCTTTAGAAGACAATACTAAATTCGGATTGTCTTAATCCATTATTAAATTAAAATTTAATTCAAACAATTATATTAGAGAATAGACTTAGTATGTAACATAACTTTATTCAAGATGAGAGTAATACGGAGACAGGTCAATGGATGAAGTATAAGTCGCGGTTCAAGGTCAGCTAGTTGGTTTCATATGAGCGAACGAAAAGAAGATGGTTTACGATGATTGTTTAAGACAAGACAAATTGTATATTTACTACTTAACTCGCACAGACATCGTACGACGAAAACCTTGACAGTTGAACTCTCCAAGAATAGGTGTTTTCCCCAATTGGATGGCCTCCCTCAGATATCAGATTTAAACATTTACAATACTTTTCTTCTGCTCTATGAACATTACGGAAAAGAGTGGAAACCATAAGAATCACTCTCATGGTAAAGAGTACAATCGAAAGACATTGTAATTTACCAGAAATTAATAATGAACAATGTGACAACCAAAGTACAGATGTTGGGCTCTCAATATGAATACCTACATAATAATAATATTAAAAAAAAATCCTTCTTTATTTCTCGCATAAAAAAAAATTTCGCAGACAATTTAAATATATAAACAACCAGATTATACAGATGATAGTTTAGAATAATATCATAAACGAGAAATCCCACAAGGCAGTGCCCGTTCGTGGGTATTACAGAAGTATTAAGTATCTAAAATTGTTTTTTTTATTATGAAAGTGAAAAATGAAAATACTAAAATATATATGGAAATTGTAATCAAAAACTTAATCACATAGAGTGAACAAACAGATGCCTATCCAATCTAACAATATAAATATAAATAAACAATACTCAGTCAACACATTTAGACGTCCATTGTAAACATTTATAAAATAAAACAAATATAACCAAAAAGATTTAAAAAGAAAGGACCTATGTAGTTATATAAAGGTATAAATATCGATAAATATATAAAAAAAACAAAAGATACAAATCAAAAAGAGAGTATCGCATTAAAAAATAAAGTAATTGTAATAGATTAAACAATTACAAAGCTATAATAAAAAAATATAAAAAATTTGATATAAAGACAAAAATATAATACAAATAAAAATATATGTAAATAATTAAGAGTTATTAAATGGAACACTAAATAATGAAATCATTAGAGAAATATATATTTCAAGTCAACAGAATAAATAAATTACGAGTAAGAAATTTTGATAACGGTCAACACAGATATCCAGAGTCATTAGAACAAATAAAACCATGATAAAAAAGTATAAAAAATATAAAATAAAAACAAAAAAATCGTGATGGTCGTCAAGTCATTAAGCAAATTGATAAAAAGACAATTTAAAAAGGTGCATAAACAATGTATCAAGTTATTTCATAAAAATAAAAATAACGATCAAGACATTCACATCAGTAGAATAAATATACCTACATTACGTTATGTACAAGAATTTTGGGGACAGTCTATGAAATCAAAACAGGAAGCAATCCAACAAAAGACAATAAGAAAGAAAAAAGTAGAGGTCAAATCAGCGGTGACTGTCACACTATAAAAAATAACCGCTAGGATCAACCCCGCACAACCATCTCTTTACTCTATTCAGAAAAGAATTATAACTCCCAAGATGTACATACATACATTCCTGACATTAAATAAATAAATAATAATAAATAACACTCTTCTATACACAGGTGTCAGTATAGCCGGCGGAACTTAATGCTTGAAACATTATCTACCAGTCAACCGGTCCCGTCCAATCTGAGACAGGATTCCAACCCCGAGTAGAAATTTCAAGTGAAAAAACACATTGAAAATCTCTGACCCGACCGGGAATCGAACCCGGGACCTCTTGATCTGAAGTCGTGCAAGTGTCGCTGTGGAATCTCAATGGTAGAATATTGGCGTTCTCCGGGGCTTTCCTCTTCGTTATGCAGAATGGTACGTATAAGGTCTTCTCCAAGTTAAGAGTGAGCAGGTTGCCCCTCAACCAACTACTCACAGTTCGCAAACAGTTAGATGCATTTCGGTTCGTTTCATCCCACGTACGACCACTGACCGTAATAGAAGTGTCATCAGCAAATGATATTATAAGGCCAGGGAGACTGATATTGCAGAGTTCATTGATGTATATTAGAAACAACACAGGACCCAGAACGGTTCCCTGTGGAACACCGTGGACAACAATCCTCTCAGAGCTGAAACAATCACCCACTCTAGTCTTTTGCAGTCTATCCGATAGATAACTTTGCATCATTGATAAGCATTTGCTTCCTAGTCCAATATGTCTCAGCTTTTCAAGGAGCAGGGCATGATTTACTGTGTCGAATGCCTTACGGAGGTCAAGGAAGATAGACAAAATGCAGTCCCCACGATCAAGTCCCTCCCCAATGAACGCAGAAAGCCTAAACAGTGCATCAGCTGTTCCCATTCCTTGTCTAAAACCATACTGATTTTTTGACAATGTGCCCTGTGTGTCCAAAAATTTCACCAACCTGCTTTTAATAGCCTTTTCGTATATTTTTGAAATTTGGGATATTATAGTTATTGGTCTATAGTTATTTAGTAATAGGGGGACCCACCTTTATGGACAGGTGTGATGGTTGATTTTTTAAATTTTACGGAGAAAACTCCATTTCTAAGGGAAAGGTTCATTACAAAAGTCAGAGGAGCAACAACACACAGCTTAATGTACTTTAATACGTCAGGTCCAATTCCATCGTGGACGATCGCAGATCCGCTTCTCAAGCCATCAATCAGATGACCGACCTCCTCCTCTGTGACATCTTCAAATTCCGGCAACAAGACTGGGGTGTCAGATGGCGATCTCACGTTACCTCTCAAACCAGATTCTCCTGGGTCTCCCACCAGGTCTGATGCAATATCCGTGAAGTAGTTATGGCATTCAGATTTGTTGGATCTGATCCATAAGATGAGATGAGGCTGAGATGAAGAAGGAGTACTGATTTCTTTTCTCAAGGTCAAATGATATTGGGGAAAAATGGTCTTTATCAGAAGATGAGAAACTCTCTTATGAGTTTTGGCAAGATTAAGAATATCTGGAGTACTCACCAACTTACTTTCACTATTTCTTTATGAACTAGATTAAACAGTTAATAAGGAATTCCACTAACTACCGAAATGAAACTCGATTTTATATTACAAAAAAACACAAGCACTATATTAGTGAATTCGAATAAAGTATCACAGAAAAAAATATATTTTAACTTAAAACTAATTACAATGTTATGCACTGGTAGTGGGTTCTGAAGGAAAGAGTGATAAAATTGTATATTGAAAAAGCTTTTATAGTTGGGTTATTCACGCAAGATAATCTTTTCCAAATAGGTGATGTGTTCTCCCTCTGGTGTGAAATATCCTAAGTTAGTTGACTTGGTACAGACGGTGATGAATCTACATTGTTGATAAAATACGAGATGTATTCGTCGTATTCCGCTAGATGGCTCTTTATCCTGGATGGTTCCATACACTCGTTGTCATCAGATAGAAAATTAGTTTGTGTGGTATAATTTCCATACTTGTCTAACCGCCATATAGCCTCCCGCAAGAATTTATGGCGTGCTATAAATTCTGATGTGGATCTGGTGATGGAGTGTGGAATGGAACTCTGCAGTCCTCTGGTTGAGCGGTTTGTAGGATGGTACGTCTTAGATGATGATTTGGCTCGACTGGGCTGGTCGTTGTAGCGACTGGAACTTAATAGAAGTTGGACGGAGTGTTCACGACGTTAGTGCGGTTGCACTGGGGTAATATGATGGCTAAAATAGGTTAAAACAGCGTTGATGTGTTTTACCATATGAAGCGGCGATGTTGATTTGCGCTCGGCCATTAATGCAGCAGCGATGGTGGTTGTGCTGTTGTAACTGGTTGATCCATGATGTCGGTTGACGAGCAAGGAAAAATGCATCAGTTGTTTTCAGTGGGGTGTAATCGTGGTGTGATGTACATCTGCCACTGTGGAGAGAAGAGACAGTAGTGGGGCAAAATTCGTTGGAGAAGTTTGGCCTCCGAGCTACGCAGTCTGTGAGACAACTCGTGTAGTCCGCCTTTGCTAAGTACAGCAGGTGAAGATTGCTATCGTAGGCTTCCATCAATTGGATTGTGGTGGTGTAGTCCAGCGTTGTTGAGTAGTATCGTGATGAGATAATATGCAACATATAGAATAAACAAAAAAAATTTACAATAGAATTGGTATAAGTATATTTGTTTTAGGGTGTTTCTTGAATTTAAATTTTGTGAAATACATTTTAAATTTGGATTTGAAATTAAAATTTATTTGAGTATATTATAAACAAATGTTGACTTTGAAAAAGATTTACAAGTTATATTTTACTAAGATAATTGTTCTAGGAAAAATTTTCTAAGTGTGGTATTTCAATGTTATCTTTTGTTCAATATCTACATAATAATTCAGAAATGTTTGTTTTTTTATTTGCCTTTGACAATACTTTCCGTTATGTCGGAGCATCACGCTCAAAATACAAATGCTACGTCAGATATGAATCTGCGCAGAGCGGTGAAATTTGCTCGAGAACGTTCTAAGATACAATTGGCAACGTTAACTTTAATATATTAAGCGCTATTTAAAAAACTTTATTTTTTTAGGATCTTCATACAAATTTTTCAAAAAAGACAGTAAGCCATCGTTTGGAAACAAAATTACTCATGTAAACGTTGAATGGAATCTTGGTATTACGGTATGAAAATGTAATAAAATAATTGGAGATTGATTCGTTATACATATAAATGTTATTCAAATCTTATTATTCTCAATAAATAAAGATTTAATGCAAAATTTTGGAAATATAATTCCTCCATTTTGTAATTTGACACATTTAAAAAAATTTATGGCCGCAGTTTGTGTAAATCTGTCGTGGCCATTAGATGAGTAAGTACCTGATAAAATCATATTAAATGTTGGTAAATAATAAAGATACATGAAATTAAATTCATAATACATTTAAATATATTAATCGTAAAAATGATTTTTGAAAATTGAAATGAGTATAAAAATTCTTTAGTAGATTTGGTCGATAAAACAGAACTCTGAAAGAAAGCGAACCTGACATGAACTAATGACGTTCCTGTTTATCAAAATCATAATGAATTTGTCAGGTATTTGTGCATGTTTATTATAGTA